>ML675625.1:11407141-11468669 GCA_007922155.1 Mesoclemmys tuberculata | reverse complement strand
TGTCTAAGTAATCCGTCACCTTCTCAAAGAAGGAGATCAGGTTGGTTTGGCACGATCTACCTTTAGTAAATCCATGTTGCAATTTGTCCCAATTACCATTGACCTCAATGTCCTTAACTACTTTCTCCCCACCCTCCCACAGAGGAGTCTTCCTGGGTGAAGGCCTATTGGGGTTATTAGCCACTGCACCTCCAGTTGTAAGCCACATCCCAGGGGCGGGCAGTGGTCGTTATTTAAAGAGTAGCACAAGAGCACACAGTGCTTTAACAAGACAAGATCCGGGTCCTGAATCACTTGCAGTCTAACCTGACGCACGGGACAATCACCAGTGGAAAGAGCTGTGCCAATATGACACCCCCCCCCCTCGGCCAGCCTGCCAAAGCCAATCGCTGAAGTGAGACTTTCACGAGCAGCGATTTCTGTGAAATGCACAGGAAAAGGTCTGACTGGTCTCATTCCCTTCACTTGCCTCTGTTTTTTTCTTTTCTCCAGGGATTGCTGACTCCTGACTTGATGGAAGCCAGTAGGATTTTGCCTGATTAGGGGACCAGGATCAGGCCTTAGGAGGGTCCCCGTCGCCTGACCTGCATTGAGTGCAGTCGCTTGCACTTCCTGTTTTGAATATTTTCAGAGTCTAGGAATCTGTTGAGAAGCAGATTCCATTGTGAAATGTGCAAAGGCCCTTCTTCAAATTGAACACCCAGCCACTGAGCGAGCTCCAGCACTTCCTAAAATGACAGTAACACTCCGAGTCACATAAGCAGCTGAAACGTAGCCTGTTGTATAAGTATTTTCTCGGAGGCTGTTGGAGCTGAGCCATCTTGCTAAAATTCAGGATGGAGGAGTATTTAACCTTTATCCTCTTTCTTTTCCTTCATCTCCTAACCCAACCCTCCCCACCAACCATCATCTTTAGCCTTTGAGGTTGCATGATAATTATTTTAATTTCTCTAAGGGCCCGATTCTCAGGTGCAGCTGGCCTGTGTTTGGGCAGGACCCAAAGAAAAAGGCAAAGCTGGCTTTTATGCCCTGTGTAGCTCTGCAATTCTTTGTTCAGCCCCTGGAGTCATTTAGAGCAGCCCTAGAACTGTCCTAACTTACACTGGGTCACTATGGCCCAAGAAGCTGTTACGGCACCTGGAAATAGCTGGAGTAGAGAGACTGCCACCAGTCCTTTTCACTGGCCAATCTCCTCCTCAGCTGACCACGGCTGCTCAGTTAAGGCCTGTTTGAATGCTGAAAGCCCTTTTGGGGACAGCCAGTTTTCAGCCTTAACCGTGTCCCCTTAACCTCACCAGTCACCAGTGTTGCAGCTGCTTTTTGGCTTGCATGCCCAGGAAATTCTGCTTAGTTCTTTCATGTGGCTGCAAGGATCTGAGGAGGGACAGGAGGAAGCATGCTGCTGCTTCCATAGGCTCCCCAGAGCTGCACCTTTGCTTTATTAGTCGATACATTGCCAAGCAGGCTGGGCTGGCCCTACAGCATAGGCAGAGCTTAGCTCAGGCCGGGAGAGACGGCACCACCGGCTCCTTTTGGAGACAGAATGCCGAATAAACAAGACCAGACACAGTGAGGCACTTCAGTATATGGCTACTGCCAGACAGTGAGTTAGGACCACTGAGCATTTGCAACAAGGAACAGTTCCTTTTCATGCCTGCCATTTCCTGGCATGTGTCCACTTGAAAGCGAGCAGTAGCTCGAATGTTCAGTGCTGGACCCAGCATGTGAAGGAATGAAATCAGCCTCAGCCTCATGCAGAAGTGCACCTCAGAGGCATCTAGCCACAAGTCACAGGAGCAGCTGAGTGCTGAGGACTTGAATTTTAGCCTTAGACAGCAAGACACTGCTAATCAGGACCCCACCCCGAGCATTTGCAACATCAGCTGGGTTAAACCCATTTGTTGCAGTGGCTCAGAATCAGAGAGGGAAATGACTGATAGTCTCTTACTGCCATGCTGCTAGTCCGAATAAGTGCCATGCAAACATAAACAGGGATCAAGAGTGCCAGGCGGAATTCCAAGTGAATTTTGCTGTGTGCTTACAGACTGTGACTTTTCCATGGGCTCGGAAACATGGCAAAGTCTGTAAACAGGGTGTGCTGTGCAAACACACCGGCAAGTTACAGTCAACTCACATGAAAAGGAGCAACTCAAATACAAACCACACTGGAGCAGGAGCTGGCTCACAGTGTTATTTACCTGCCTGAGTGGATCTGGCCATGCTAAACAGTTCTCTATGCTCATGGTGGGATTGAATTTCACACCTTAAATTGCTTATCTCCAAGCAGTTTAACTGAACACTTCATTATAAGCATTTCAAAGTGAAACCAACAAACACATACCAGCTGAGATCAACATGGACTCAATGACCTAGCACTGCCCACTCCAAGGGCCTTTCAGAAGAGATAGAAAGTAGAAGTCTTGACCATTTGTGGGTCCAAATTTAGCCCGTGCATCCACAGGTACAACTCGACTGAGTGCAAAAGTGGAATCTGGCCCAGGATCAAAGATCCCAGGGTGTTTTTTGGGAACATGGAAAAGTTGGGGATAGGGTAAGGTAAAATTGGAGTTCAAGTCATTAAAACCAAACCAGTTTCCATTCCATCTGCAGATTCAGGGTGAAACCGGCTTGTTCTGACATTAGACCAAATGCTAACAGGTCTTTCTCTTTGCTGCTGTCTGTTCCATATCCATGCGAGCAAACACAGCGTAGCTGGAGGTCTCCTGCTGTGTGGTGTGCAGCGGCAGGCTGTTGAGATGAACTTCACCCCCCACTGCCACGACTGCTGCACCACTTCAGCTCTATAAGTGGAGCTGAGCAGATGGGGGCCGTGGAAGAAGCAGTCAGCTAGTAAAGGGCTTTTAACTAAGGAGGTGGGGGGCATCAGGCCACTTCCAAACTGGCTGGTGTGGAAGACGGCAGGGCAGGGCAATGTAGTGAATTTCCCAACAGGGACACAACCCACTGCAGAAGATCCCCTCCCCAGCCTCCACAGACTATCCTCCTCGGAATATAGCTGATAACAGCAAAGATAAAGCTTTTTCTGTAGAAAAGGCCATAGCCAGTTCTCATGATTTTAACTCCTAAAGGAGAAGGCTAAAACAGGACAGGAAAGTGCCTCATCTGCTTTGCTTCCAACTGCAGAGGGTGTAAATAATGGCCTGACACACAGGCCTGCTGCAAAGAGACTGATCTTTATTCTCTGGCCCCACTCACCAGACCCAGGCCAGTGTTACAGAAGACACCCTGTCACACGACAAAGGTTGTTCTGTGAGTCGAGCAGTTGCTATTAGAGGGTCCAAAGCAAAACTAATCAGAACTGGTTTTTTCATGCTTCAGTGAAACTCCATGTGATCATTTGACGTGTGGCGCTCTGAGAAGGACGTAGCGCGGTTTCTGATGAACCTTCAGCTCAGAACTGTCTCTTCCCCACAGGGGTTTGTACGCATTTGGAAATGCAAGCGCAGTCATGGAGGTTGAGCCCTCGTACACGGACTTCATTTCCTGTGACCGCACTGGGCGAAGGAATGCTATTCACGACATCCAAGGAGATGCAGCCACCATCAGCATGGGGAAGCTGGCGGGCAACGTAGGCGAGCTCTCCATTGAAGGAGCAGGTGAGGAAATGTCCCTGGACCCCCATGGCTGCCTAGACCTAGCCTGAAAGGCCAAGATATTCAACTTCGCAGAAATGCATCCCTGTATTGCCTAGGAGGCAGGTGGGACCTGAGAAGTCCTAAGCACACTGAAGAGGAATGGTCCATTCTTCCCTAGTGTCACTGCCTTCTTCTTTAACGGGGCCTTTTGTTTGAACTTGGACTTTCTGCGGCTGGGAACTCCTCACAAGGAGCATGAGGGTCGGTCAGGTTGTAATTCATACTGGATAAAACGCTGCATGCCCTGGTCCAAGGTCTTCGTGTAAACCAGTTTAAGAGGGAGGCTAACAGTTTAAATGCTGCTGTTTCTACTGAGGTGCACGTAAGAGCAAAGGGCACTGGTAGGGCAAACTGACCCCCAACTGTGCCTAAGGCTTTGTGAAAACAGGCTCTTTAGAAAACCTGAATAGTAGTTATGATTCCATGAGTTTTAATTACAATAGCATTTTGTTTTTTAATATAGCCTTTCCCCTGCAGCCCAAACACTGACACCATCATGCTGATGCTATCACATTTAACACTTGCCAACCAGCTCATTACACTAAGGCAGGGGAGCCGGAAAGCAAAACTAGCCAGTCTAGCTTCATTGGCTTCTAAGTCAGTGGTTTTCAACCTGTGGTCCACAGACCAGTGGGGGCTGCAGACTAAGTCTAAGATTTTCAAAGGGGTCCACACCTCCATTTGAAATTTTTTAGAGGTCTGCAACTGAAAAGAGGTTGAAAACCACTATTTTAAGTAAAAAAAATAGCACAAATATTGACAGTAAATGTTGCTTTTAACATTCCTTCCATTTTTCTCGTCTGAACTTTAATTTGTAACAGGGATAAAAATATTTTTAAAAGACATTTTACCTTGATAATCTCTCTTTAAACATGTTACTAATGGATTCTAATATGACCCAGCAGCCATATAGCAAATATATAGCCAGCTTCAGGAGTTTCAGAAGATGTCTGAAAGAATTCACCTTGCGCTTACAGGTCACACAAGGAAGCAGTGTCTCATGTTTCGAAAGTGATCATTGCTCTAGTGCTGCCATATCCACTCATATGCACTCGTGTTTACCCCCCTCAGTCATCTCCAAACCCTACAACCCACATTCACACTCAGCCTCCCTCGTTCTAGAAAACGTTGTGCAGTTTGGAGCATGTCTGAGGTTGCATTTTGCAGCAGAGAGCCTGCTGCTTTTAGGCCCAACATCTGGCCCCAGTGAAGTTAATAGTGGCTTTGTCACAGACTTCAGTGAGAGCAAGCTTTAGTCATTACTGGTTACTTCTTTGAGTTTGGGTGACATGGCTGTACAGTGTATGTACATAAAAGAGTTTGCTATTCAAGCACAGCACCCGTAGCTTGCTGGTGGAGGTTGAGAGTGTGAGGGAAGGGATATAAGCTGCAACCGAAGCAGAGGCTTCGTTTTTAGAGGAAAAGTTTGATCAATGCTCCTTTGCAGTCTTTAAAGACGATAAGGGCCTCAGTCTTTTGGAGAAGGGTGAGATACAAATCATGGTATTTTAGCTCATGACAGAGGGAGGCTAACATTTTGGGGTATTCCATCCCCTCTTCTGGAAATGGCTTTTGAAAGCAACATGCTTAACTAAAAACCATGGTATAAAACCACTCTCACCCCCAGGCTCTGCAGGAGGCAAGTGCAGTGGGACCAGAGCCTGTAGCCCGAAGCCCCTTCTACTCTGCCAACAGCCAGAGAGCAAGAGCTAGCCCGAGAGGGGTTCAAAATTGCTGGGCCCAAGCTCTCCTTGAAAATAAGCCTCCTGCAAGCTGTTCCACTCGCTTTGGAATCCAGCCACTGCTGCAGGGTCTGCTGTGGCATGCATGTGGAGTGGACCCCTAAGTCCAGCGTGGGGGAGGGAGGAAGAGGGCCCAAGCTCCAGCCTGAGTGGGAAGATCCACACTGCTATTTTTAAACTCAGTCGGGTGAGCCCCATGCAACCAAGTCAGTTGATGGGGGCTGCGAGACTTGCTGCCGCAGCATTTGCTTTGCAGTATAGACGTACCCAGAGAGCAGTGGAGCGAGAGCTGGAGTGAGTAGCCTTTTGGTCTCTTAGTCACACATTTTAATTACTCCCTTTTGGCTTATAGAAAACCAAGCTGTTGCTGCTGCTTCTGAGAAGGAACCTGAAGCGAGACCCGAGAGGCAAGATGGCACCCCCCCAATATGAAAACCACATGAGTGGGGGGGAAGGGTGAAGGAAGAGGAATGAACTGTAGACACTAAATGGGAATGTTCCATCAAATCTGCTGACAACTGAGAGCTAAACCAGAACAACGAATTCTCCCTCTAAATGCCTCTGTTGCGACCATTCTGTTCAGACACCAGTAGGAAGCTCAGCTGTGAGTGGTACCTCCACAGACCTCTGCTTCCATCTAGAACCGTGGAGAACACGGCACAGGGGTAGTCACATGAGCCATTCTCGAGGTGCCTTAGTAGCAGTTTTCTTCTCTAGGAAACCATTTCAATAAACGTACATTTCACACTTTACTGTATACAAGGTACATTTTTCTTACTCTGTAAATGTAGGCTATTATTTATTTCCTGTTCCCATAGGTTAGAGGGTTGGGTGCTTCCCTTACTTCTTCCTGCATCTAGCTTAGATGCGAAAGGATATTTAGTGCTGCCTACTCGGACACACCTGCAGTCATGATGAGCAACTGGGGAGGGGTGACAGCAATTCCAACCACATTAATATTGAATGAACACTATTAATTTGTGCTGCTGCTTTTTGGGAAACAGAAAAGGACCAAAGCTCACACATGCATGGACAAACTCCCCAGACACGGGCACCACGTGGGGTTGTAGGGTTTTAAGATACTTAGGCAAAGGGCAGAAGAGGCTTTGATTGTTTTGACAGCTGAACAAATTCAGACTAATCTCTTCCAAATTCTATCCAGTTCAGCGGTATTTATTTCTGGAAAAGTTTCAGATGTTTGCTCTTAGGACACATGTTTCATGTTAACAATTGTTTAAACTATAAACTGGCTGTAATAAATAACTCTCAGATAATAAAGAGTAGTGATTTTTGTGCAATCCTCTCCCCCCCCACCATCCCTTGAAACATGGAATTGCAAGTTTATCACTCTGGCTCACACCTATTGAGGGAATAGAAGGCAAGGAACTATTTCAGATGACATCCATGCTGTCCAGCTTGATGTAGCAACTTCCAGCTGAGAGTTCACTGGAAGCTGGACTCAATAAATGTAAATAAATCCTCCAGTTTGACACAGATGTCCTCATTTGCCAGAGAGCAGTTCCCCTGCCCGTAGTTTTTTTTATTGTCTCTAGGGTTTTAATTTGTACTTTGGAGCACAGCTCCTTCATCCTCCGACCTCACATACCAAGCCCGAGTGGACTGGCTCAGGAATTGACAGAGCTAGACTTAGTGCCAGAGGAAATGCTGCTAGCAAGGTGTCCTTTCCATGCAGCAGCATCAAGCTGCCTCCCACAGCGAGTGCATGACCAGAATGCCTCATGCACCATGAAAGAAAGGGGGATCCAATTAGAGCCACAGAAACAAAGAGCCCAGGTGGAATCCACTGCTGTGTTTCTTCTCATGTCTTCCAAGACTTATGGGCATCGTGCCAGCTCCAGGAATGGATGAGTACATTGCAATCCCATGCCACCCCGACTGACCCTTCCCACAAACCGGGAGCTGTAATCACTGGGCCACACTAATCCACAATGGCACCTGCTTCCACTCCCTGTAGGCCTTGGTGCTAGCACTAAAGCAGCCGTAAAGTGTGTGACTAAGGAAGAGAGAAATATTCCCACATAGGTGACCCAAAAATCACTTTCTTGGCAAGAGGAAAATTAGAGGACTTCACATGTTATCAAACCACAACAAGGCTATGAATGAGAGCAGAACATGCTGCCAGAGAGAGCAGAAAACTTCCAAGGAGCCCAAGAAATGAGATGACTGGAATCAGGATAGACACATTTATGGCTCTGAAACTCCTAGAAAACAAGGCAGCTGAACCTTTTTTCTTTTTTGGACAATCCTACAGCAAGAAACCCAGGTTAGTAAGCTTCTGCCAGATCATACTCTTGTTCCCACTGAAGTCAACAGCAAACTGGCCACATTCTCAGTGACTCCAGTAAGATCAGTTGGGTTTTACATCTCCAAGCCTCCTGTTCTTTAAAGCTCCAGCTGAGAAGAATCCATGTCTCATCCAGTCTCCCACATGCTCACAAGAAGGGAGCAGCGGGACAGAATAACACACATTTATAAACTCCAGCACTACAAGGGATGGGCAAATCTTAGCTCTCTTAGCTCAGAGTGCCCATTCAAGTGTTTTTAGCCAAAAATCAGCTGTTTGCAAATTACACTCAGATGAGAAAGACAGGAGGCATCCAGTTTTCCCCTGTGAGTAAGAGAGCTATGTCAGTTGCCATCACCCACTGTACTGAGAGAACAAGCACATCATATTATTCCGTAACATCCCGGCTTTCAGAGATGCTGGGCACACAATGCTTCAATGGGAGCCCTCGTTTCAATGGGACGTGCAAGAGTTTGGTACTTCTGAAACTCTGATCACAGACACAAAGCAGAACACCCCCCTCTTCCCCCTTCCCCCCCCCAAAAAAGCTGTCCCCTAAAAGAGAGCCAACAGTAGGCTCTAACTGGCGACACAGGGAACAGTTCCAAGTTCATCTTTGTCTCACAGCTCGGATTAATTCTGCACAGCTTGGAAGGGGGAAAAAAGCCAAACCAAACATTGTTTTGGGGATACAGGCCTGAAAAATTACAGTCCAGTGCCCAGTAATAACACGGTCACTTCTGGCAGTGACATGTCCCTTTCTTTGAGTGTAATGGGGGAAATGAGGTGTGAAATGGGAACAGCTTGTATCAACAGCTCTGAGGAAGTTGTGAGCCTGCAACGTTTGAACAAGATATACGTTTGTGCTTAAACATGAGACTCCTCCCTCACAAGTTTAACTCCACTGACATCAAAGGAGTCACTCCCAATTTGTACCAGTATGAGAAACAAGTCAGGCCCAAAAGTTACTGAATGACAGCTGCATGTGTACATCCAGGGCCTGATTCTGATCCAAGATGCATCCGTTCTGTAATGGTGTAACTCCCATGATTTCAGTACCGCTATTCCCAATTCACGCCTCTGCTAAATGGGAGAAGAATAGGCCCATTCTGACCTCTGCTTCCACCCCACACTTCCAATTTTTGGGCTCCCTTCAAGTAACAAGAGCCTATCTTGAGGATAACTGGAGTGTGTTAGGGGATATGTGGCACTCAAGGTAATTGCATAGATTCCACCACCGGTTGTAATTGCATGCACAGATCTTAAGGATATGGAGATGAGAGGAAATTTCAAAGGTTACTTATACAACTACACAACCTTTTCATAGGTCTTGTCAGAACAACACTCATTGATGGTGGCCAGTAGGTGGTTGCTTTACCTTTTGTAGTATTTTGGCAACATACTATATATATAAAAAAATCTAATATTCCAGAGCCCATTATCCCCCAAGTTCTAATTGTGAGAGTCACATTTGGCTACAACTATGGGGCAGAATTTGACAGTTTCCCTTTAACTCTAAGCAGAAATTAGAAATAACATTTTTAAAATACAAAGTTATTTTATTTAAATCAGAATAACATTTCACTCAGGATCTCCAGAATGTGAACAGCTGTTCCTCACAAGCAATTTCTGAAGAGATATTGCCAAACAAAAAAGATTGTCATCCACAATGTCAGAACCATTCTTAAAATTGACAACTTATCATTGGCTTTAAAAAAATAATTCATTTATATATTTGTGTATATGCGCAGTATGTATTTAAGAAAAGAGCATTTTGTATTCATTTATATAATCAATATAGCAGCCTGTCATCACTGGCTTGCTTATGTCTGAGATTGGAGCTGTAAATCCCAGCCATCTTCCAATGTCTAGGAGAATGGTGAACGTAGCCCTTTACCAAAGGCAACTTTTTGGTGTGGGTAGCTTTGGGGTCCTGATCTTTGCAGCCACTTGTGATACTGAAGCTCTCCCCCACTCCTAACCCCCCAGCTTCCTCAGCCCTGTTTCTTAGGAGATAAAAGTATTAAGAACCTACAGAACATGCAATCAGTTATTTGCATGAAAAGGAGAACAGTGTCATAACGTCCCAATGCATAGGTATTAGATTAACTTCCAGTAAGAATTCTGCTCAGTATCTTCTGAAACACCTGCCATTTGGGCCATTTTACTAGATATTGTACCCTAGCGCAACAGTTTATTCTTTTAGTTCTACTAATCGTACCTGAAGGTTACCTTGGGTCAGGAGGGCAGAAAGGTTAAACAGACAGCCACATTTTTAAGACTCTTTAAAAAAAAAAAAAAAAATTCAGCTCCTGGGAGTTTGACTCACATGCAAAGTGTTGAATGCTGGAGTGGAAAATCTGAGAGGAGAATTTTGTTCTGGAATTGTAAAGATGAGCACTAACTTTATATACACATGCAAAAAACCTCTGGAGGCATGTGGACTCCCCAAACACACCCTCTGGTGTCCTGAAGCGGAGTTCTATGCTTTCATCTGCAGTGACATTTTGGAGATTTAAAGTCTTGCAACACCGCTTTTTTTTTAAAAAAAGTGCAAAATAATGGTTTTAGAAAGACATTATTGTATTTCTCCAACCAAAAGGCTCTGTGCAATCACTGCTGCATTTTCTATCTAGTTCTTAGTCCCCATCTACAATAGAAAGTAAACCTTGTTTTTTCATACTGTTTTGGCCAAACTATATTTTAAACATGGCCTTTTCTATCCATAAAAACAAGAATAAACCATGGTATTTAATGTTTCCCTATTTATCTGGGTATCCACCAGTGTCAGAACAGGGTTCTCTCATATGATTATAACATGCACACTATAGCTGGGTTAAATAATGGAATATTCCATTCCCTGGCCATTCCGAGAAATCGGACAAAAAGGGTAATTTGGGGTCGAACTGAAAACAAATGTTTGGAAAAAAATTTGAACTTAGGGGAAAAAAGAGGAGTCATGTTGAAACAAAAGCTTTCATTTCAAGATGACATTTTCCAGTGTGGGGCATTTGTCAAAAGCATAGAAGAAATGATGAAATGCTGGGCGGGGGGAGGATAACCCCCTCCCTATGGTGGGAGAGTGGAGTTCAGCTCCCCCTCTGCCTCATGTGAAGGGATTTGAACAGGGAGTCTCCCCCCACTATGGCAGAGTGCCCTAACCACCAAGCTAGACAGTCATTCACACTTGCTTTCATTGTCCTCATGAATGACTGTGAACTGCCGCTTTGAACGACAATGAAGAGTCACTGGGTTAGGATCGAGGTGAAATGACTCCACAGCCTGGTAATTAGGGTACTTACCTAGCATGTGGGAGACCCAAGTTCAAATGCCAGCTTCAATGACTATTGAAGTAGTCACAGAACAGGAAAGACTGAAGAAGCCTCACAGCAGAATATCCCCTAGGCCAGGGGCTAGGGCCAGCTCCTGCAATGTGTGAGACCCAAATTAATTCCCTCCTTCTCATAAGGCTGAGAGGGGGTTGAACTGGGGTCTCCCACCTCCCAGAAAAGTTCAGGTGTGTCGGGGTCAGATCTGGAAACAAACTGACCCTCTGGGTTGAGTACGCTGACAAGTTGCCATGCCTCCCATTTTGCAGCACACTCAGCGCCGCAAGGTGAAGGCAGCTGGCAAGAGCAGGACACAGGCACCATCATGTTGATTCCATGGGCAGGCGGTGCCGGAGATGAGGAATCAGGAACAGGAAGCCCCTGTCAGGCAAAGCTCTAAGGAGAAGGTGGTGGCGGTGCCAATGAGGCAGCTGGGGAGTGGTTCAGAAGCTCTCTCCTGAAAGACGACACTCTCAGGTCGGCTGTGCTACGCTCGGGTTCAGGTCCGGGTCAGGCCTCCAAACTAGCACCCTATCAATGGGCTCAATGCTGTAAAACGGAGGATCTTCTGGCCCCTGCATGCTGGACAAATGGCCAAATTCAACAAAATTTCAAGTTGGGATGTTTCAGTTTGCATTCAGCAAATGCATCATAAATTTGTGAATGGTTTTGGGGTGACAAACCAGATTTTTCAGCAAATAAACTATGCTGAAATCATTTCACCCAGTTCTAAGTGCACAACCAAGCTGGGAAAAACTGCTTTACATCATGGTTTGGCCACAGCCACAGCCCAACATGATCATTTTTGTAGTGCAGAGAGGGACTAAGATAGATCCGCAAGGGAACCAAGCACCATAAAGTCACATAGGAAATGTTACCACCACCAAAAAATTAAAAAAAGGGGGAGGACCTTATTTTGTTCTAATTTACACCAGGATGTCAAACTGGCATAAGTTAAACGGAATCAGGCCAGAAAACTCCACCTGTACATTTGTGTGTCAAAAATATAGGAAATCAGATATCTGTTTATGAAGCATTGCAGTAGGTGGGTGCTGTAGGTAGGTATATACGGTAGGAGCCAAGGAAATACTGCTGTATAATGTATGCCTAGGACTTAAAGGTCAGTATAGTAATACCAGTATTATGAGCTGGTGCCATGGCACCTTCTTCTCCAATGTTCCCACTAAAACGAAGAGGAGTGGAGAACACGTGGGGAGAGGGGAATGCACCTTGCCGGCTGGCAGAAGCAGGATTAGGATGGATTGTTGGGGACCATCCCGTAGGCTTCATACAGCTTATTGAGAAGCTCATTCTTTTCTCTCTCAGGCAAGAAGCTGGACTGAGCTGCACTGATGTTCTGGGAGGAAAAGAAGAAATAAAGAGACATATAGCTGAGTAATGCCCCAAAGCGAGAGCGTGTGGTTGTGACTGCACAAATCTTTGTGCACCAGTAAGTGTGAGGGAGGTGGTGCAAGTCAAACAAACGCTTTTGTTAGCACTACTACGCTTCAGCTCTTTTGTGCAGCCTCAAAGGAAACTGCTCCTCCCAGTAAGGGCCTTAAAAGAAACAGGACATAAACAACGTGTCTTAACTCCTGTATAAGGCTCCATGATGTGCAGTTTAGGGGCCTGATCCAAAGTCTATTAAAGTCAAGGGAAAGATTTCCATGGACTTCTATGGGCTTCGGAGCAGGGCCTGCTTGATATGCTGCTGTTATGACAAAGATCACTACTAGCTTCCTTAGCAATTTACATTAATGTCTCTCTCCTTAATTTATAAGCTTCCTTTCACTAAACAGAAGGGAACAGCTCATCTTCTGCAGGAGCTTGCAGCAAAACTACCCATGGATTTAATGGTATAAAGATCAGAGCTTTCTACAGTTGGAAAGAAAGACTGAAGCATAAATCTGATCTCCAGGAAGACAGACTTTTGTTCCTTAAATGAGGCCCCTGAGGGAGGCCCAGTGCCTCCTCCTGAAAAGCTGCCTTCTGCAAATTCAGCACCAATACATACATCTTGGAAAGCAGCTGCTTTCCAACATATGGCAGGCTGCAAGAGTGCCTGGACAGTACGCAGCTCCTAACAAACCAGTGCACCTCTAAGGGTGAAACTGGAAAGGATCAGTGGTTACTCATGAACAAGTGAAACTCTATCAGACTATTTTTCTGTCCCTGTATCTTGGGTACAATGCAGATGAAAACCAGAATTATTAGATTTTCAGGGCACTTCACATGCCAATCTGTATGGAAAAACACAATGGCAGACACCATGTGACCTTATATGTGATGGCAAAAGCAAATAGCCACTTTGTAACCAACTGGTTTGCACATCAGTTACCTTGTGCTAACTCCACGCTCCAGTGCACTTTTGCACATGCTGAATTCTCCAAGTTTGGCCCATGCAATCAGTCAAATTAACTCTACTGCAGTTCCATGCACAGTGAAGAGCAGCCAGCGACTGGGACTAACATCCCTACATCCCGTTGCTCAATTCCAGTCTGAGGAACAATTTTCACCATGACCCAGTAAAGCCCCATGCAGTAAGCTGGAGTGGAGTGTGCTGCATCTTTGCAGATCATCCTGGTCTAAACACTCATAGAATCATATATGTTTTCTGCATTCATTTCGGATGGCTATTTGTGTGCCTCATGCTGACTCAGTGTGCCCGCCCCACCACCAACTGAAGCAGACTCAAAAGCTATCTTCACACTGCTGTTGTGTCCCACATAATTCAGCTTTTTCTCCCCACAATTTGAACGCCACTGAACTCTCTTCCAGTTCCATGTTTAAAAATGAGATTTATCTCAGAAATGATGGATCACATTAGGGTCCAACACGCAGCTTTGCAGAGAACATCCCAAGACAACTCACCACTCTCTTGAACTCCTCTTCAGTGAAGCCCATGAACTGCTTCGCTATTGTGTAATCAGTCTCTATTACGGAGTTAAAAATGAGCGGGTCATCAGTGTTCAGAGAGTAATTGGCTTTATCGTTCATAAACCTAGGAAAAACAGAATTTAAAGTGGGACAAAATATGAGAGTTGGCCTAGTCTGTGTTTTTCTAAGTGCAAAATACACTAAAAACTCTCCACAGCTTTCTATAGTTTGGTTACTTTGTACCCAGCTACATAAACAATACCTACCAAAGCTACAGTATGCAATCCAGAACTGTAGATTGCTATTCACCACCCTACTTTTTAAATGCAACAACAAACCCTTTGTTGGACAGATGTTCAAAGAGCCCGGCTCCATCACCCACTCCAGAGCCAGACAGCAATGCTCTGCAAGATGCTCTGGAATCTGCGGCTTAGCCCACAGGGTGCTCAGACCAGAAGCTTGAGGAGGGCAGAAAGCTCCCCTTAACAATAAAAATCTGTCAGCACATTTGTTACAGCTTCTCTGAACTGGTCCCTCAGCTGACAGTGTGAGGATGCACAATACTCGCATAAATGGTTAGAACTTGCTTCTGATGTGAAGTAATCAAGCAACTTTAAATAAGTGAAGTCAGAGTTAGTTACTTAAAAATATTATATTTAAACATCTTACTGCATTATTGGGTGTTTCGTAAAGTCTGGATCACATGCTCCGGTGAGGCTACTGGACCGAGGACAGGCCTATATGTATAGGGAGGGGAGGGGAAAAAGGTAGAGCCAGAGTCAGTTTCTTCTGCGGTACCCAGAGGCAGATTTTGATGCTCCCTGGGCAGGGGCTGAAAACCACTCTGTAGATTTACAAGTGTGTGAAACCAACGATGATCATCAAATCCCAGCCTCTGCAACGAGCGTTTGCCCCCACGTCTGCTGGATATAAAAACATTTAACCACCTTTTTTTGGCTACAAGTTTCTGCCACAGACAGAAGACTCTTGTCATTCCCATCCCCCCACTCCCTCCAGCACCGGCCCAGACATTCTGGTAGAACCACCCCCCGTCGGAGTGAGCAGTGATCTGTCACATTGCCACGTGTAGATGAAAGGCAGACTAGGAAAGTGACCACAGCTATCTGGACAGGATGGTTTTGCTGGTTAATTTACACTGAAGGCCCAGACTGGGTTTTGTTCTTTTGCACACCTGAGGAAGACAGGCTCCCAAAACTGGGAACTTGAAGAACCTTATGCTCCTAAAAAATCTCACCTGCCATCACTTTCCCCACTCTGACTCCTGTGAGCCTAACACCAGGGCCACTCACCCTGTTGCTAGGAAGGGGGAAAGGTATCTCTTTACCCTGGGAGCCCATGCTGCTGCAAGAATCAGCTGTAGATGGACTCAATACTACAGGCTCCCTTTCCCCCAACGGTGAGCATGACATGACCTCTGGCATTAAGCACAGAGAGGAAAAAATGGTTACTGACCTTCCAGGACTTGTTTGAGATGTGTTGCTCATGTCCTTTCCATATTAGGTATGTGTGCACCATGTGCACCGATGCCGGAGATTTTTCCCTCTGTGGTATCCATAGGGCCGGCTCTAGCACCCTCTGCAGTGGACATGTATGCATTGGTATAAGGGGAGCTGCTGCCCCCGGCCCCCAGTTCCTTCTTGCTGGAATTCCAACAAAGGGGAAGAAGAGTTTGTCATGGAACGGACATGAGCAACACATCTTGAAGAACAGCAGTTACAGAAGATTAGCAACCGTTTTGTTTCTTCGAGTGCTTGGGCATGTCCATGTCAGGTGACTCACAAGCAGTACCTCTGGAGGTGGGCCAGGAGTTCACAGATATGCCGACTGCAACACTGTTCTGCCAATGCCTGCATCCTCCCAGGCCTGCTGCATGATGGCATAGTGGGATGTGAAGGTCTGAGCAGAAGACCAAGTCGTGACCCTGCAAATGTCCTGTATTGGAGCCTGTGCTAAGAAAGCCACTGACAAAACCTGAGCTCTTGTTGAACGGGTTGTCTGAGTGGCAGGAAGTGCAAACTTTGCCTGCTCGTAACAAGTTTAGATGTAGGGGGTGAGACTCCCTGAACATATCCCAGCATACCAAAAAGCCCATCGGCAGGGGTCTCTCAGCTCCTTCGCCTCCAAGCCCAAATTCATGGCTACCCTCTGGGGTAGTTCTTGGTGCACTCTAACATCACCCTGCGAGACCGTGGCAGAAGGACCCACTACCACCTCTTCAGGCAATGATGATGATGATGATGATGGAGGCAGGTAAAGGTGGAGTGGGCAACTAGTCTTCTGCAGCCAGGGTAGCCTCTTTCAGGGGTACCACTGAAGCCCGTGCAGCTTGGTCTGGTTCTTCATCCAAGTCTGGGGGGCAGGTGCCACACGGTCGCCGAGCGTCTCCCGGATGTTCCCGAGATTGGTTGTTGCAGCTGCGACCCTGAGGCAAGAGGGAATCCGCCGGGGTTCCAGCACTGCCATGGTCTGAGCCATTGTGTCAGTGGCCACAAGCCCGGTGGTAAGCCTGGGAAGAACCTGCAGTCATGGCTGGGTTCACTTGATCCCTGGGTAAAGTGATCTCCTCCCACAATGAAACCGAGGGGTCCTCTTCTGGAGACCACAGTGGTGCCGACCTTGTCTCCACCTCTTCAGTGCACCAGCAGGTGCAGTGTCTCGGTACCAGGGAGCAGAGTCGGGACTTTGTCCATTGATGCCGAGTGTCCGGGGATTGACGATGGTACTCATGACTGGTAGCGGTCCTCCCGCAATTGACACCATGGCTCTGCGGATGGGTGCCAGAACCCTGGCAATCTGTGTCAAGGCTTCAGGGATCGGTTCTGAGGGTCCGACTGGCAGCAGCGCTCTGGGTACTGGTAACAGAGTCCTGGCAACTGCTGCCGGGGTGTTGGTGACTAAAAAGGGGTTGGACAGCAGTGTTGAGGCCTCTGGGATCTGGGTGGGGCCCCCCATCATTGGCTTGCCCCTGGACACACTCTTGGCTAGCTGTGCCGGCACAGGGTCTCGGTGCAGAGGTGTCTCTCCTCCTGAGTAGGGGTGGGAGGCACAGGAAGTCTTTGGCTGCTTGAGAGGCCTCTCCAGCTGCCAGGAGTTGGAGGCGGGTCCCAGGGAGGACTGGGGGCTCTGATGGTGAGGCCGTAATCGGGCATAGCAGACCTGAGTTCTGGAAGACAAGCAGTCTGGCGCAGGCCTTGGCTCGCCCACTGCTCCATTTGTCCTTCTTAGGGACTAGGATGTGCCAGCATCCCTCTTCTTCTGCATGGTAACCGATGCTGGGATGACATCGATGCCGGCGGGGCACTTGGAGTCGACATCAATGTGCTGGGTGCGGAGCCTGAGTGGGCAGGCTCAGTGCCTGGTCTAAGAGCAGACTCCATCAGGAGTGCTCTTACCCTGACGGCCCGGTCCTTTTTAGTGCAGGGTCCAAAGCTTCTGCAGATCCTGCATTCATCCTGGACGTGAGTCTCACCCAAGCACTTTCAGCAGCTTTGGTGAGGATGGTTTACTAGCACAGGGCTTCTTACATGAAGCACATGGTTTGAAGCCTGGGGACTGGAGCACGCCCTGTCCCTGGGGCTATGTCCCCACGGGACTAACTCACTCATTAACTTTATCTAACAGAACTACATACACTAAAGGCACAGAGGAAGCCACTGGTAGAATGCTTGCTGAGGCAAGGACGCTCCAGCACTGCCATGGGAGAGTGAGGAGGGGCCAGCAATGCCCCTTATACTGGCACATACGTGCACCACTACAGAGGTCACTAGTGCCCGCTCTTTGGATACCACTGACGGGAAAATCTCCAGCACTGGTGCATGTGGCGCATACACCCATGAGCAACGGACATGAGCAAACACGCAAAGAAGAACCCAAACTTTTATCCTGTGTGTGACATTCCATTTCTGCTCAACATCCCAGTCAGCCAAATACTGGAGGCTCGTATGTCTGGTTTCCACCAAGAGCCTCAGCCAAATTCAAATCATTGTGTGGGGGGCTGATTTCACTCTAAATGCTGTCAGCACTTGGACTCGAGGTGGCAGTAGTTTCACCCCTAGAGTAAAGGCATTTATGTCCACATTCATTATCCAAAGTGCTGAGCTGTCATGCAGCCCAAATGAGAGCTGATCTCTCACTCTCAGACAGATCAAGGCAATGGTTACAAAACTGCCACCCCAGCAAAATTAGTCATTACCTCAAAATGTATCTTCCTATCCAACAGCTCCCTATAAAGTGCTTGGTCATCCAGGACATGGTAGCCGTGCCCGATCCGCTCTGCCTTCAGGATGTCAATTGCCTACAGGAGCATAGAAAACATTTAAAGTCTGTCTGAGCTAGGGCTTGACTCCTGCTCCCCAAAATATCATGCAGGCCCACAGGAGCGCCTACGCCCTCCAAGCCCCATATTAGGACTCCTGTACATAGGAGATGGGGTCCCAGCTGCTAGGAGATCCTGCTCCTGAATGCTGTATGAGGCTCCATCTCCAGCTCCCTCTTTGTACGATGCTCAGACTCTGCTCCCCTAGAACAGTGGTGGAGAACTTGGTTCCCAGGAGCTACTGAATGATGGCGTCTGGCAACCTTTGTCCCCTACATTACAATACAGAGTATTTTGCAGTCCTGCTGTAACTTATTCCAGTGCCGTGTGCTGGGTTTTCTTACCTCCTTGATGACAGACGGTGACCCAACCTCCCCAGCATGGACAGTCCGATGAATGCCACATCTTTCAGCTTCCTGGAAAAAAACACATGATGCAAAGAGTTAAAATGCTGCTGTGGGACTGGAGAGGCAGAGAGGGGTGTGTGTGTAAACAAACCATCAGGACAGCCCCACCACCGACTACTCTCTGCCTCCAAGACAGAGCGACGCTTTCAACAGACTGTTGGACTGAGAGCTCCAGAGCAGCCAACCACTCCATCCCCCAAAAGAGTCGTTCAATCAGGAGTAACCACCAAGCAACACAAGAAAACCAAATTACCAGTAACCGACAGCCCAGGAGCTGGACAAGCGACTGGGTGTCTAGGAAGCCCAGCCACCATAAGGGAATGAAAGCAGTCACCAGCTGGCAGTTATTCAGAGCCCACATGCAGTGAGTTTGGTGAGTCTCAGTTCAGTCCCCGATGTCCACAACACACAATCACCACCTCAACTACAACTGTCCCTCTTGCTGGCAGTCTCAGCAGACAGGCCAAGGACTAGCTGAGCCATGGAGACTGACCTCTCAAGGCTGAGGTGATGGGGCAGGGGGAAACTCCCACTGCCGAAGCCTGTGCTGTACCTGTTCTGGAGAGGAGGGGCCTGCTGTCCCAGGGGCTCTCAGCTTGGCACCTTTCATCAATGACTAAATGCGATTCTGTGGCTCTAGGAAATCCCAAACCAATTCCTATGATGAAGACCCAAATCCAAAAGTCCTGGGCACTGAGCAGATGTTATAGGGATCTTAGCAGAGGAAGCAAACACCACACACATGCACACACTCCAGATGGTTGCTCTAGCTGTTCTTTATTACTGAATTTTTTAAGTGCTTTGTGAATTTTCCACTTGGTTTGCAGCCACTGCATGTGGAGGTTCCGCTCTGAATTGCCAGGTAAGACACAGCTCTGCTTGGCATGTTAAGAAAAGCCCTATATGCGTCTATTTGAAATGAAATAGAGACTCCCTGTGTCTGCAGGGATAGCTTTGTTTTAACATGTGCTTGTTGTGTGATCTATATACAACAGGGACTCTCAGTCACTCCAAAGGCTGACTATGCAGTCAGGGCTAAACTTATCACTTGCCTTTCACTCAGAAATTGCTAATTTGAGGAGTTCTGAAGATGAACAGCGTAATCCAAAGCCCCCTGACATGAAAGGAATGACTCCAACGGGCTTTGTGCTCTGATAGTTCAGAGCCTCATCCAATGCTCCTCCTCATTCCTATGATTAAGTAAGAGTCAGTGAGAGTTTTGCTGTTGACTTAAGTGAAGCATGACAGGGCCTTCAGGTTAGGACTCTGAGCAACGTGTGTTTGAGAGAACCCAGAAGCAACAGTTTAGGACAAAAATTCCTTGCTCCGGCAAAACTCCCGCTGAAGTTTACAAGAGCTTTGACTGTGTCAGGACTTCAGGAGCTGGCTTTAAAAGATGAAACAGTGTTTAAAGCACAACTTTTTGTTGTTGTTCCCAAAGCATGTTAAATGCACAGGCCACCTCTCAGGGGAATGACACCAAGAGTGAGTCTCACTGCCTGTCCAATTCCCATCATTTTGCCAGCTCACTTAACCAAGATCACATGCATGAAGCAAGTTAATCGGATATGCAGCTTGCAGGAGAATTTGCCTCCTCTAATATCTGTGATCAGAGAATGGCACAGTCTAGGGGTCAGGGGCGTCATATGGCACCAAGACGCTATCAGAGACAATGGGCTCTGCTGCTTTCCAAGATTCCACCCCCAGTCTCACGAGGCACATTACATTTCATCAGTTCCAGTTACCTGCTCTTTCATTAAAAGCCATTGTGTCTGCTCGGTTTTACTGTTCATTTACATATCCCCCTTTGGTGCTCTGCGCAGATTAGAGAACAGTAAGATGGGTGGTTTACTTGGGGTAGAGATTTCTGTAGGTATGGGGGTTTACGTTGGGGAGAAGGGGAGCCAGGAAACATCCTGAGAGTGGAGATGCGGGGGAAACGTCTACACTGCAATCACAAGGTGTTTTTGTCACTAGTACAGACATATGGGAACTAGATTTAATCTACCTAACTTGAGGTAGCTAGATTAAAGCCTGGCTCAGGTGTTATCTACATGAGCTGCAATCACACCCTGATTGCTGTAAATACATACCCTCCAAACAGCCTCCCCTGGCTCTAAATAACCCAGAACTTTCCAGCCAAGGAAGACATTGTCCATTCCTCTGTATGTTTCTATGGTTTATGGCATCACTTGCCAAGGGTATTAGCATGAGCTAATTATCTAGATTTGCAGCTTCAAGATCTTTACCTGGCTTCCCCTTAGTACTTCCCCCACCACCTACTGAAGGCAATTGACAATTAGAACTCTCCCCAATTGTAGTGGCAGTCACTGACTCCTCCTAGGCAGAATTTAAATGGAACACAGCTGGGAACTCTGGTCCAAGGGCAGACATCTGATCCCCTCATCATAAGCCTCTCATTTCATAAGACACATCATCCATGTTACTGTTGATGTGTGAAGCTCCAGTGTGAGGGCAATTTAGAAAGGGAGCATACCACTTTCAAGACAGCTGAGAAAGCCTGACAAATTGGAACTTGATTTGCTTTCTTGTTTTTCTGAGTGTGAATGAGATACTGGCTTTGAGACAAGAATCCTTATCCTTATCCTTCGGGTTGAGAAATCTGGACTTTAGCAAGCTAGATATTGATTGATAAACTGTTATTTTCTATCCACCTTTAAACTACCTGGATGTAGTGTGACGAGCAACTAATTGATTCATCTTGGATAATGCAAGTGTAACAGTTGCATAAGATGAAGGTACAGCTGCTCAATTACTGTCCGTAATTTATGACAAGAAATTTCAGCATGTTAGCAAGGATAAGAAACTACTACATAAGTAATATCTTATCCTAAGTGCTTCACTGAAAGATGATAGCAAGTGAGAAACTACACAGATTTATAAAAATGGCATTGAGCATTCATGCAAGGGAATAGCAATTGTGAAAGTACACGTGTCCAAGGCCATGCAAATCAAAGCATGACTCTTCCATACTCTTGCCCTCACTCAAGTTTTTGCTTTCACATTAGGATGTTTGTACTGATTCCCATAAGCACAGATGGCACTTAGACAGCTGACCACAGCAGAATATCTGAGACAGTCCTGATTCCATCTCAATCAATCACCTGACACCTAGCACTATTTTTAAATCCACTGTCCTTTCAGGCTGTGCTCCTGAGCACCCTCAGCTCCCACTGACCTATGCCAATTATGTAACTTAAATACAATCAACACTACAGACTCCTAAAACCCTTATATACAGATGGGAGATATTTCTGTCGGGCTTCCTTTTTAAGCCATAGTAAAAACAACTGTCTAGTTAAAAAGAATACGTTTCAGGAAAGATGTCTCCTCCAAGATCATCATCTTAGTTTATTAAAACAGAAAACAATTTGAACATGCAACGTATGTTTACGCTACTTATGTAACTGATTTAGTGTTTGCATTTTACTCAGCTGGAGACAGGGAAGAGGGACAGACAGTTTCGTCTTTGACAGGGGTTCCCAAACTTTCAGCTGCCAGGGTTACATCACTCAGTCTTGCTCTTATGGTGGGCTAGAGCAGCTCCTCTGGGCCAGGGCGCTGGGCCCATGTCATGTGGGGGGGGTGGGGGAGGAAGGGCTGGGGCCTGGAGGGGGAATGAAGACTTGGCATGCCACGTGTGAAAGGCTGCTGATCCCTGCATTATGTTATGAAGGGCTTCATGTAATTGTAATGCCAGTGGACTCAGTGGGCTGGTCAAAATATGTCAGCAGGGCTGTAGTTTGGGGACCCCTGGTCTTTGGTATTGAGCTCTGATCCAGCAAAGCAACAGAAGCAGGCAGCTCCATGCAGCTTCACTGGAGCACCCACGCATCGGAGTGCAGGGTCATTTTACCATCGGTTTCACTTTGTGGTTCTGTGCACTAGCCTGGTGCTGCAGAACCGAGGTTGCAAACACAGCTGGGACACATCTACATAAAGATACCGCTTTATACTTACATTATTTATGTATATGCTAGATTAGTAATTTAAAAGCCAAATTAAAGTAATATTTTTGCTATGCCAATAAAATGCCAGATACCCTGTGCAAAGTGCTGATTCTGCACAAACCAGAAAGAATTTGATGCAAGATTTTTCGAGAAGCTCACTGAACAAACCTCATAAGCCATCCTATGCTCTGGGAAGGTCTCAGGCATGAACTCATCCCCAGCCAGGTCTATGGCTACCACCGTATTGTTCTGATATTTCTTACACAGCTCCAACACCTCCAGTGACCAGCCTGGAAAGAAGAGCAGCAGGATTAAGGAAAAACATCCCACAAGGGTCACCCCTGAGCTCATGTCCAAACTAATGTGGTTGCTCACATGAAAGAAAAATTAAGATTTTTTTTGCCTTCCAGGATTTTTCTCTGAGTCTGAAGTGCTATAAAAAGCAACAAAACCCTACAGCAAGATTTACAGACCAGAACCAGAGAGAAAGAGCCCCACCAACAAGACAGCTCACTGCCTGTAAAGTTGGCGGGCATGACCTGTTCTAGCCCTGGTTATTAGGCCTTCATTATCATCACAGCCCTTGACGAGAGCAAAAGGTAAACTAACTCCATGTGTAAGCCCCAGTAGATTGCAGTGCATTGTGATGGCACTTTAGAATGTACGTGCCTAGCTACGGTATGGAAAAAAACTACCAGCTGCAAGCCCCTACTTTCTCATTATCACAGGCCAGACAAAAGGTGTGGGGAGGGGAGGGAGGGAAATGGGGTGGGCAGAGAGGTCCTGTTTAAAACTGAAGGCCCATGCACTAGATGGATCTCCATCCATACTCATCATCTGGAGTTACGTTCTGGGCATGGAGTTCAATGACGGAAACATGATAAGCTTAAGACTCAGTTGCTATTGCACTCTTACATCCACATACCTCATAGCGCTACATCTAAAAGTATTATCATCCCTGTTTTATCACTGAGAAGACCGAGGCATAAAGGAGTGAAGCAATTTGCCCTGGGCCACAAAGCAGGTTAAGACACAGGATGAGAACCCAGGTATCCCCACTCCTAATCCAGTGTGCACTATTTATGTAGTGAGGTTTGTACTAATGATACAAACAAGCACCCACCCCAAGCTCTGGGCACCTTTATAAACCCTTAGCAGAACAATCCATACGTCCATCGCATGCTAGCTTTCAACTCATTAACATTAACCTGGTAGCAATGTGATCATAAAAAAAACCAAACCAAATCAATCCCACCAACCCATCCTACGTACACACAACTGGGAAGACCAGGATATATATAAAAACAGTACAGCATTGAGCTGGGCACAGGGCTACCACTGCTCAGAAAAGCAGAGGGCATTGTGTCTTAACATATGTAAAGAGAAAATGATACTTTCCATACAAAAGGAGCAGCAAAAAAAAAAAGAAAAAGAAAGAAAGAAAAAAAAAAAGGGAGCATCAAGGGACAAGATCCTATTCCCAAGGTCACATTTGACTGTGGAGGGGGTGAGGAAGGCATTTTCATTCACACTAAAGCAGCTGGAGGTGCCAGAGGAGATCCCTGCTTACCCCTTTGTAAATATTCTTCTCCAAGTCTAGATTTATAGGAGCAAATAAAATTTTTTTTAAAACAGATTCATGAAAAACCACTTTACAAGGCCTACAAAGCCGTCCAGAACCCTTGAATGAAAGTGTAACTCCATGGACAGCCTGCTGTGAAGATAAGCAAATTTTAATTATGCCAATGGGGGGAAGCAAGTGGCTCTGCTTGAGAGAAGGAAGAAAATGCCACCATCTTTTATATAAGCTAAAGAAAGAAAGGGTGAAAAATCCAGAAGTGAAGAATTCAGAAAGCTCCAAGCATGTGGCTAAATGAGATTTAATTTGGTAATGCTGCCAGCACTGTGGCAGAGCATTTCCCTCTTAAAACCCTCACTCATTGCACTTTGGGGTTGTTTAATTGTTCTTGGGGGTGGGAGGGGGTATGAGAGGAAACCTCTAAAAAAAATTAAACTAAAATACAAGTGAGAAGGAGGGCAGACACAAAGGTCTGGCAGGCTGCAGGATTAAATTCAGCACGGACTGGGAACACCAAGGGTGCCAGCGGCAGAAGTTATGAAAAACTATTTAAAAAGAGAGAAGTAGCAGTTGTAACAGACTAGAAACCATGAGGGGTCTCTAGATGTGACTCATCTCATTTAGTCTTTCTGAAGGAATTTCAGAGTTAAGATAGAGCATGGGACACACTTTCTGAAGGCCTCGAACAACGTACCTGCAGTACAGCCTGGCTTTCAGGAGCAAGGTCTCTATGGCACAGATACTGTAGAGTTTGCATGAGGGCAAACAGATGAGCTGGCAAATCCTGGGGGTACACTTTCACAGGCCCTTTAAAAAGGCAGCCTGGAACACACCTGAAAGGCTCTTCTGTAACTGAGTGTGCTTCGTGGCTTGGAAGACACAGGCTGATCGCAGTTACAGGGAGGGAAGAATGCAGAATGACTGTATTTGCCCAACTATCAATAATCCAGGCTTTAACTGCTCCTAGAAGTGTCTATACAGGATGATGTCTAAGATGATAGACAGAAGAACTTATGAAAGTGACCACTTGCTACAGACGCATTAGAGCTGCCTGACATGGATCTGCTTCCATTCTAGTTTTTTTGGACCGAAAGCTACCAATTCAGCCCTTGGGCTGACAGTTCTGGGCACACAGCTCATAGCCAGCAGTGTCCTTGCAACGGGCAGCTGTTTTTCAAGTGTAGCTGCCGCTGCAGACAGTGGGCGTTAAATACACAATGTTGCACAACCTTCAGGCAAATCCACTTTGCAGTTCTGTCAATTCTAATACAGGCTGGGAGGGTTAGAAAGGGGAAGTTCTCTTCCTCCTTGAAATTAAGACAGATCCAGTTTGTGCTGGAAACAAAGCAGCACCCAGTCCAAAACCACATTTTCTCATTCACCCCTGAAGTTTGAGACTGAGTTGAACTGGTCCCCTCAGCTCACAGCAAGGAAGAAAAAGCTTTTAGCATCCCCAATAATTCAGAGTCAGTCAATGAGCTGGAGAACTGGAACAAGTAAGTTATGACCAGGGAAACCCTGGTGCCAGGCAGAAAGTGACACCATGGGGCCAACTGAAGGCATCACTTCACAGGGAGATGCTTTGTACAGAGCTGAAAGCAGAAAGGTCCTTTTTGGTAACAGGAATCAAGAGAATCTGTGAGAAGGGGGATAATAACCCAATAGCTAGTTTCTAGTTGACAAAACTAATTGTTCTTATCTGGCTCGAAACAGAGAGGAAGGGAAATTAAGAATGATTTCTGCTTTTAAACTCAAATATTTAATTCAGACCACATGTATCTTAGCTAACCACATAAGCAGAACCACCATCCAAAGGGTCTAAGACCCACCATATAAACATAGGCAGGTTTCACAGCTCCCATGGTTGTACAGGGCCAAGGAACACCAGCTGATGGGAGGTCAGGAGGTATTAACATGTCATCATGGGCTCTGTGTAGTGCAGATTGGGATAACACAGCTATATTCTTCCATCTGCTCACTATTTTGCCATAAGGAAGAAAGCCTTGGGAACAATCTAGTGACTGCGTTTGGTTTAAGATATGCAGCCCATCCTCACTGCACTTCCCAAGCACTATGTACTATTGGCCTGGTGCTGAGCATCCACAGTTCCCATCTAAATCAATGGTAGTTATACAGAATGCCAGGTACCTTTGAGGAGGGGAGCTAGCCCATACGTAACAAGGGACTATTGTTCTTTCATGTTTGCCAAGTGCTTTGAACAGGTAAGTGCTGAGTTTTAATTACTTGCTATTTTCTCAGCAGTTAGAAATGGATGAGAACCACTAGTTCAGAGTCACTTGGACTAAGGCCCACTATGGTCCCTGAGAGAGGGCATAACCACTATTGAACTGACCCTGCACTTCACCTCAGCAAAAAGGCCACAGAGCAGAGATAAGATGCAGAGTTAATTAACAGGGTATCTATTGTGCATGTTTTAGTTGAAAATAAGTACTTACAACTCAGTGATATTTAGAATATAGCTCACATGCCTAGGATTTAATCTAATTGTTTAATTATTTTTATACTTATATAGTTTGGAGCCATTATTTCAAACACAAGTTTAATATGCTCCAGTTCTCAGACTGACATTTCCACCTTCCTCTGAACTCACTGCAAATTTAGGGGGAATGTCTCATAACACTAAGTTGTATCTATTTAAAAAAGGCAGACTCTGCAAGACTTAGTACAGTTCTCAGATGAATGCCACTGAAAACTCTTCTTTGAGTCAAGTCAATGGAGAATCCCAAACTAGAGTCTGTGGAAGATGTTTTGTGACTAACAAAGCTACCTATCAGGACACTTATGCCTTCATTTTCCCAATTATGTCTACATACAAAATGCATATTTATTCATTTGTAAGTGCAATTATCATAGCAGTGTAAGTACAACAAGTGTGCACACAAGTGATCAGTTAGATATTTGAGTGGTCATTTACACATGCATTTACTGCCCCTGTGCATGCACTGACTGCATGCACAATTGTGATAATTAGGCATGTAAATATCTACATATTTCTAGAATCACATGCACACAGTTCTGAAAATTTGACTCTTGGATCTTTCAGTTTGATTCTGGGAAATTTTCAGATATAGGATCATTCTTCATCTTTTTCGATCAAGACCTGCCATACATTACTAGCATGCCTTGTCACCATCCATCCACTAACTATCCTGAGGCAACTGTTTAACAAAGATTTAAAAAATGTCACTTCATGCCTTTGTTTAGGAAAGGCTAAGTTTCTGCAAAATTGTTTCCTGATCTTCTTGATTCTGCTATTTCTAGAATGCAGCTTATATAAAATGCAGCAGTTCAAAACAATATAGGAAGTTGACTGACTCAGCACATTACCCATTTTAGTAACTGTATCTGCAGCAGATAAGTGTTTTGTTTATAGATGTCAATGAGGTTAAGGTCAGATTTTAAAGGATATTTAGATTCCTAAAAATGCAAATTGGCACCTACTGGGATTTTCAAAAACATTTAGGCACCTTTCAAAAATCTGCATTTTCACGTACCTACATGCCTTTAAAAATTTAGTTTTTAGTGAACGTGACTTAGTGTATTTCATCTGGTTTTTGGATCGGATTCTGCACAGGTTTTGAAAACAGCTGGTTATTTAATTAGTCCTCATTGTAACCAGACAATGGAAGTGCAGCCATTATATAATTGTTCTCCTTAGCTATGAAATGTTTTCACTGTGGGTATCTACTCTGCCACTTTACCTGAAGTGCTGGAAATTCCATTTGTTATTGCTTTTAACTGCTGATCATTTTTGTTCTTTTAGTTTACACCATGCTTTGGGATGCTGGGAACAGCACAATATGATACACATTTCCACCCCCACACCTCCCAAGGGTGAAATTTGTTTCATTCTCAACCAGGTGCTCAAGTTTCCCATATTTCTCAGGGACGGTGATTATATTGGATGAGGCTCCAGTATGGACTGAAACAAACAAACAGTTTATTTCATGGGTTTGATTTAAGACCAGAATTAGGAGAAGGCATATTATACATGGTATTTCAAGATGTAACTAATAGTCTTTTCACAGGCAGTTTGTATGCCCTGAAGCCCAAGCCTGGTCTGCATAGGACAACATAAGGCAGCTTACATCGACCTAATCATGACAGACAGTGTTCACACTACAGCCTTGTCCCGCTGATGTAAGTGCCCTGCACTGACATAACTCCCCCTCCACAAGAGGCACAGGGCTTCTCTCGGTATAGCAGGGTCTGTGTAGGCGCTGCATGTTACTTACATCAGCTGGTGGCTGTCTTTTCAATTTCAGGGCCCCATGCTGGAGTCGTGAAATTAACAAAAAAGCCAGACAGCTAAAGCCCAGCTGCCTCTGGACTCCCCGCTCCTAGCCGGGATGCACTCAGCCCACTCAAACCTGGCTGCTCTCTGTCCCCAGCTGGGCTGCTGCCTGGAGGCTTCCCACTCAGGGAGCCGAGAAGCCCAGGTGGCTGGCCCCTGCTCCCACCGGGGAGGTGAGAAACCTGGGCATAGCTGCTCCTCACTCCCAGGGAGGAGCAAGAGGTGAGAGCTTGTGGGATGTGGGGGCAGCTGGGCAGGAGCTGCGCAGAGCTGAGCTCTGGCTCTCAGCGCCCCCACTGCCTCTCTTCAGTCAGTGGGAGTGCTCCTCGAGAGGACAGACACCACCGACAGAAGGAGGGTAGCATGAACATCAGACTATTCAGTAATTAGTGTGGTGGCTGTAAGTCAGCCTAACATAGGTCAACTTAAGTCTGCAGTGTAGACATGCCCCCAGTTATAAAGAGCAATCCTTTAACCAGCCCCGCTCTCCTTTAACCCCAGCTGGAGCTCTCCTGCCTCACTCTCCCAAAACTTGGTTTTTATTTTAAATCTAACCACAGGAAACTGGAATGAGCTTCCCACCCCACTTAACCACCTCTATTTTGCATCTACAATTTCATCTCTGCAATTGGCCCAATGTTTCTATTTTTTCCCCTACCCTGAATCATTTCCTACGGGGCACTAAATACCACGGGAAAGCAGATTCAGAGGCCATCATGCAGTGAACCTGAAAGACCCCCTGTGAAACATTTCTCAGCGTCCACACGGCCCTCACCTGCAGATGGGGATCACCATAGACACTGCTTCCCTCTGGGGGGCCTCTCTCAACACCACACTAATGAAAGAGTGCATTTTATTGCATCTGCACCTCTGATGCAGGTGACATTCAAAGCTTCCCAATGGGAGGAGTGGACCCATAAAACTAGAATACACTGCTCTTTTGGTTTCAGTACTTGGCACGGAGAGACACCAGAGTTGCCACAAAGCAGTCGTTGCCACTCTAAGGGACGCTGCTCTGGCCTACCCCATAAAGTGGTTTTGACTAACTTCAGCACAACTATAAGCTAGTTCGAAATTGCTTTTTTGCAGAAATAGGAAAAACTGAGCTGACATCCTTCAATCTTGAGACAGGAGAGTAGTCAGATTTACCCCCCCTCCCTGGGGATAAAAGAGCTGGAAATCCCTGAGTGGGTATGAAGAGTGTCTTCTCCTTCCTCAACCTCTCTTCCACTGGCACATACATGGGAAATAGCCATCACCTTCCCATGGCATGGAGCCAGCATTCAAACCAGACAGACCTCAACAAATGATGCTTCCCTGATATTCCCCCAAAGGATCTGAATTTAAGGCATTTCATGCCCCCCCCCAAAAAAAACGGATAGTGAAGGAGGGAGCAAGGCAGCAGGTGAACTGTAATACATTACTTGGCATATGGCGCATGCAGCATAGAATAGACCTGGCTTTGATGTGGAAATCCCTTTCTCCATCCTGTAATCCCTGATTAACGAGGTTAACCACTTCATCCGGAGTGAGGTCGCCCCTGCAGGAAGGAAATTTAGAAGTTAGCCAGCAAGCTGGCAAAATTTGGCACTCCAGCAATCCCAGAGGAAGAGAAACTGCTTCCCTAATGGCAGCATCAGTGAGCTGGTTGTTAAATACAGGAGAATCCAAACACTACCCACTCTGGCAAAATGCCAGAAAGCAGAGGGCTACATTTACACCAAAAGAGGAGTACACTGCAGCCACCCGCATGCTGAACACCGGACCAGCACCCTTGGAACAAGAGGGAGCACGATCCGCCATGATCTGTAGTCTCTAGGCCAGATTTACAATGGTAGTTAGGCAACTAGTAGGATTTACAAAAACATCTAAGCAAGTTAGGCGCTTGACTCCCTTAGGCACATCTGTGAATCTCCCTTTGTGCCTACCTGCAGCGCTAGCCATCTTCGTAACTGAGGTCCACAGTGACCCACATCTGTTTGGAGGATGAAGGAGGCTGCACTGCAGAGCTGCATGGGATGCATGTTGGCCCAAGAGAGACACTTTTACAAACCCCATATTAGGTCACTGTATTTCTTTAAGCAAATGAACCAATTTTCCTATTCCCAGCTTGCCCCTTTTTTGGCCACAAAGTCTTAAGATGCAAAGTTTTGCACTATCCTGGCAGCAGTGAGCAAAGGGACACAAAAAGCAGCAGAAGTCTCACACTGTGTTCCTTGAGGAATCCCAGAGCAATCCTTGCAAAGTTTGATTTAATTAGAGACACATAATGATAAACTGACAGCTTCAAGAGCTGCTCCCAAAGTCTCAGCCCATTAGCTTTTCTGGCAGACATGACTGCATTTTAGATTGGGGGTTGAGGGGTGGAGATCTGTATCTGAACTCTGGTGACCCCTTGAAACAGAGCAGCTTAAGCCAAAAATCTTACAGCTGTTTCCCACAATCAGGACAATGCACCTGGGGCAAGATGTCCTCAGAAGAGGGCAGCAGATGAAGCAGTTATGAGAGGAAGAATATTTTTGATGGGAAGGAAAAAGCATATACATGACTATTAGTACATTCTAGATAGAGATAAAAAATGTTCTGGGTCCTACATAAACAGGGATTGGATTGTGCATCAGCTAACCAACACCAGGTTAGGCTTCTCTTTGCCTGAGCGCAAAACAACAGTGGGATCTCACTGATTTGTATGAATGGCAAGATCCATTGCAAGCTTTAGTGAATTTAATGAATTATGAAGTGGTGAATGAACAATTAAAACAAAAAAGATGGCATCACAGAATGTACTTGGTTCATTTATTTTAACAATTGCAGTTTAGTTTTCTTTGTAATCCTCAATAGTTAGCATGCTGCAGCATTTCTGGAAAAAGATAATTGTTACTTCAATACAGCACTTTGAGGACGTGGGAAGACAGAAAAAGGAGGGGCTACCAAAACACAGATGAAACAGCTTCTAGCATGTATCCTTGTTAAAACATATTAATGTAACCTAACTTGTGCTTTCCATTGCACCTGTTTGGATTCAGCTCTACATTTAGTTTTGGTGCGTACCTACACATATAAAGTGTGCATGAGTGCACACACTAATTTGTATGCACAGTTATCAAAATTGTGCTTCCTCACTGGGTAATTACCCGCAGGTGTGTCTAATTGGTTATGTGCATCTACATCTAGTGTAATTGCATTTGCAAATTAGGAACACAATTTTGCACCTAAGCAGTGAAAATCTGGCTCTCAAGTTATAAATCCTCCTTATTGATTGCCGAGAGCAAAACTGAATTCTCTCCATTTGCTGGTCAGTGGCTTTTGCACAGCTCTTAGTGTGCTGTGCTGGCACTATCTTATATTTTATGGATTCACTCACTCTTTTTGGCCCCAGGGAATAGGATGCACTTTGCAGTTGGCTAGGAGGTGAGGGCTGTACCTGACCTCAACATAGATGACACCTTCTTTTGCTTTCATTTCTACCAGCTCATAAGCTATTCTTCTTACAGCTTCGCGGTCACCTCTGTAATGAAAATAACCAAATTAGTCTGATTTATGAGTTCTGAGGAACTAATGAGCTGATCAACAACATCTGGGAGAGTGGACCTCCTGTGAGTCTGACTGCTTCCCAAGGGGCAAGCATCCTGGTCTCACCAGCATATGGTGTAAATCAGCACATGAAAACGCACCAGACTCTCAGATAAATTAGAATGCAAAAGCTGTTTGGCTTGGAAGCAACCAATCTAGTGAGTCATTAAGCTTCTCTCCCTGCATGGAAGCAAGACTGACTGCATCATCTCTAAGCCAGCCTTGCAAAAGCCTACTCCCCCGCTTCCCAGGAACCAGGTATTTTATTTGTTTATCAAAAAAAAAATCACGTTATTAAATCAGCGTTATCATAGTAAATCAAAATGTATTCATTCATTTAGAGTCTCCCAAGAATTCTCAAGATAATATACACCCCAAATTGGCAACCATACCTTGCAGGTGTCTGAGATCAAGGAGACGTTTGCAAAAGTCACCAGGGAATAAGTTACTTACGCAATGACCGGCATGTAGAGAGCAAACCTCTCCAGGAACTGGGTGAGAGTGAGTGGCTCCGCGTAACTGACATGCTTCAAAAGGTCTTCAGCAGTGTAGGCAGGCAGCGGAATTCCTCTTTTCCTAGAAATTGATACACATTTCACTGACAAGGAATTGGGTTACACCTTCAGAAATATAGTTCATGATGCTGAAGCTTGCTTTGAGTCTATTTCTCCACAGAACAGATACAGCATGGGCAAAAGATAACTCAGTCTTTCCAACAATGCCTCACATATGTGCCTCAGGAACCCCCACCAAGAGGAAAGAGGTGTCTGATCTTTATCAGCAACAACAGACTCGGAACTGTCCAAAAGAACTCGGGTCAAAACAGAATCTCTCTTTTCCTGGTATCTTGGTACTTCTGCTCTTGGGAGCATAAATTTGGCATTTATTTCAAGCAAGTAATTCCTAGCCCCAATTATACAGACTCAAGAGCTGCCAACAGTTCAGAGAAGCTGACAAACATTGGATTGCTTATCTGAACTGAGTCACTGAAACCTTTTGAGGTTTGCCTGCTGCTAGTCTCCAACAGCTGGTCAACCCTTGACGTTTCTGCTCAGGCTGCCAACAATAAAGAACAACTGTGATGTGGTTTTTCTGATGTGGAAATCTTTACAGTGGGAACCAAAGCAGATACCCAACAAGTCCCCTCCCAGAGAAGCCACCATAGAGCTTTCAGCTAGAAAAGCCCATCCAGCTCTACCAAAAGCGAGCTTGTGAGCTGGAGAGGACATTACCAAGGGCTTGGCCTTCTCCATTCCCAGCAGCCAACTAAACATGCTATCTTCAGGGAAACAGCATGACTGATACTGCTCCTCTGCTCAATAACCACACGTTTTATTGCTCGGTGTTGTAGGAAAGCTACGTTACATTCAGAGTTCAAGGCGTAGTCAGTTACCACAGATTAAGACCCTGGCACTCAGCATGTGTCATTCATTACTGTTAAATATTACTCTTTTCATGATGCCCTTTCCACTCTGAGGACACGCTGTTTGTCCTGTTTAAACAGGCACCCCATGCCATGCCCTACATATGAAACATTGCCCTTCCTGAGCCCATAAACTAGGCCCTTTTCCTATCCTCATTCAAATCCTTCCTGAAGGCCAATCTTTGTCTATGGTACACTCAATTACTGTGGGCTGGATGCAGGGTAATTTGGGATTGTCTACACACAGAGATAAGACTTAGACACACTAGGTGTATGGAAGTTAATGTATGCTCCATAAAAGGTAGATGAGTGCAGTCAAGTCAGACAGAATTTAAATCTATGTTTTGAGGGAGTCTAGGGATTGCAAGCACAAGGCTTAGAGCAGAAATGTAGAGTCACTCTCCCATGTCACTACAACGCTGAATTATTTGGTTGCAGTCAGTAATCACCCAGGAACTTTGTTTATTTGATGTTTGATCCGTACCAAGCAGTTTTCAAGACATGATCACCAAGTCATGATCACATAGCGTTTTCTATGCCTGGGGCCATGTTTTCAAAGCAGCCTCCCAGACTGCACCCACAAAATGCTACATCTGCACAAGAACCAACACACATTTTGCTCTACCCTGAATGAAGCGCTATATGTTGAGAGTGGTAGTTTTTGTAAGCTGCAGCTTTATATTAGATATAGCTAATAGCTAATCTATATTAGATATTATATTATTAATAATAATTAATATTATAATTAATAATTATAATTATATTATGCTTATAATATTATTAAATAAATATTAAATATAATATTAATATTGTAATATATTATGTATATTATAATATCTAATAATAATTTATTATTATTAGATATTATATTATTAATCTATTATATTAGATTAGCTAATAGCTAATAGCTTCAGTCACCTCCATTTTATACAAGTGTGGGGCAGCCCTAGGTCCGTGCCAAGTTGCAAGCACAGTCCCCTCAGGGGGTGACATACGGACACTCCAGTCAATAAGAGACAAGAGAATCCCCAGGTAACCATACAACCTAATCACCCACATTGCCATTAGGGAAGCAGAAGAGCTCCAGGGAATTGCATGTGTCAATGAATCCCTCACCCATCAGGATGTCTAACCATACACTGAAATCTTTAACCCACTCCTCTACTCCTAGGATATGGATGGATGGGAGAAAATCAAGGGGAATTCTTACACAACATACCAAAGGCACATCCAACAATTAATGAGCTGGATTTTCTTGATTCACCTTCTGATTTTTATCTTGGCTGCACCGCAGAAGCTATGGCCAATTCTAAAGGCACTTTAGCCAGGACCTGAGAAGTCATTTTTCTCTCCACAGAAACATATTTTATCAAATCCTCTAATCCATCAGTCTCAGATGATGCCACACCTGTTCTGTTTTTACTGGAAATTGCTTTCATGGCTAAAGCCCCCCTATACTATTTTAAGTGCTATTTGTTGGGACATGGGAAAGACCCTGCAAAAGCTGGTTGTTAGTTTCAACCTAATCATGACATTCTTGAGAAAAGGGATCTCTGCCATGATTTAGAGCTCTGTTTGGTTTGTGGCTTGTGAGTATAAGGACAGACACACCAGGATCACTGTTTGCTTACATACTTGACACCAGTTCAGTCCAGTTTCAATACTACACTATTAGAAAATGTACAGTTCTGGGCATCGTGCATTCAGTAACAGCGCTGGTCTACATGCTGACTAGGACAGTGCTAGCAATAGGAGTTTGTTGTTTGCACATTTCAAGCAGAGTTTCCTTGATAAGCATGGGCAGAGAATTTTTTTGTCTAAGAACTGGGTTATCAAAACCAGGGATGGGGATAGAATGATCTATAGAAAAGTTTGGCTGGCAGGGCTCAGTAAAAAACAATCCTTATCTTTGTCAGACAGAATCTTACTCGTGGAAAGGATGTATAAATATAGTTGTAGCTAAGGCGGGACTAACCAGCAAAGACCAAAATTCCAGGAATTCTTTCCTTTTTACATGGAGGTGCCTCTGTGCAGGAAACCTTTAAAACCAAAGCACTCGCTAAACACATTGAGGCAAATTGTTATTTTTAAACAACTCACTTGCCAAAGTATATGATTGTTTCTGGCTTAATGGCTCCATCCAAGTGGACATGAAGTTCCACCTGTAATAAAAAATGACAAAGAATAATGACACATTCATTTAACTGTGAAAGTAATCTCTGGATCAGAAGTTACTACCATTACAGCCAGTGTGGTGGAGCCACAAGATGGAAGAGAGAACACAGAAAGCTACTCAACATAGAAAAGATATGCCTATCGAGCAAGTTATTTTTGAATGTCTGAAAGTTGACAGACTTGGTTTCATTGCTCTTCCTGGAGGTCACATTTTTAACATTCCTTTACAAAGTAGACTGTTTCCAGCAACCTTAACAGTGTTCAAGAAACTGTCCTACTCATATTTGGCCCAACAATGAGTTGGGGCTGGGGACGGACATTAAATGCTGACGAATCCTGGTTTCTGCCTGCTGAGAATGCCATTCCACAAGCACCTCTATTTCTCAACCAAAAGCTACTCTTGCTTTGATCATGTTTCAAAATGGTGCTTTAGTTTTGGCCCATTACAAGTGAGACTAACCCAAATCACCTTTAATTCTAAACATCTGCTTTCAGACATAAAATAATTTTTTCCAAGAGCTAGACATCTTGGAAGATAAAAGACTGGTAGCTTTTCAGTATTTGGTGGATTTTGAAAATTATTTTGGAGAAAGCTGCTAAATGTGATTTGGAAGTCACAAAATTGAGAAGAAAACCAAGTGATAAGATGTTTAAGCAACTACTATAGTTCTGGGAACACTGGACGAGAATGTGGCTTGCAAAGGAAAATGGGAAGAAGCTCTGAAGTCCATGATAATTACCGAGGAAGAACAGGATGAGATACTGTAATTAACTCCAGACATGTGGAGATGAAAGAGGCATAGCTTACACCTTTCTTTATAATAATGGTTCACAGACAACACACCAAGGCTTAGAAGCAAATGTAAACAAAGACATTTCTGGACCACAGGCTTCTTACAGAGACTGTTTCTGATACCTCCTGGGATCATGTTGACCAAAACTGAGTTTTTGGACAGCAAAAAGCATTGAAAATACATTCCTTTTATTGAAGTTGTTGATACATTTATTAAGTCATTAAGGGACTTTTCTCATCTTGCTGACTTGCACTAATAGGAGCTGTGCACATAATTCTCTTCAGATATGAGGAGAAAACGCCCTTAAGCTGTTTTTAAAATATTATCCAGTCCAAATGAACCATTTTTTTAAAATCGTCAAAGGCATCCAGCGTAGTAATGAGTGAAGAGCACAACATGTGTATTGTGTCTAGGTCTTTCTGACAACTGCATGAATTACAAGGTACTTTACTTTGAAACAAAGAGACTATCCTATGAAAAAAGGCTTAAGAGATCTGGACAGTTCAGTTTAGAGAAAAGATGAATAAGTAGTGATAATGAATGGGATAGAGAAGGTAAATGAGGCACACCTATTCTCTCTGTCATAATAAAAGCTAAGAACATTCAAAGAAATTTTAAAGTCAACAAATTTAAGACTGAGGAAAAAAAAACTTAATACAATGCAAAATGTAACTTAGAATCTCACTGCTACAAGATATTGAACTTAAGAACTTAGTAGGATTCAGAAAAAGGACTGGACATTTATGTTGATAATGAGAATAGGCAGTTACATGAAATACTACAAAACAGTTAGAAGCAGTATAAATTCTCCTGGCACCAGGGCATGTGCCGACCAATAACTGACAGGGGTTAGAAAGAAACTACCCTTACAGACAAGTTATTCCTTAAGTGTCCACTTCAGGATTTCTTGTACCTTCCTCTGATGCAGCTCGTACTAGGTATAGTAAAAAACAAAAACTGGACTAAATGAACTACTGATCTGACCTGTTAATTCCTGCTACTCTGGGTCCAAGTAATGGGTTTTGGAGTTTGCTCTGATCGTGCCCATCCTGCTGTCTTTCTGGAGTTTCAGATTTGTGGGCCAGTGACTGAGAAAGAGCTGCCTCCTGCACACAGGGGTTGCTGCCTATCCAAGTTTCTCTAGGATCCTCCCTTTTTGGAGGTAGCAGTCCTGGGAAGTCTGAGTGCTCAGTACACCCTACCAGCTGTACAGTTTTGTGGGCTAAGGATCATCCCAGATGTCCCATTTTTCTTTGCACATCAGAGGCGACAACCCTGCCTGCATGAGTCTGATCGAGGTCCATAGTTCCATTGAAACATACCACTGCAGCAGGCCCTGGTCACAGGGAGAGCTTTGAGTGCGAGTAAAACCTGGAATTTGAGCCAGCATTATATATAGGGAGCCAGGGCAGACAGCAAAAGACTGCAATGAGGGGCGCGTGGTGGCCTGAGGTGATGAACAAACAGACTGCTCCATTCAAAACCAACTGCAGCTTCCAGTTACAATCATTAAACTAGATGACATGGACATGATCACTGTGGCTAAGTACAAAGCAATGAAAGCATTATACATCATGGTCCTATACATACTTTATGACCTTGTGTAAGAGAAGGATGGAATTGTTCATCTTTAGCATTGGCCTCAGGATTACAAGCAATGTTCTTCTCTCTGCCCTGATTTGCAAACCCTTGAATCTAGTTACCTGAAACACCACCTCTCCAAAGACAGCTGTGCTCCACTGGAACAGTGAAACTGTCGACCACTGAGAAACTCATGACTTCATGAGGCAGAACTTTCATAGCAAGACTATGGAACTCACTGCTACATGAAATGAAAGTGACCACTAGCCTTACTTTAGATCTAAATACGGTACAAACCTTTTTTCATCAACAAAGGTTTCCAGCAATAGCTCTCTCTCATGTTCTGGCACTCACGCTTCTTTCATTTACTTTTTAAAAACACATTACACAACCTCTGTCAGCAGGCTTGGAAGAGATATTGTTGTTTTTTATTCTTGGGAGGCATTCAATTCCTATATCAATGCAAATACAAGAACCCAGATACGGTCAAAACCTGGTCATTCAGAAGCATGAGATAAGATATTTACCCATGAATGAATATATGGCTCTAGTAATTAGGACAAGGCTACCAGAGGGGGAGCAGAACAGAATGAGATGGGGGGGAGGGGAGCAGACAATAAAGGAGGGAGAGTAGTCAAGGGGTAAGAAGTTAGCAAGAAAGACCGGAGTGAAGGATGTGGATGGGAGAAAGTGCAGCAGCAGGAGGGAGCAGTAGACCATGCAGAGCACAAAGTGATCGAGGTCCTGGATCTATCCTCCTCAAATGTAAAAACCAGGCAGGTTTTGAATTAAGGTTTCACTCCTTGGGGGTTTTGATGGCTGCAGAACCCTTTGATAGAAGTATAGGTTTGAGGCCCAATATCCATATTTATTTCACATTGGGCCATGTACAAAAACCCTAGCAACATGCATCTACATGTTCTTCATCTCAAACATTTCCTGCAAAAGTGACCCACAAGTGCAATATTTTCATGGAAATGACAGCAACATAAAGTAGCTTCATTTGAATTGTGAGCCATCTGCCTCTGTCTTCTGTTGCTATTGTAAACAAGACCCTTGTAAATTGCAGCAGGAAAGTAACAAGATTCCACTGCATGCCTCCCCAAGAGAGGGCTCTCTCCTCCTCATAAGTAGCTTGTGTTAAAACAGGGATAATGAAATTGGGAGGGGAACATCTGAGCAATTCAACCCAAAGAAGCATGCAGCTTCCAAGAAAAAAGCCCAGCACCATCAACTACCCAAAGCTGACTGGAGCCTTGTCTACCCAAATGAAGCAAACCAGGGGGCTTGAATAAGCACAGGAGTTTTCCTATTGTCTATCATGGCTGGTTGCCTCTTTGGGAATGGGAAGATGTAAAGGGGTTTTATTTTTGGGGACACCTTTCCCAGAAACTCTTCTGCCAGATGCTGCTGGTTCTTGAGGACATAGACAACCATTACCAAGATCTAGCTCTTCTTCCACTCTATGCAGTCCACACATTCCGTTGTGTCTCATCCACCTTCTCAACTGTTAGGGAACTTGGCGCTCATCCACTGGGTCCATCTTTGCCTCTCACTCATTACCCTAAACAGGGGCCCTCATACGGTACTACTTCAAACTCTCCATTGACTGGCAAAGAGGTGCACACCCTGACCCCACCTGATGCCATGTGCAGGACCACCCCAGAGATTTGTGGATACACAGCATTGAGCCCAATCTGGGAACTTCATTACACAATGCCTGGTGCGACACCATCAACAGTGGCCACTCTGGCTGTCACAGTGGTCCTCAGTAGACTATGCCTGTTTGATGCTCCCCCCACCCCCTCCCCGAATGTATGCCTGACTTTATTTTAGATCAGTCAGTTTTCTGGACAACTAAGGGTTTAGATAAATCAGCTTTCACTGAACCATGGACCCACATAGAGAAGTCTGAATAAGCAAAAACAAGCAGAGAACCAAGGAAAATTTATATTATATCCTCAGAGGGTCCAGAGCAGCTAGAGATGGAAGAGATCTATTCTATCAAGCACATTGCCCTGCCCTGCCAGGACAGAGGAGACAGCCATGGTTAAAATGATATAGCACTAGTAAGGCCTTGCAGTTTGGACTTAGCTATAATTGTGCTGCAGATCAGCTAACTCTCGATCAGATAACACTCCAGGGTTTAACCCGTTACGCAACACCCTCCTGAAAAATCTCCTCCATCTGGCCTCTTCACATAATACTGCCAAGCAGGCTGAGGCTCCCTTGGCTAGCAGCAGGCTACATCTGCACTGGCAGAGGACAATGGAAGGAATGACGGCTTGCTGATTTATAAAACTAACTCCGCAGTGGGTCAAATCAGATTAAGCTGTCTCTTGACTCCCTTTGGGCGTTCACTCTTTCAGAGTTGCTTGACAAATGGTGACCTAGGGCATTATCAGTGCTGTGACCAGCAAGGTGCTCTTAAAGCCATCTTTAGAGTTGGCTGGGTACGTGGGACACAATGTTCACTTGCTTCCTTTCTGGAGGCCTGACTTCAAATCCTATTTTTATCATAGCTGAAAGCAAGTTTGTTGGTGGTCAGCTGATTTTGTCCATGCCACAAAACCACCTTGCAAACTAATGCAACTTTCAAGCCTTGTTGAGGAGAGAAGTCCGAGAGTGGACCTGCTGAGGCAGTACTGAAGGTCAAGAGGGGTAAGCATGTATCCAGAATAGCTGGGTCTCTACAGAGCTGTTTGCCCTTCACTTATACAATCAGTAAATTCAGATAGAGTTTTTTTAAAAAGCCATCAGATATGGGGATCCAGGAGAGTAGCATTTGAGCAAGGGGACATAGGGTATTTATTCATTCAGTTTTATAAGCCTGATTTTCCTTTTCACTTACAAAGCTAGGAAAAATTCCATGGAAGTTAATTCATATAAATATATATGAGGTAAATACCTGGGAGGATGAAGAGCTATTTAAGCTAAAGGACAATGTTGGCACAAGAACAAATGGATATAAACTGGCCATGAACAAATTCAGGCTGGAAAGTAGAAGAAGGTTTCTAACCATCACAGGGGTACGGTTCTGGAACAGTGTCCCAACTGGACTTGTGGGGCAAATAACTTAATTTGTTTTAAGACAAAAGCTGGACAAATTTACGAATGTCACCATATGACAGGGTTGCTTGTGATGGTAGGAGGCAGGGCTCAGCAACCCTGGCATTCACTTCCAGTTTGTTGCTAAATGCTCATGCTTCAGGGTTTCAGCTGGCCACTTGCTGGGGGTCAGAAAGGGATTAAGTATATTCTGGGTTGGGTTTTTTTTAAAAATCTCCTTCCTTGGAAGCATCAGGGAAAGTCGCAATTGGAATGGGATATCGGAGCAAGTGGGCCAGAGTTCTTAGGTGGCACCAAGCATTCTCTCTCTCTAAAGTGCTTGGCTGAGACTGGTTCTTGCTCAGAGACTGTCTGATCAGCACAGGTGTAGCCTGAAAGGAGTTTTCTCCCACATCCAACAGGTGCTAATCTTGGGGGAGGGAGGTTTCACCTTCCTCTGTAGCATGTGGGTTATGTGGGTATATCTCACTTAAGTTTCACTGCCACTGTAGAGGCCTCGGTCCCTCCTATTGTCTGCCTCGAGCACATTACGAGCCTCCTATGGGCTACAATGCTTTGGTCTAACATTGGTTGTTGGGTTTGGTGTGCGGGTGCTACATGTTGTTGGTGGCCTATGATATAGATGTTGGAGTAAGTGGTCTCTTCTAGCCTTTAACTCTAATACTAATTTTTAAAACTCTGTAACTTCATTTATCTCAATGGTGTTACTCCTAATTTTATGTAAAATGGAAGGGGAATGAGGCCTTATCAACCTTTCACCAAACACTAACTTAAGACTTTCAGTGTCTTCTGCTTAATTCAGTCAATGGTTGATTTGATCAAAATCTCAAGACCCAAATAATTTGTATTAATTGTCACACAAACTCCACCCTTTATTCTAATCAATTCAGAAAGATAACCCAGTCAGTGGCTGTTTAATAATTAAAAAGATCTTTAATTATCAGGGACTTTGCTCGGGTATATTTATCAGCATATCATTATCAACATTTTCTCAACCACCACATATTCATGTGGACAGTAACTGGAAACTACAGTCATTACATGCTGTATCCATTGACTCATTCAGTTATCGAATAACTTTGAAATCTTCAAGTAGAAAAAATTAAGAAAGGTCAAAATTCAGCATGGGGTAGGAGAAAGAAAACCAGTGACAAGTGCTATGATAAGAAATTACTACAACTAACTGTCGTTCAACAGTTGTGGAAGGCAGCATTGCCTAGTGGATGGAGTACTGAGTGAGACTCAGGAGACCAGGGTTCTAGTCCCTGCTCAGTCACTGGCCTGCTCTGTGACCTTGGGCAAGTCATGGTATTGCTCTGTGCCTTAATTTCCCTATCCATAAAATAGGGGTTAAAAACTCATCTCCTTGAGAGATACCAATGAAAAGCACCATATAAGAGCTAGCTGTTACTTATTCCAAAGCACTCCCAGAAGCTGTGCAAGCTGTGATCTGTACCTTGTTGGTCATGCAGCTAGCCCGATCAGTTCTCATTTTCAATGACAGATGTGATTGACATAAGAGGAAGTCTGTTTCTATACTGCTTCTTCCGGTACATAGCCACTGGGTTTATCTACACCACTGGCACTACAGTGGCAGTGCTGTAGCTGGGCTGATGGGGCGCCATACTGTAGTTGCTTCCTACACCGACAGAAGAGGTTTTTCCATTGCTGTAAATAATCCACTTCCCCAAGCAGCGGTAGCTAAGTTGATGAAAAAATTCTTCTGTCAACCTAGCCATGTCTACACTGCAGGTTGGGTCAGTTTAAGTACAGGACACAGGAGTCTGAATTTTTCACATGCCTGAATGACGTAGCCATGTCAATCTAACTTTTAAGTTTAGATCAAGCCATATACTTGCTCTTGAAGATAGCAGTGCACACTGGCAGGCTTTTGCGTGGATGGCATTACCACACACTTTTCACGACGTACCGTACCAAGTGATAAGTCAAAACAGATTGAGGAAAACCACACAATAGTGCCTCACTCCAAAAGCGTTCACATTTTGTAAACAAAATAAATCTTATGTGGCTTTTGTGACTAGCCTGACAGAACAGCTCTTACACTCATGACCTTTATTTCTAGATTTTTTTCCTTGTGATGATTACTTAGCATTTACATAGCACTTTACAGCTTCACAGCTCGATCTGAACATTAAGAGCTCAGTTATTCCATCAAAGGCACATCTACATCGCAACAAAAACTGTCAGCCTGGTTGTGACTGGCCCTGGTCAGCTAACTCGGGCTCAGGCTGCAGGACTGTTCAATTGCAGTGTAGACATTTGGGTTTGAGCTGGAGCCCAGGCTCTGAGACCCCACAAAGGAGCAGGATCTCAGAGCCCAAGCGTCTACACTGCAATTTTGTAGCCGCACAGGGCTCTGAGGCTTGGTGCCACTGATTTTTTTTTTAAACTCAGTGTAGACATGCTCAGCTGTGCCTTAGTGTAACAGCGATGCAGAGCCACATCAGCCTAGGAAGAGTTCCAAGAGAGATTGCAATGCAGAAGGTTATAATCCCCCCCAGAGTTCCCCAGTACAGACACTGCACCTTCTCTTGGGTGGTGTGTGGCTGGAGACATACAGGTCTCCTCAAGGGGGATATGAGGGAGAATTCCTTGCAGTTGAAGGACCTCAGAGACTGCAACTGTGGATGCCTTTGCATTTAGGAAATGGAGGAGGACATCAGCAGGCTTCTCTTCACTGCAACAGTTAGCTCATGATACCACATGAGTTAGCTTCTCATTCGAGCAAGGCTAACTCAAGAGAGCAGCCACATTCAAAAACTACACTTTTGAGCTATGCAGTGATTGGATTAGTGGCACAGGTAGTTGTCCTCCGCTGCATTACTTGCTTGAGCATCAGCAGCACTCAAACTTCAACCCAGACTCCCGATAGGTCAGCTTGTTCAAATTTAAAGCACTACTTGACTTGAGTTAGAGATTTGTGTGTGTGGATAACAGCTGAGCTAACTAAGCTAACTCTGCAGCAAAGATGAGCCCTGAATCAATTGAACCCTAACTAATATGCACAACTGAAGCAAGCATTATTATTCCAGTTTTCTAGGTGGGGAAACTGAGGCAGCAAGATCACACATCTTTAGCCTTAAACTACATGTTCTCCTGATAAATGTGCTCAATCCTCTAGAATATGCTGTCTCTTATAGAGCTTAAGATAGAAATAAATATATTACAGGTAAATTGCCTGATGACCTGTACACATGAATATCCACTGTCTGTGAAGCCAAGTCAAACTTTGAAGCTGTATGATAGCATCACCCACCCATTCTTGTTTTTTTTCCAGTAAACACCACTTCATCTTTATGTCAAAAGTCTCTTAGCAAATGAGAAAATTCTGGGAAGTCACAAAAATCTTTCTGACATAGAAAATACCCATCCAGCTTGCAGTCATCTGCTTCATGGACAGTCAGCATGGGCAATAGCTAGAATTAAATTGTCAGTTCATTCCAAAAAAGCAATCCCACTATCTCACATATCACATACATGAACAGGGAGAAAACTGTCATCTTGTTTGGATACTACTGGTTATAAATGGAAACTCACCCAAAACTCCCTAATTTAGAGATAGTGGTGAAATTGTTGTAGAAATGGCATCTAGATTTAATCACTAGATAAGCTGCCTTTCAGGATTTGTTAATGTAAATCACCAGTATTAGAAATGGGAGATCTTTACAGTGAGGTTATAGAAAATGCTGCTGCTGTTCTTCATTAGAGACACCACATGCTGCTTTCTCATCTCTCCTTTTCTACTTCTTGTTGGGTGTCTGTCACCATTAAAAAAAGGCCCATCAAACAAATGAACCTTGGAGGATTCAGAGTAACTCCTGCCCTACGTTAGAAAGGCCTGGGATGCATTAGGGTATGAGAACTCAATTGCATTGCTACATGGTCTCTTAGAGTATGCATGTCACACCCCTGCCCATGTTCTCATCCCACTGTTCTGTCTGCTACCACTGTTCTTTTGAATGAGTGCAGTACAGAAAGTGATGAGATGACTGCTCTCTGAAGCCCTCTAGCTCAGCTGGTACAGATGCATGCTGTCAATTAGGAACTAGCCATGCCATCAATTAGGAGCTAGCCATGCCTAATGTCTCAGGGAAGTTAGAAGAGCTATGATGAAAAGCAGACACCTTGATGCGAATTCGAGACAACTCATGGAAGTTGTCAGAGTATTAATGCTGTTGTTCTTGTTCATAGGTTGACAGCAAGGGACAACATTTTCCTGCTAAGACACTAGGCCAGAGATTATATTTTTCTACTGTAGGGAACATCTGTCCCCTCCCGAGAACCCTGAGTCACACTTTCAGGACACTGCCATTCACCCTGCAGCCTCCTGCCAGGGGCAGGAGTATCTGAAGATCAACAGTATCATATGTCACAGAAAAGCCCAGCAGGATAAGTATGGATAGGTCTATACACAGAAGGAAATCATCCACTAAAGCAGCAAAGGCTATGTCCGTACCATGCCCGTCCTAGCCTGTAGCCTGACTGAGAGGAGAGTTGGAGAGCACTTTTTTCCTAGTTTCTCAGTTAGCTTGCTTAGGAAAAGCAGGTTAGTAGTAGTTTGTATAGTCTCTATGTCAAAAGATAGTTTCTTCAGTATTGTCCATTGCATGCGGCAATAGAGTGGGTGACAGATCCTCCTGGTCAAAACAGGGATTGACAATACCTGTTAAGAAGCCTCATGTGTTCTGTACCCTTTACTCTTTTACAATTCAGGAAGAGCAGGGATCAGAGACAGGAAGTGGCTCCAACTGCTTTCTGTGCTTCTAGGACATCGTATGTTATTAGGCTGAATTCCTGGAAAAAGGGTATTATGATTCTGGTCCTGTGCTCTGCTTGTTCTTGGTGGCCCTGAAGCCATCCCAGTGATTGGTGAATGTCTCTATGAAATAGAATGATAATTCGTGGCACCAAAAGGTGCAACGACTGAGCAGAGTCAATCTGGGGTCACTGTCTGATTTAGGATCTGGAAAAGTTGTGCTTTGCATAACTTAGCTACCTATCAAATTCCAAATTGCATAGCACATTTTTTTCTTGGATCATATCTGGTCTTTCCTGTCTCCTGCTGCTCCATTGATTTAATAGCCACTGAGATTCATAAACAAGAGAAGCAGTCAGTCATTCATGCTTCTTATGGTGAAAAATTAAAGTCATCACTGTGGGTCAATTTCTGCTTTTGGCAACAGAGATGAAAGATCACTGCTTCTCTGGAGTTCCATCATTGTAACTCCAAGTAGGATTTGGTCCCTAGTGTCTAAGGATAGCTGGGGCATGAAAACAAGACTTGTCAACTATCATGTAAATAGGCATTTCCAACTTGACAAACTGGAGAACTGGTCTGAAATCAAAACGATGAAATTCAATAAAGGCAAGTGCAATGCTCTACACTTAGGGAGGGAAAAAAACCAAATGGAGAATAACTGACAAGGGTCTGAGAAAGATCTGGGGTTATAGTGGATCACAAATTGAATGAGCCAATAACGTGACGCAGTTGTGAAAAATGCTAATAGAATCCTGGGGTGTATTACCTGGACCATTGCATGTAAGACATCGGAGATACCGGTCCTGCTTTATACTGCACTGGTGAGGCCTCAATTGGAGTGCCTATATGTCCAGTTTTGGACACCAAACTTTAAGAAAGATGTGGATGAACTGGAGAGAGTCCACAGGAGAGCAACGAAAATAAGAAAAGGTTTAGAAAGCCTGACGTATGAAGAAAGATTTAAAAAATTGGGCATATTTAGTCCGGAGCAAAGACGACTGGGGGGGAAGGGGAGAATCTGATTGTCTTCAAACATGTTAATGGCTGTTATAAAGAGATCAGTGATCCACTGTCCTCCATGTCCTCTGAAAGTAGGACATGAAGTAATTGGCTTAACCTGAAGCAAGAGAGATTTAGGTTAGATATTAGGAAAACTTTCTAACAATAAGGATAATAAATACTGGAATAGACTTCTAAGGGATGCCTATTGTTGCTCAATTGCCATCACTGGATGTTTTTAAGAACATGTTAGATAAACCTCTGCCATGGGTGGTGTAGATGTACTCAGTCCTGGCTCAGAACAGGGGGCTGGACCAGATGACCTTTTAAACTCCCTTCCAGCCCTACACTTCTATGATTTCTGACTTCTGAGGAACTGAAAAAGCATGGAGGTATCTTCAGCTGTTTGAAATTTTAATGAGCTGTGCAGATATTCCACCGTGAGGAAAATTCAGGAAGATGGCTCAACAATGTGATGTCTCACATCCGTCTTGGGGCTCTCTTCTTCTTTTCTTTCTTTCAGTCAAGATTGCCACAGACTGAGATATAGCTGCCACCCATTTAGATGAAGTGCCTATTGAGAGCTGAATTCAGTAGTTCCAGCAGCAACCAAAGACTGAAGTGAGTCAAACATGGAAAAAGGAGAGCAAGATTCTGGTCTCATTTATGCCAAGGTTTGCAGCACAGTAACTGAGATCAGAAGCTAGTCAAGAGGCTTCTTTGGTGATCTTCTCTGCAAGAGATCAAGGATATGAAACTAACTATCTACTTTCTATTCTTCCCTCTCTCCTTCTTTATGTTTTCTGTCCAAATACAAACATGATGAATACCATGATTTGTGGAAGTAAGGTGTAATCTATGACCTTGCTTCGGACGTATTTGTACTGCAAATGGATGAAGTGAAATATCAGAGTACATTTTACAGCTGTGATCTGTCTGATGTCTTTGGGCAGATAGAATCTCATCACCAACAAAGAACTGAAAAAAAGAAAACATATAAAAAATTCTGAAACAGAAAGTCTGTTACAACAGAGTGTCCAGATAGCAAGTGTAAAAAAATAAGGCTGGGGGTGGGGAATAATAGGCACTCATATAAGAAAAAGCCCGGAATATTGTTATAGGGAAAGTCCCATCAGGACATCTGGTCAGCCTAGTTACAACCATGAATGTTCTAAGAGAACAAAAACCACCTCTACAACCCAAAGGCACTGTATCCTTAGTACATATCCCAAAATCCTACTAACATGTCAGCACACGGTCACTGACACGAATATATATAGAAAAAATCCTGAACGCCAAGATTCCTTTTTCTCACAATGGACTACTTAGCCACTAGAAGTTCTCCAGAAAGCTTAAGTTTTAGATAATAAACTATTAAGGGAGGTGGTGTGTGTGTGTCTGAATAATGACCTGTATTTTTCATTAAACAAGACACATTGAGATCAGCTTGGAACCTATGCTTAATCCTGAACAGTTTAATATCAAATATATTACACAAAATTCAGTAAAACCAAGCCAACTTTTTGGTCTATGTTCATCTAACAAAGAATGTAAATTATTCTTTCAATGTGCTGCAAGCAGAACAATTTCCAATATCCTTTGTTTTAAATGTTGGTTGTGAAGGTGATGGGAGACTGGATGACTTAGGGAATTGATCACCTACACAGCATCTCATCTACAGATCTGGCTCTGATGCAACTCAGGTTGATAGTGACTGAAAGTAATCATCTAACAGTTATTTTGTGGCATCAGTCCAGCTCAATGGAGACAGGTATTCATCCAAAAGCACTACCACTACTTGCCCCCTTTGTTGGCAGTATCAGCCAAGAGACAAAAGGCAACGTGCATCATGCAGAAAACTGAACTCGTCTCTTACCCTGGTGGGGGAATTTCAGGTCAGCATTGAGGCACAGTGGCAGGACAACTTGAAGGAATCTTGCACTGCTGCTTGCCATGGCGTACCTGGCCTGCCAATAAACAGGTCTTCATACTCCATGACCATCAGTCAATTTGACACCTTTCTTCAGCACTGATTTCACTAGAAGGCTGAACGAGTATCTCATAAAAGTCTACAAAAACAATCTTCCCTCTCTCTTCCCTTCTTTTCCTCCTTGCTCACATCAACACAAGGCTTAAAGCTGGGTTGCTCAGATCTTTTCTCAATATGGAAATTAGTTAAAATATGGATGGTAAATTTGGTAGTCTTATGTGATTTTTAGTTGTCCCGGGGGTGAGTCTGAAAAGCCATTGTTGCCCTCCAGTCCTGGATGTTGGGGAGAGGATAGGAGGGGCAGGTAGGATGGAGAGATACAGCAGACCACGAGCTGAAGGTCAAAATCTTGCCAGTTACAGCGTTTTCTTTATCAGCTAGCGTGGGCTGCTGGATACTTTTCAGTTCACTCCCGCTCTTGTTCTCAGCTCTACATAGGGACGGTACTGCTGGGGCACATTCACCGAGGACTGTTGCGCAAGGAACCCATCAACCTCTAGCTCATTTAATGCTTGGCGCTGGCTTCTTCTAAACGGCTTGCTGGGATTTTTTTCCTTTTTGCGCATTAACCAACCTTGCCACCTGTGGCTTATTTCCTCCAGCCTGGGACACCCCTGGGAAACGTTACTCCCTGCTCCCGAGGGGCACCAGCAGCACGCGGTGCAAGCGAGCACCCGCTGCAGACAGACGAAGGCTACCCGGCTACCGCCCCGTGCCCGGACCGCGGTTTGCAGACCCCGGCCATTGCCCCGCGCCAGCGCTGGGCCGGACACCCGGGCCGCAGCAACAGGCTCTGCTGCCCCAGACCAGGCTTCCGCCGGCAGGACCGGGGCTTTCCTCCTCCCCGTGCATGCGCAGCGCCGAGCCCAGGGAGGTGGCAAGAGCCAGGCGGCAGCGAGAGGGAGCCGCCAGGGCACGCGCCCGGCAGAGCCGCCGACGGGAGAGACGGGCCCGGCCCCGCGCGCTGCAGGCGGCGCTGAGGGGAAGGGACCCGCCGCGGGAGCCGGGTCGGGGCTGACCTGGCGGCTGGGGGGGGTCTGAGGTGCCCCCCCAAACGGAGCCGCCGGCCCAGGGAAGGGACGCGCGGCCCCCGCCCGCTCACCTTGGGCAGGTCGAAGGGGGACGGCCCCGCTTCCGCGCCCCGGTCCATGCCGCCGCCGCCGCCGCTCCCGCCCGCGCTCTGTGGCGGGACATGACAGAGGGCGGCCGTTGGGCCCCGCCGCGCGCCCGGCCCCGCCCCGCGCTCGAGCCCGCCCCGCCTCGCGGACGCCCTGCTGCCCGCCGCGCGAGCCACCGCCCCCTCGTGGGTGCTGCTGCGCCCCGCGCCGGCTGCCCCGGGCCCCTCCTGGCTCTGCCGCGCTCCCCTCTGCAGCCAGCCCCCCCCCCGCACCTGCCTCGCCAGCCGCTGCCTCCTCTCGGCCCCCCCCAATCGCCTGCACCCCTGCCCGCATCCCCCTGGGGACTGCAGAGCGGGTTGGGGGGCTGCTGCAAGAAATGTGGTTAGCCTGCGGGTGCTTCTCCAGCAGAGCGTAGGGACCCGCGAGGAGACGGGCACTAAGACATTAAATAGCGTCATGCCAGGGTAGAAATCCACCTCTGTGCAGCGCTGGTCACCCCAGCTCCCAAAAAATACATATTAGCGATGGAAACGGGAGAGAGGAAGGCAACACAAAGGATCAAGGGCATGGAAGGGGTTGCGGAGGAGGAGAGGTTTGAAAATCGGGACTATTCCGCTTGACGAAGGCGGGGATAGGACAGAGGTCTATGAAATCATGAATGATGTGGAAAAAGTGAACAAGGACGTGTTATTTACCCCCTTTATGTAACAAAAGAACCAGGGGTCACCCAGTGAAATGAATAGGAAGCAGGTTTAAAGCATAAGGAAGTACTTCTTCACACACACAATGCACGGTCAACCTGTGGAACGTGTTACCAGGGATGCTGCGAAGGCCACAAGTTTAACTGGATTCAGAAAAGAATTAGATAAAGTCATGGCAGATAGGTCCATCAACAGCTATTAACCTAGAGGGTCAGGGAAGCAATCCCATAACCTGGGTGTCCCTTACTGTCAGATTCTAGGAGTGGACAAGAGGACATGGATCACTTCATGATTGCCCTGTTCTGTTCATAGCCTTTGAAGCAGCTGGCACTGGCCAGGGTTGGAAGACAGGCTACTCAGTTAGATGGACCACTGGTCTGACCCAATATGGCCATTTTTATATTCTTAATAAGGCATCAAATGTTCTGAATTCTCTCATGTACAAGACCAGCAGTCCAGCCTCCAAATTGATCTATGTGGGTGCACCTCTGTGCTGGCACAGATTCCCACTTGAGGTCGGTGGGGTTCCACACAGGTGCAGAGGGCTGCCCATGTGAATCAGGTGACAGGGCAGACCTTAACATGGACTCATGCTGGCAAATCTGCAAGCCTAGCATCCTGCTTTCTACAGTGTTTAATGGAAATATATCTTCCATGCCATATGTATTAGTTATTGCAGCAGCTAGATGCCCCACCCAAGACCACAACCCTATTGTTCTAATTATTATACAAATGCATAATAAGAGACAGTCCCTGCCTGGAAGAGCAAGGATATTATTATTCACGTAAGTGCTGTTCACTGCAAGTGTTCAAGAGTTGGGCTTTTGGTTAGCAGGCAAACTTGCAGCCCTGCCCCCTGGAATTATGAATGGTACTCAGCTCTAAAAACAAAGATGTCTACGCTTGAACTGAAGGTGAATGACCATCTGCTGCCATGTGGCCATTCATTTAACTCTGGGTTCCCGAGATGTTTAAAATTGAAGTTCTTTGACCCTCAGTAGCTATAATGTGCTGGCTCAGTTATCATCAGAACCTGTTACTGATGTTTTTCCAGTTGCTATAGAAAACCTCAGACTGGTTGCCCTATGTTTGTTTTTGCCTGTTAGCCCATAACATCAAGGGCAGGAACCATGTCAAGCACTTACTATTAATAGTAATAATGAGGATGCAGCCTGAAAAGGTTTTTTTCAGTCCTGGAGATGCTGTGGTGTCTCTTAGTGGAAGGTGGTGAGGTCTCTTTTGGGTTGGCATCTTATTGTTCCCTACAACCCATGCTTTACTGCTAAATAAACATAACTCTAGAATCTTTAGGCCAGATTTTTAATGATATTTAGACATCTAAAAATAAGCACCCAGTCGGATTTGAAATCAATAGAAGTTAGGCACTGATGCAATTCTGAAAATCCCACTGGGTGCTGATCTACATTTTTAGGTTCCTAAATATCTTTAAAGATCTGGCACTTCATAACACGCACTCACCCATACAGCCACACTAAAATCAGACTCTGCATTTCCCTTCAAAATGAACCCTCCAACCTCAGCACTGTTTTCTTCTTATTCCTAACCCTCCCTTCTTCCCTGTCCAATAACGTACCAGCAACATCAAACATTATTATGGTGCAGACATCTCTTCTTCCTTTTTACTGTCCTTTCACCTAACTCTGGGTGCAGATAATTTCCCCCCAATCCCTCTCCTTGCATCACCAGGAAGCCCAGCAAATGATCAGGTACATGGCAGCCTCCTTTCGTCACCAGCTTACTTTGTTGTCTATGGTGAGACTTTGAAAGGTGCTCTTATCGACTCTGAATTTTGTGTAGCTACCGCCCTCAGAAAGCAGGATAGCAGCCACCAGGTGAGGGGTGTCCCTCTTGAGCCCTACACATCCTGTTTGGGGATCCTGATCCTGTTTGTGCTGCTAATTAAAAAAATACTTAAAATGTTAATGGGAGACCAGCCCATAGCTGAGCACTCAAGTAGGTTATGAGGCATGGGAGAGGTAGGATGAGACATGAGACTGAATGGAGCCTCTTAGAAGGCAGGACCGAGTTTCTCTTTGTCAGTATTGGGACACCATTTAAGCTGGCACTGAATAAACACCAATGAATTCTCTTCTGGTTCTGCTTTATTAATTTGATAAGTCTGCATATTTAAGCACACAGATACTGGCCTGCCTACACATGACACATAAGTACACACAGATTCTCAGACCCTTTTCCTTCCTTTCTCTTCATTAATCCCTTCACAGGCCTCTCTAATCCTTATTTGGCATTACGTTTTTTAGACAGTGCAGGCACAGTCATGTAAGTGCTTGACCTGAGTCAGCCACAGGAAAGAGTTTTTCATTTCTTACTGTCTTTCTTTATGTCTCAAATTTTAAATGAATGTAATAGATTTGTAGATTTTAGCACTGGTGAAACGTGCTGGACTGAAAACCCTGGATACTAAAATCCTCTGTTTATCTACAAGCTAGATATAACATGGCAATAGTACTGTGAGCTTCCTCACAATGCCCAGGAAGCCCACAGCACGTCAGCTCTGACACATTGAAACCCTTCAGGGCAGTGGCTTTCAGCCTTTCCAAAGGACTGTACCCCTTCCCGGAGTCTGATTTGTCTTGCACATCCCCAAGTTACACCTCACTTAAAAACTACTTGCTTACAAAATCAGACATAAAATACAAAAGTGTCACAGAACACTATTACTGAAAAATTGCTTACTTTCTCCTTTTTGCCATATAATTATAAAATAAATCAATTTGAATATAAATATTGTACTTACATTTCAGTATATAGATAAAAAGTAGTATAAACAAGTCATTGTCTGTATGAAATTGTAGTTTGTACTCACTTCACTAGTGCTTCTTATGCAGCCTGTTGTAAAACTAGACAAATATCTAGATGAGTTGATGTATCCCCTGGAAGACCTCTGTGTACCCCCTGTTTCAGTGAGCACATCTACTCTAGCTGGATTGTGTAATTTCCATCTTGAGGAGACAGATCCATGCTAACTCTAACAGAGCTAATGGCTAAAAACAGCAACATAGCTGTGGTGGCACAAGCACGGGCTCAGGCTAGCTTTCCCGAGTATCTCCCTAAGGTTTTGGAAGGGATCATAGTCATGTGGGTAGCCCATCCCACCTTGGCTACACTTCTATATTTAGCATACAAACTCGATCAGAGCTGGCGTGGGTACGTCTACCTGAACTAGAAATTACACCTTCCAGCTCCAGTGGAGACATACCTCAGCTTTGTCTTAGGGCCCTTTCAATTCTGGACACAAGAGAGTCCATAGTTTTCTTGCATGCTCACCATTCTCTGGTGATCGCCTCTTATCTGTGTCGTTAGGATTTTACAGCTCTGCCTTGAGGGTTGTCACAAGTTCTGCTCCACCAGTCACTGGATCTTTCTTTCTCCTCACTTTGAGCTCAACACTTAAAATTTACCACAGGCTGAAATTGAGATAACAACTTAGCTCATAAAACTATCTCCCACAGTGATTTTGCTCCCAATGTTGGGATGATATGATTTTACACTTTTAATCCTTTCTTAACCCAAAAAGGGCTAGTAAATTGTTTAAACTCACTAATGACCCTTGCTTATCACCGTTCTCTGTCTTTGGGCTCCACTGCTGCTAAATAATTTAGTTTCACAGTCTGTTTCATTGTACCTTTCTCACATGTTTTTATCCCCTCAAAACTGGAGTTCAGCGTTCTAGATCCACTGAAGTTCTTGCTTCTCACTTTGCTGGCCCACTATGCTCATGGCCTTTGGGCTATTCTTTCTTGTGTAGCCCGTTTACTTCATTCCTCCTCACCAGAAGTGGCTTTCTCCAACTTTCTAACTGTGGGCTTCTGTTTGTCAGACACCCGCAGTCACTGAGTAACTGACAGATCAGAGCTGCAGTCTGGTTCTCCCCTTGTGGGGGCAGGACTTTTAAACAGCCTCTAACATCTTCTTGGTCCTCTAGCACAAGTAGCCTGTTGTGACTGCACGTAGAAGGAATAGCTCTATAACATAAGGCCTTGTTTGTACATTAAGGTGCACCAATATAGTTAAACTGTTGCAAACTTCTATGCAAAAACTCTTCAGTCAATGCAAACTTGACATATTGATTTAGTGTAAGTCTATTCCCATACTGAAATAAGCTAAGTTGATATAAATCAGGTTTGAAATGATTTAAGAGTGCCCTCATAGGGGTCTGCCCCAGATTAATCACATCAGTTTTAAAACATGCATCTTTAGTTAAACTGCTGCAACTTTGTGTTCCGGGAATGCCTGAGCCTCAAATATGACAAACCTGCAACCCCCAGATTCAAATCTCAGCAGACTTGACTCAACGGTTTCTGCTTCTAAGGTATTACATTATAGGTGGGGCTTGTCATTGCCTATTATTAAGGTTGTTCAACACTTCCCCTTAGAAGATCCTATTTTTCAATTGCTTTTATGAAACTTTAACCATTTGAGCTGAAATTTTCCATTCTAGATGTCTGCCTTAGGCTGAATTTTTCTGGAAAATTTTCTGGAAATTCTGGAAATTTTTCAGCCAAAACATATCAGCCAGGGAAAAAACACCATGAGGTCACATAATGAAAGACTGTATCAATGCATATCCACAAGGGAGCCAAATCAAGGTTGCACGGGCAATCTTAATACTGGCATTTCTTAACTTTTGAGTGCTTGACTTTGCGAATTTAATGCTTGTAGTGTGTAATATATATGCAGTTTCCTGTGCAGGGATCTTTTGAATGAGATGCATAGATATCGTAAGTTGCAATGGATGTTTCAGTCTGTAAAGAGCTTTGGGATAGGTAGGAATGAAAGGCACTATATAAATGTAAAATATTATTACTACTTGCTATGGTATGCAAGCAAAGAAAGAAGTTAACACTTTACACATGTATGCTACCACAAATGTTTGGAAAAATAAAGCTTCCTTAAGTTAAACTATTCTCCCTGTCCTAGCTGGTCTTGTAATGCACTCATAAACAGGCACAAATTCGGTTTAAAAAAGCTTGTGGCATGGAATCAGAGTCACATCACAATCATGGAAATGAGGGATGGAGAAGACTTAAGAGCGCTTTCTGCCAGTGCATTTTACAGTTACGTCATACTCACAGTTCAGATTTAGTGGGTTGCAGCTAAAAATGAGACAGGGAACTGTCCCAAAATGTGGGTAACTCGGGAAGTTGATACTAGGGAAGATTTTGGTGAATATAGGAGCCTGCGGGAAGCCATGGCTACATCACCTCCCTCCTTGCCCAAGCAAAATGGCTCAGGAATCCTCTATTTGATCCTCTTATTTTGCTCATAGAACTAAAGGCAAAATTTTTCCCTCTAGGCCCATGGGCATTCAAACATCTCATCTGGAAAATGGCCAAGATTGCTTTTTTCAGGCTGCTATGATTTCTACTGGGTTAGAGAGTCTGCCAATAGAACTGTGGGGACAGAATTAGAAAGGGCTTCAGGGGAAACATGTTCATCTCTATAGCCTTTTAAGGAGTTGTTTGTATAGGTTGGGATTTTCAAAAGTGCCTGAGTGAGTTAGGTGCATAAGTCCTATTGAAAGTCAATGAGACTTGTGCTCCTGAATTACTTAAGCTCTTTTCGAGTGGATTAAACAGTAGGAAATACGTTGCATTGGCCAATGGGAGATGCATGGGATGATGTAATGGGCCTTTCCATCTCTAGTTTCTGTGATTCTCTGAACCATCCAAACTTCTGAAGCCACATTTTTCCAAGGGGCCTTAAAAACTCTGGGTGTCAGATTTGCAGGGTCCTACATCACACATGAAAATCCTGCATTTTTGCATGCAAATTTGTGCACAAATAGGATGTCTAATGTGCAAACGGGCATCTGGGTGTATAATTCCCCAATCTGTGTGCGCCAAGTGGGTTTTGGCACATGCAAACAGTTGCGCCTCCAAATTATACATGGGCATTTTTAGAGGCCCTTCAAAAATGCAGCTCCATTTACACATATAGTGAGTCTCCCAATTTAGTTACCATTTTGCAATTTATCTTTCTTCATTCTGTAATATCGCTACTGAAAACAATATTTTCTCCTGCATGCTCTTACAACACAGAGGCCTTCTATAGACATTGATGCCTGTAAGAGATACCACTTGATAATGGAAGGAATGTAGCTGTCAGTAATCTTCTATCCGAGATTTCAATAGGAACCCCTGTAAATTAAACTTCCTGTGTTAAGATCATCACCATTAACTTTGTCCACTAGGATAAAAATAGCTTTGAGGTACTTTTCTGTTGAGCGGAAAGTGGGGAATGCACAGGAAAGAAATGCAAACTGGGTTGAAGTACATGTTAAGGCTCATGCACCAGGGCTGCAAAGATTAAATGTATTTACTTTTTCTGATGAGCAAATGAAGCATGGGCCACATATTCAGCCATTTGCAGGACAACGTAAATATTGGTACCATTGTTTACAGCATACAACACATTGAAGCAGTGTTTTGTAAATCAGGTGGATTTTAATTGGCCTGACCTTGATCCTGTCTATCCATCTTTACCATCTTGACTTAATCAGGTGGTTGCTATGACTGCCATGCTATTTATATTAAACCAGAGTTTTCTCACTGAAATCCTACTGCTATAATCAAAGCTCAGTGCTGGCATCTCATAGCAGCACAGAATGCTCAAAAGGCAGAAGAGTCTGAATTAACTAACAGTCTGGCATAAATTGATAGTTTGCACCCAAATGCTACAATAGTGTAAACCTGGCTCGTCCTCTGCACAGCTGGTCCTGTATATGTGAGTGGATGCACAGAGGATTTGAATGAGCAGACATTATTTTGCTCCTTGACTTAAAGACGGTTGATACATAAATTGGAAACAACAATAATATTTTCTACTTACACAGCCCCATCTTCCAGGTATCTCAACACAACCAATGTACCTATCTCACTTAATCCCCTTAGTTAACATGGGGCAACACTCAGGCAAATAGTGATTCTTGTCCAGTCACCCTATATAACATTGGTCTCACAAGGAGTTTTTATGTGTAACGGGTTCAGGTACTGTAGGCCTCCCCCACACTTTTCTTGTCATCAGACTGGGTAGCCATGTTGGTCAAAGGGACTGCACACCAGTAACTAAGCAGGGTATTTCTGTCCTAATTCATTGGGATGATGCAGTCTCACATTGGTGTTGATGTACGAGGATTCAGCAAACACTATTGGTGTACACATATTTGTGAGATCAGAACTATGTGAGCACTATAATCACAGTTACACGTGGGACAGACAAGATTGTCCATGGCCATTGCAGACTGTTGTAACCTTTGTGATGTTCACATTTTTCACATCAGGTGTCAATGCTCCTTGCTTCAAAATGGACATGACAAATCTGCCCCCAGCTTGTCCTTTTATGGGTTGTTGCTTCCCAATTGCTGGAGTCAACCTGATATGCTTTCAACTTTGACTTCAGTGTGTCTTTATATCGTTTGTACTGGCCACCATGAGAATGGGTGCCTGGCTTTAGCTAACCATAAAATGTGGCTTCAGGTATTCTCAAGTCAGGCCATATAAATGAGTTGCGCAGACCAATGCAGATGAGGTTTTTTTGAGCATGTTTTGAATGCCATATACCCAACAACAATTAAAGATTTTGATATTGGAAATCTTGTTCCACCATTTGACCCTGCAGACAGACCAAAACCAGTGCTTATGGAACAGTTCCGGTTTCCTAATGTGGTGGTGATATGTTGTCCATGACTCATAACTATACAGAAGAATTGTGGGCACGACTGCCCTGTAGACATTTAGCTTAGCGCTTAATTTGATGTTCCTGTCATTCCATAGGTGGTGGAACAACAAATGCAGAGCTGGCTTTGGTCAGGAGATGGATAATCTCCATCAAATGTGGCATTCTGTGACACTCTACACAGCCAAACTTCTGTATGGACCTGAGAGGAGTGTTGATCTTAATCGCTGTGTAGACATGTGCATTCCCCTCTGCAACATTTCAGTTCTTTTTAGGCTGATTGTACAACCAAAGTGATGGTCTATACAACTGAAGTGATCAGTTATAAATTGAATGTCATTAACTGACTGAGCACCCAATGCACAATCATCAGCAAATAAAAGCTCCTTAATGAGTAAATCTGCCACTTTCCTGTATGCAACTTCCCCTCAGTGCAGAACTGGAACACTCCTCTGTCAATATTATAAAATGAATCATAAACATGCATAGCCCAAAGAAGGATGGAAGAGAGCATAGGAATCAGCACACAACCTTGTTTGGTGCCATAGATGACTGGAAAGGGGTCAAACCGCTTACCATTTTCTACCACTCTGGCCATGTCCTTCTCATGAAAGGGCCAAATGACAGAAATAAACTTTGCAGGGCATCCAAAGATGAACAAAATTTCCACAGTTGAATAGTTTCCAAATTGAACAGATTTGATGCCGATCTCATAGAAACCATCTTCCCCGAGGCTCAGTGTAGATTTCAGTCTGGATGGGACACGGTAGACATGATCTTCACACCTCATCAACGCCAAGAAAAAAGCTGGGAACAAAACCGTGGTCTTCATATGCTGTTAATCACATATCTAAAGCTTTTGACTCTGTAAATCTTAAGGGAATTCATCTCTACTTAAGGATTTTTAATGCTTCCAAAGACAGAGATTTCATTGCCTGATAGAGCTTAGGGGAATTGATCTTTATAAGTATTCCAACGCTAACACTGATACTTGGTGAAAGAATTGCCTGCACCCCTCTCTTCTAGAATTGAATAATAAACGCTACATGAGACTTCGCTATTAGCAAAAACCAAAAGCAAACAACAGGCTTTTTATTTTGGTTCCAACTAAATCGGTCTGATGCTGAGCAGCTGGAAATCCATCCTATTTCACACACTTCAGAGTCATGCTAATGAAAAGCATGGCCGTACAGGCCCTTGGTTTGACCTTCCTCCCGCTCAGTTTTACATTCACGCCACTCCACTGACTTCAGCAGAGTTGCTTCTAATTTACACCTGTGTAACTGGGATCACAATCCAGATTCACTGAGTTTAGGAGTGTCTGCAGCTGAGCAAAGTTAAGGATTGCTAATCTGCCTCTGGTCACAGAGTGAGCGAGGGGACAACTTTTCAGCCCTTCCTGCTTTCTTCTAAGCAGCCACTCCTAGGCCTTTTTACCTGGAGTCTTCCCCCGGCACACAGCACACAGTCCAAGGGTATGTCTACACAGCATTGCAGAGACTCCCAGCCCAGGTCAACCCAGCTAGGCTAGCAGGGCTTTCACTAGCGCTCTAAAAATAGCTTTGCGAGTGGCACTTGGAAGTAGCAGCTTGGGTGGAGCACGGGCTCTGAAGCTAAGAGACAGGGGCTGGGCTTCACAGCCCGCACCGCAACTTCAACGTGCTCTCTACACAGCTGAGCGCCTCTAACCTGAGTCTGTCAGCTTGGATAGGGAGGCTCGCTTCCACAGGCTCCAAAATGCTGTGTAGACATAGTCCAAGTGGTGCTCCAAGGCCAAGCCCTATTAAAGGTCTCCTGCAGGACCCTCCTATTTGCTTCTGCTTCTGCCTTACACTCCATGTTTCTGATTCCCCTGGGGCTCTTTATAGAGACCACTCCCAGCTGCCCTCTAGCTGCCCTCACTGAGAGGCTGTTAATGAGGCACAGGTGGGCTGGACCTCTTCAAGGGCCCAATACTTTATTAATTGATGGCACAGGGTGTATCTATAAGTGTTGAAGCAACTTTCATTGTTACCTTGAACTTTGCAGAGTGAAAATCCCCAGCCACAAATATGAGTCATTTATGCAATTTATTTTCTTGAGAACCACACCTCTGGCTCTAATGTCAGTAATTCGCAGCTAATTTCCTCATCTATTGACTCAGCAAGACAGAAGGAGATGGGGACAGCAAATATTAAAAGTCCTGAAGCTGGATGATCTGCCAGATAATTGGGCTGTGACTGACTGATTTTTTTTTCTGAAGTCTCCTGGTGTCATGAGGTTTGTGGTTAATGTGATGTGTAACTATGTAATGTGATGATGTGATTATATACCAGCACCGTGTCAAATCCACCAAGACTCCTAGTATTTGAAAGGGATGATGGGTCCCCTCCTGCTCCTAGAAAAGCCACGGCAAACTTCACACTGGCTTCAATGCAAGCAGTCCCCAATTCTCAGTGGTGCTGAGTGAGAAGTTCACCAGCAGTTGCCTGGGGGAAGGACAAAGTAAAAAACCAGCTCCCATTTCTTATGCTTTTGCTTAAGTGCATTTGCTCAGCCCCTTGCAGGCAGGTCCTCTTCAGACACCAGAAGCATAGGGGTGAACCACTACATTGATATTTGCAGCACCACCTTGCAAGGCTGAAGGTTCCCTGGAGCACATGTGAGGAGCATAGTTACATGTGTCTGAATGTGGAGTCATAGGATAAGGAACAGCTAAGAAGACCTGGAGCAGTTTGCTCTTAGCCCTACCCACCAGGTGCAGCTCTCACTTTCTATTGTCCATGACAGAATGTACTTAGCCAGTGGTTGGACTGTTTGGTAACATCCCAGGAACAGGTTTTGAAGAAATATTTTATTGTGAAACTCCCCTTCCCTCCCCCGTGGTGTTTTTTAATCTTAAATACACAGAAGAGAGATTAATAGTCAGAAAATGTTACAGCAAAATTAAGGCCAGGGTCTGAATTGCATAAAGGCCAAGCTATTGAGCACAGATGTGATTTGTCCCACTGTGTCATATGGCTGCTGGCACTAAACCCTTCAGCTCAGGGCAGATAGTCCTTCTGTAGCAAGATTTCTGGCTCACGTAACGAGATGGACACCGAAGTGAG
>ML675625.1:11350225-11407131 GCA_007922155.1 Mesoclemmys tuberculata | reverse complement strand
CCAAGGAAAAAGCTATATAATTTGCCTCACTAATACAGCCTGCCTCACTTCTACCTAATACACAGCTAGCAGACACGGGTGGCTCCTTACCTGTAAAACCTCTTCCCTGAGAACATTCCTTGACTTGTCATGTCTGAATGTGACACAGCACCTGCTCCTTCCTTTAGGCAAACAAGCCTCCTGTCATCTGACTGTGAATTACATCACCTGAGAGAGAGCCTAAAGAACTAGCCTTGCAGCAGTGGGAACCGTGAACAGAGGATGCTTTACAAGCGTAAGGTGGCAACCTTCTTCTCGGAGCACAAGGTCAACAGTTTATCAGCCTGCTGCTGCTTGGGGCTGCCCAGCTGATAAGGGAATAAGGGAAGTATCATGTCTCCCCAGCTGAGCATGCTTCATGTTTTTCAAACCAGACTCCCCCACCACACCCAGTCACATAAGGCTATCATGTTTCTGTGCATTAGGGCAAGGTGCTGTTACCAGCACAGGGACCCTTCATAACAGCCCAAAGATGTTTGCAGAATGGGGCCTAGCTGGCTTCGTGGCAGGAACACTCAGGATAATGGCAAAGATACCAGTTAAGTTAGCCAGGATGGGGTTTTTCCCCCTCCCACTCTTAGCTGTGTCAGGGCCCAGAGAATGTGAACTGACTGATTCCCAACAGGAGTCAACATCAACAGGCAGTTGGATGGAGGTTTAATTATTGGGTTTTGTTTCTTTGTATTAATGACAAATGAGAGCACATCAACTCAATGATATTGTCTATTATATAACATACAGCAGCACTTCTGTCATCCTTACCAATGCACTTCCAATTTGCTAACAGCCAGTCCAACAGGAGAGGCCAGATAGGGAAACTGAGGCAGGGAGGTTGAGGGACTCACTGAAGGCCACAGAGCGATCACACTTTCTCTGCACTGTGGGTTTTAGCCAACAGCACACTAATGTATCCACACTGGGGCAAACCTTACTGTAGACAGGGTGCGGTAGCATAAGCCAGAGTTTACACTAGTACAGCTTCCTCATTTCCAACCTAGTGCACCATGTCTCCACTAGGGGTTTGCACTACTGAATCCATATGCGTGCAGCTACCCCCCAAAGCTAAAATCACCGCTACAAACAAGGCCTGTGTCAGAGCTGGGACAAGAACGGAGGAGTTCCTCAGTCCTAGTCCTGCACTCAGACCACACCTCCGTCAGATAGTTTGAATATCCTTTCCAGCGTGGACAGGAACAAACGGATTATCTAGGTTTAGCTAATCACAGGGAGATTGTCCGATTGTGCAGTTATTCTCCTGCTAACAGAGCAGGAAAGACACTGGTGCCAAAGTCTGCCCCGATCCACAGGGACACTCTGTGCATCCCCTACTGAACGCTGGAGGCTTCAAGGGAGAGGAGCAGAGCTTTCTGATTGTGTTAAAAAGAAGCAAAGTAATATTTGTGCCAGATATTGTGCCACCTATTCTATGGTTTGTGGCAGTTACTGCACCACAACAGCAACACGGTCACCTTTCCCTAACCTAAAACAACAGCACAACTATGGGACGTTGGGGCAAGAAGGGGATGCACGGATATGTTCCCTCCTAGTTGTGGCAGGGAGCAGAAGAAGCCAAAATGGCTAAGAAATGAAATCTTTTTATTTTGTTCTCCACGATCATCTTTTCCACCCAGGGAAAATTGAATTTCAGAACGATGGATTTTGGGACCACCTTACTCATCATGGGGTGATTTCCAAAACACGGGGTGTCTGAGGAGGATTTAAGGCCAGATGACTTTGGTGAGAGTTAGGAGCCTGAATCCCTTTGAGGATCTGGGCCTTAGTGGTTTGTCAGCCAGCAGCATGGCATCAGGTGAAAACTTGTACCAAATGTCCTTATCTGCATCACTAATACCCCCCTCAGAAGGTGTTTCTAAATACCTTGGCCCTGATCCGACAATCAGACCCACATGGGCAGAGGCTCCCACACTGTCATTGGGTCTCAGCACAGGCAAAAGGTCAGTCACACAGATCCCACGTGAGACTGAAACCCTAATTTGTTTTTCACCCATGATGCTGTTTGAGTAAATGGCCAAAAGTAAACCAATCTTACACAGCTCATATGGACTACTCAATACTAGGTTTTATCCTTCTCACATGCCATGTTGGGTTCCTGACATGACAGAAGAATAGAGCCCAGTGAATAAAGTTTGAGGTTTTGGTTTGGGGAACAAACTGAAAAACCAGACCAAAATTTCCCATTTGTTTTGAATTAAAGCTGAATCCCCCCCCCCATTGAAACAAAAAACGAAACCAACAACCAACAACAACTTTGGATAAAAATACCCAATATGGGGGGAAAAGAATCAAAATAAGTTTTGGGGTTTGGTTTTTTGTTTTTGTTAACCTTAGTTTAGTTTTCAGGTGGTTTTCACCCTTTTAAAAAAAATAGATAATTAACTTTCAAAATGAAAAATTATTGTGAAATGAACAGTCAAATCATTTCAACATTTAAAAAAAAAAATTGAATTTCTCTCTTCAACCAAAACTATTTGCCAAATTCATCCTAAATTTGGGAATAGCTTTGGGGTCCTGAAAAAAGTGCTTTTTTTGGTGAATTTACTATTCAACAAAGAGAATTGCCTAGCCCTAAAGAGGCGTCTTTAAACCAAAACCAAAACTTTTAAAACTGACTTTAAAAACAAAAACCATGAAAATATTTGTATTAGTTTAACAGTTGTTTGTGGAACAGCAGAATTGCCAGACTGGGCCAGACCAATGGTCCATCTAGCCTTGCAGCCTGTCCGACAATGGTCAGCACCAGTTTCAAAGGAAAAAAGTAAATGAAACCTACACTGCCTATCGTCACCCCTTTTAAAGGGCTTGAAATACACTATTTGTGATTAAATCACAACTATGTCCTAAATCTCAGTTATGCTAAGGCCACTACAAGATGCTCTGGCAGTATAAAAGAATCAAGACCCAGAATGATAAAAAGCAGCAGAACTGAGAGGCAAGCTCTGTATATTTGATTACGTTTTAGTCACACAGAAGGCAGCGTTGCCAACTCTCATGTCTTTCCATGAGCCTCACGATAGTTAATATTTTTCTTAAAGCCTCAGCTGCTGGAATGACTGGATTGCACTAGAAACCCAACTCTCATTTAAAAATAGCCCTTGTGGTTGTGGAGGTAAGCTTGGAAAGATGAAGTGAATGCATACTAAAGGCTCACAAACTGCAAAGCATGCAGAAATAACCCAAAATATTATTTTTAAAATTCTTGTAATTTTTTAAGGCAATCTGATATTTTGGGGCCTGGCTAATGATTTTTGAGTGCTTGGGCCTGTCAAAGAAGCCATAGGACTTTGTCAGTATTAATAAATCTATAACTTATCCCAATGAAGTCAAATAACTAAAACAAGTGCAGACGCCAAAGAAAAGAAGTGAAATGACTTTCTCAGCATATGCTGACTAGTAGCAAATAGTTTGCACCAAGTCTGCAGCAATGTGGAGGCTGACCTAGAACTAGCATGCCTGAAAGCAAAGTTGGGAGCTCCCCTTGCTGGTTCTCTAGCAGCACTGACACTAATACACACTTCCCAGAGCACAGATCAGTGTCGACCCTTGTGCAGGCAGGCCTGCCTTGGTGCAATAAGTAGAACTTCAATATACTTTTCAGCCTTGTTCCAAATACAAGGGGGTAAAATATCAAGCAGATAGGAAAGGACAAGATGTGCGGACACTGTTTATTTTGCAGCTCTTCATCTTAATGGAAGAGAAACACACTACAGATTTTTTAAAAAAAATGAAACTACAGGTTTTTTGGAGCCAACCCGTTCTTGCCTTTTACTCTCAGACATAGTTCCAGTGATAATCGCTCAACTTCCACTCTAAATCTACTTGTTAGCGTGGTGGGGTCCCTCTCTAGCTGTCCCATGGGATACTGGGGTTTGATTTCCTGCTTGGTAAATCTTGGTTTCTGCTAATCTAACAAGTTTTAGGATGGAGCTTGATACGTTTCTGAACAGGATTATCTGACAGGGTGGCCTGTGGTAGCAGGGGGCTGGAGTCAGTGACCCAGAAGTTCTCTTCCAATTCTATGTCCTATGAACTGCTTCCGATCCCACAAGGGGATCACTTGTCAGAGTAAAACAAGCAGGACTAGCTTCTTAATAAGCCTAAAAACAATCCCAACCCCAAACTGTTAGAATTTTAATGCACTTCACGCATGTTCAGATCTATTGTCTAACCTAGGCCAGGATATTTCATAAAATCAGCCTCAGGAAATACTGTCTGATGGTTCTGATTCTGTCTTTACAGAGCAAAGCCTAAAGATTCAGTCCTCATGGGTCACGTGTGTGTAAAGTATTTCAGGACCAGGGCTTCTATCCAAGTACTTACATGGCTCTCATCTCCAGAATATTGGAGCACTGCCTTGCAGACATTGATGGATTTTTAGCCTTAACATCCCAGTGGGACAATTTCAGCAAATACAGAACTAGACCATGTTTCATGACCTACGTTCCAGATATAAATGAGGTGTAAAGGTCTGGAGGCTGGTCACTCACTTTCTCAGGGTAGGGTGCCAAAGTCTCTGATTGAACACAGAATGTATGTTGTAGCAACCTGCATGGAACTTGGAGATAAAAGCACAAGTTGCAGGAGGGAAGATTTTGGAGGAAGTCAGCCTGTGTGTACATGGCTAGAATGCAGCATCTCTGTAAATAGTTCTCTCAATAAAGAGTCAGGTTGGTTTTACAAGCAGGGCTTCCTTTCATATTACCACCCAGCACATGGTGCAACTTGAAACACAGTGGCAGCAGTTAGTCTAGTGAGACATACCAAGAAAGTGTGTGATTAACTAGAAAATGAAACTGCACTGATACACAGCAAACAGGCAGCACGGAGGGATGCAGGTCGCTGGAATGCTGGATTTTCCAGACAATCTTTGCACAAGCATGGAAGCAGTGGAAATAAGAACGGAGTCTGCACACAGAGCTAAGAACTCTGGCATCCACATTAATGTGGAGACATAAAGGACTCACTGATTAGAGACAGGATTATCTGTGGGACACAATTCCTGTTTACATGAGATATTGTTGATGGAAACAGAAATAATCCCAGAGAAATGCTTTCAAATAGCCAGGGCCGCTGAACCGTCCAGGCGTAAGACCAAAACAATGGCAGTCACCAACGCAAGACAAGTACACAGGCTTAAGCAAAAGGAACCCAAGAAGTAGGACAGAGGCAGACTGACTGAGAATGCAGACATACCTGCCCAGTGCGTATGCTGTGGAAAGCAACACAGAAGGCAGGAAGAAAAATTGTTAGCCTGCGGGCAACAGTACAAGGGGTGTGGGAAACAGAACTACTTAATGTCCCATTGTCAATGCTTTCCAGCAGCAGAGGGGAGGAGAGAAGTATGTGCAGTAACTGAGGATGTGGCGACTTCTAGTGAAGGAGAACATCTGCAGTGTGACTTTAGCCGGTCCAAAGCCTCCAAAGCAATAGTTCTCAACCTGCAGGCTGCTTGCGGTCCAATCAGGACACAGCTGAAGCCCATGTGACATCCTCAGGGCCATACAGATACTATATAGGTTGTGTGGATATGTACCCCATAATACAGAGAGCTGCATATGTGCCATGTTGCACGGTAAGCCCACCCTGTCCCTCCTGGGGGGGTTTGGAGTGCAAAGGGGAAGTAGGGTGTCTCCACAGGCAGTCTACCAGACTGGTCCCCTCCCAGCTGTATGTCAAGCATCTGAGTCAGGGTGACTGCCTATGGCTAGAGTCAATAATTGCTCTCAGGTCAGGGCTTCAGGCAGGAAGGGGCTACAAGCAGTCTATAGCTATTGTACTCCTCTGCAGTCTGATGGAGGTAGGAGGCTGCAGTCACCCCAAAGGAAGTGACAGCAGGGGTAGGGAGACATGGATCCCCACTCCCCCCAACTTCCCAGGCCAGGTCTCTGTCCATGATGGGGGGGGGGAGTCACCACCCTGGCCAGCAGGGATCCCCACCACAACACACTGACCCATCTCAGGCAGGAGATATCACTGGCACCATCCTCCTGGGCCACTTCCCATCATGTCTCCTGATGCTGTCATCCAGGTCTCATCAGGATCTTTGGGTTCCCTGGCATCAGTAACACCCTGGACATCTGACTCAGGGCAGTTGGCCATAGGCAGTGGGTCTCTGTTTGGGTCCCTGGTTCCCTCAGCTGAGGGCTGATGCGCCTGCTTAGAGCCTCCAGCAAGCATCCTTTCTCCTCCATAATCAGCCTAGAAAGAGCTGGGCTGCTCCCTTTTTTACTGGGGCAGCAGTTGGAGCATGCCCAGCACAGCTTGGGGGGGGTGGGACTTCTGCCACCCATAGTGTGGGCTTAACTCTTTGAGTGCTGGATAAGCCCACCCCCTCACACAAAGGCCAACAATGGTAAATAGGTTGAGAACCATTGCCCTAAAGAGTGACACACTGCCAACCTGCCAGCCATTCAACTGCCATATTTGCAGCTATGCTATTAGATCAATGACCAATTCAATTCCAACTGGATTGTGGAGCCAGCTGCATTGTAATCTCAGCAACGCCAATAAGCAGCAATATTAGGCTGGAGAGATGTGACCAAGTGCTGGTGACGTGCAATAAAACCATTCTGAGGCCAGTGGGCAAATGCAAGCTGTAGATACAAAACCCACGAAACGAGATGCTAACTCTCAGAGTTTATACTATTTGATACAGGAGTACCACCAACTGTTGGGCAGCCACTCAGTGCAAGCTGTGGATTTGCTCACAGGACACCACCAGAACATTCTTAGTGTGAGTGAGGAGGGAGAACAATCCCTGTGGGCTCCCTCCAGCATTTTAACAGAATATGAGGACATGCTGCCTGATCTACCCCTGGCAGAAGTATTCACTGTTAGTGATGGAAAGAATGAGTTCTGGCTCATTGAGCTAGATGAGGCCACCTCGCAGTCTTTGCCACGCCTTTTGGCAGGTACCATTGGAAGGAATGCCTATGGGCATCTGCCTGACTCCAGAGGTGTTGCAGGGTAAACCAAACCAGGAACTAGAGGGACTCCCAGGCAACAGGATTATAGCTGTTGACATTATTGTAGGAGACGTCAAGGAAGAGGCAATCCAAGACTATGATGCCAGCCTGCAACAACTCCTAACAGGTGCCAGGAGCAGAATATTAGGCTGTATGCAGATAAGCTGAAACTGAGGTTCCCTACACTGGACATTTGTTAACTTCAGAAAGACCCTGAGAAATGCCCAGACTGAAAGGATGTGGAGGGAGTCCAGCAATCTATAAGGATGCCCAACTATCTTTCCAGATTCTGTGCACACCTACCAGAAGCCCAAGAAGCCTTGAGACAGCTTAATGCACCGTGGGAATGGTCAGTGACCTAAGAACGGGCATTTGAAAGAGTAAAGAAAGTGATGCATTGCTCCTAAAATAGAGCCCTGACAGACACAGAAAGTGCATATGCTCATATATGCACAGCTACTGGCTGTGTTCTTTGGAGTGGAAGGATTCCATCGCCTTCGGGCACAGGGTGGATATGGAGTCTGATCACCAGCCATTAGCAAACATTATGGAAGAAGCCACTGCTGAGGATATCCAAGTGACTATAATGCGTGTTAGTGAGGCTTCAGCTCTTTGATATGAGGAGAAGGAAATGCCATTGGTGGCATACACACTTAGCAGGGCATACCGTCCAGAGTACAACACAGATGGTTCTGTGGAAGAGGAGAGGGAATCAACATGCTACACTGCTTCCACATCTTCTACGGGAGGCTCCAGGCAATTCAGCAGAGCCCTGATGGGAAGCCACAGCAGTAACACAGCTCATACTCCAGGACTGGCCAAATCACAAGGAGCGAGTGCCACAGCAGGTTACCCCTCCCCTCATGGGCCATGTGCGCAAGGTGGGATTTTGTTTAAAGGGAACTGAGTGGTAATCCCAGCAGATTTAAGAGCTGACATCGTGAGCTAATCACACCTGGGGACAGAGGCAGAGGCATACTTGAGGCAAGCCAAGGAACATAGCTACTGGCCAGGCCTGAATGCCCCATTGGAAGCATACCTGGAACAGTGCAAGGTGCACAAACAGTACGGTAATCCATAACAGCCTCATGAAATCTCACTTTAGCCTGGGAAAAGGGGGGCATAGACATATTCACTTTTTTAATAACAAAAAGTGCATGGTCACAGTAACTTACTACTCCAATTTCTGGGAGGTGGACTGTCTAGGCAAGAACTGCGATTGGGAAACTACCCCATATTTTGCAAGGTACAGCATGCCTGACACGCTACGCTCAGACAATACACCACAACATGCTGCAGCAGAATTCAAACGATTCAGCACCAATGGGAATTTGAGCACAAGACGCCTTCCCCTGGGTATCCCCAGGGCAACACAAGAAGACAGAGTCATCAATCAAGAGACTGATGGGAAAGGCAAAACAGACAGGAGTGAATCCAAATAATTTAAGCTTCAGTGAATGAAAAAACTGCTTTACCAAACCCTAGTCTAATAGAAATGTTTTCATTGGTTTTTAGAGCAAATGTCAGTAGAAACCAATATTTATCCTGAGACATCCCCTGAAATGTTTGTGACCCTGTGATTAGGAGACACCCTGAATGTCAGAGACACAGAGAGAAACAACAGTCACTCCATTACTTGGCAACCCTGACACACAAAATGATCCTTCTCAGACTTAGAGCTCACTTGGGATTCTTTGGCTTCTGCAAATTAGCCTGGAGCAGACTGAAAAAGATAGGGTCTGTCCTGTGAAAGCTAGATGGGTGGCAGCGGTATCAGCGAACAGTGCTTGGCACAGAGACCATCCTGTGCAGTGGAGCAAATATCAGCTCACGTTAGAATCAGTTTAACTGCACCAGATTCTGCTGCCGTTGAGCAGGCAGCACTCTCATTGATGCAGGGTTACCAGTGTCAGCCAAAAGCAAGTCTTAACGCCTGCTCACCACTGCTTTGCACCTGGTTCAGTCATTTACACCTGTGCTAAGTAAGTGCACAGATGGTGTAAACTGCCAGTCCCGCGCAAGGCCAAGAGCATTTAACTGTTTATTGGCTAATTCCCCCTGCCACTAGATGATGACTGAATCATTAATAAAGTATGGTTAATTCACCATACTAGGCTATTGGTTATTTACTATAAAAATGTAACAAAGGCCTAATTCTCCACAAACTTGCCTAGTCACTTACACCTGTTCAGAGAGGGCCATATCCTCAGCTGATGTAAATCACCATATCTCTGTTAAAGCAGTGATGGGTGGCAATATAAAACCCTACAATAGACTAATAGCCAATGATGCTGCCCCTATTTACATCAGCTGAGCAGCTGGCCCAATGAGTGCAAAGGGGGTACCCTCCAGTCTTTGGAATGGGTTCTTCAAAAAAAAAAAACAAACCAAAAAAACCCTAAACCACGAGGTCCTATCTGGTTGCTAGATGTTAAAGATCCCAAGTCACCTTAAAGACTCAGGGTTTACACTGGGACTCTTGGTCAAAATTATCCTTGCTCCAATGCCAGACTAAGGGCCAACTCATGCAAAGCCCAGAGCTGGAAACCAGCCTGATTCACTTGTGGGTTAGTTGAGTTAAATGAAATACTAGCGTTATAGAATGTGTTGAGGCTTTATGGAATGCAGCAGGTATTAATCCCATGTATAACACCTGCATCCCATGGCATAAAGTTATATTGAGTGTTTGCATTGTAAGCCTCGGTAATTGTGTAACTCACCAAACAAGAAAAGAAGCATTAATTAAGGTAAAGTGCTCATCCTGCACACAGGATGACCCATTGAAAGCAAATGAGTTATTGTGCAGCATCAAAGGACAGAGTCTTTGGTGACTGTATTCCTATTCCCTCCAGGAAGGGGAGACCTACGCATGAACTCATCCCATCAGCTTGGATTCTGGGCTGAAAAACATAAATACCTGACAAGAAGAAACTGCGTCTTTTATGCTGTCTGGACTCTGAGGGGCAAAGATTCCTAAACATAAGCAAGAGATCCCCATATTCCTGGGCATGGGTGAACCCTAAAGGACATATAGAGCTGCTTATTATAGGAGCTTATATTACTTTTTAAAATCTAAAACTGTAACTCATTTGTGTCTGTATGTTTCCTGTTTTAACCTTGTAAATAACTCTCCTTTCTTTTTCCTAGTTAATAAACCTTTAGTTAGTTTAGTACAGAACTGGCTACAAGTGTTGTCTTTGGTTTGAAATCTAAGTACAAATGACCTGGGATAAGTGACTGGTCCTTTGGGACTGGGAGTAACCTAAATATTGCCATGGTTTTTAGTATAAAGGACCATCGATCACTAAGTCCAGTTTACCTGGCTGGCAAGATAGACAGGAATGCCCAAGGACTGTCTGTGATTCCATGGTGAGACTTTTATAATGCTTTAGGAGTTCACTCTCTTACTGGGTTGGTGAAATCTAATTATAAAACATGTAACCAGTTTGGGGCTTCTGGCTGACTGACATTCTGCTCTGATATTGGCACTCCCAGTTGTGAGCCACTTCAGACAGTGTGACAGCCTGTTTGTTCCCATACTCCACCCCAGAGGTTGCTGCATTTCACAGTAGGGCTTGTAAACTGCATTAACATGAAAGACGTGATGTTGTTCCATTGATGGTGCACAGAAACCCACACCACTCAGTCCACTGAGACCCCATATCATCTAGTCCCTATCCCCCTGCATGAAACCAGATCTCCCTCTATACTCAACCCTCAAGGCTTTCCTCTTGCCCTCTCTAGCACCCTCTAGCGCAGGTGCCCGTTTTCCGAGCACCATCACAGCTTTTCCATCACACCATCACCCCATCACACCATCACCCCATTCTCTCTTTCGGGACTTTTTCCAAGGAGCTGGTGCTATTCCTCAATAGCGCTAGGGCTCACTCTGCACGTCTGCTCAGACAGAAAAGACAAGCATGGATCGGTTGTGCGCCCAAAGTGATTTAATAGTCACTAGATGGTGCTGTTTGCTGTAGTATGTTTGCTGCAGGGCACTGGCTAGTCTTTGAGAGCTCTGTGCCTTCTATCTGAATCCTGGGCGGCAGGGGTTGGGGGAAGAAAGGATGCTTCCCCCTAACCTGCACCCATCAAAAAACAGAGCAGTGAACTAGCATGCTCCGAGGGCTCCGCTATTTAACAAGTCTTCTAGCAGTGAGGCAAGGATGTAACTTTACAATCAGCTGGTTGGTTCCTGTGTCAGATAAGCTCCGCTCAGAGACCTGTTGCCCTGCAGCGTGGTGAGGGGTGCCCTAGGCGATTTGTGCCATGAGCAATCTGCATTGTGCAGATTTAAGGGACATCATCTCCTGTGCATCACTGAGCCCCACCCTCTTCTCCAGGCCTGTCCATTAGGACACACTTTCTTCTACACCACAGATCAGATCCTGGCCCTGACTCCATCCCCTTTGCAGCTCCAGAGCTGCCCATAGAAGATATCCAGGAATTGCTCTGGTGTAGGGACAACCAGATCTATGCCCCCCATTCATTCCCCTTTTCAGGTGTAAGGGTCTTATGGGGTCCCTAGCAGTTGCCAGCATAAACTAGAACACAATAAGGCTGCTTTGAATTATGCAGGGGCTGTTTTAGCCCCTGGTCATCTGCAGCATCAGGGGGGCAGAAAGATAATTTAGTTTCTCCCTCCCCTGGGTCCTGTTCTGACTTCAGCTCAGCCAGGCCTGGAGCTCTAGATTTACATGTTTATTATTTATCAATATTATGGCAGTGGTGCCTAAAGGCCTCAACCTAAGGCATGGGCCCACCGTGCTGGGTGCTGTACAAATACATAGATGCCAGTCCCTGCCCCACTGAGCTTACAATCCAAAAGACAAGCCATGGTGGATGAATGAGGCAAAACAAGCAGACAGGGAGAAAGGCGAGGGCCACAAAAATAACAGGTGGCTTAGCACAGAAGGTGGGGCAGCAGAAGCCCTTTGTGCTGGCATGTAGAACTCCAATTAACTGGTAAAATCCTGATCCTCTAGTGGCAGTTTGGCGGCTTATGTTCTCAGTTTAGTTTGCAGTGGCTACATGTCCCACCACTCACAAACCAGCAACAGCCAGCACATCAAAGGCCACAGTCTCAATTCCCTTCTCCCACGTCCAGCTGAGGAATACTGGGGCTGAGGAAGATCACAGCACTGCTCCTGCCCTTGCTCTGCTGTAGATTCACAGGAGACTCCGCTCCCTTGGGCAGCCCAGGCACAAGCCTTCTCTAGTTCTTGAATATTTAAAAGTAATGATAATGGTTTGAAAATCCGTGCTGTTCAGAGCTGGAGACTTTATTTGACTTGTACCATGTACGGCTCTGACTCAATTCATATTCTATAGAAACTCTTCTAGCTTTTGTTTGGTTTTGTTCTTGGCAAGACAGTCTGGTAAAGAAATTGAAAACAGATTATTGGGGAGAAAACTACTTCAATTTTTAGACAACTGTCTCTTGTGAAGTTGGCTCCATTCCTGACCATTCCCCAGCTGTGAGGCAAGTCTGGGCTATAATAAGCTCTCCCCTAGTGGCAGCAGGAAGGTTCGGCTTTAAACAAGGGTAAATATCTGGGAACGATTCTGGGCAAATAATGCAAATATTCATTGCAATCTGTATATGAATCCATGGTGGTCGCGTTCACACTTCCAGGCTCATGTGAGGGTGAGAATTTTACTGGCAAACATAGGCACAGAAGGTGAATTGCAAAGTCACTCGCATATGCATTGCGTGGGAACTGGCTGTTAAATTTGCATGTGTAATCGATTACATTTGAGCTAAGAACAGGATTGGAGCCCAAGACTTTCAAAGCTAAAAGGAGGAGCCTCTACTACTTAAAATAATGGACTAAGAGTCTATCTGTCCTGCATTCAGAAGTGCCTGCACCTCAGGTAGGCATATCTGCACTAGCTGTAATCTAGGTAGCATGGCTAACAATAGCAGTGAAAATGCAGGTGCACAGGCTTCGGTGCAGGCTAGCACTGTGGAGGGGCGTCCAGGCTTCCGGCAGGAGTGTGCTGAAGCACGTGCCACCACCTCTTTATTGCTACTTTAGCTGTGCGAGCTCAGAGGAAGAAACTGATCCACTTAATATTCCACAAACAGAAAAATTCACCCAAAAATTATTCACCATAGGTTATTCACTTCACTCTACTTGGGCATCCTTTCATTAGATTCTTCTTCCTGACCCAGCTATCCCCTTGGAGAGAGGAAGATTGGAAGAGATTGCACTAATAAGGGCTAACACTTTTTCTGAATGGCTGTTTTTTCCTTCAGCTTCAGTTTGGCCTGAGAGAGGCAAAAGGCTGGCTCCTGTTTCTCATTCCCAGATTCATCAGAAGCGAATGGTTGGGAGACTGGATGGCTTGTGGAGTCAGCAGTGGGACAGAAGCAATAGGATAATCCTTCCTTTGGGGAAGGATTGTAAAAGAGTTCTACTTGGTTCTTGTGAGGGTTCTGCTATAAAACCTCAAGTCAGACTCAGACCTCTAGTAGAGACACTATTGAAATTGTGTCATAACGGGAGACTTTGTGCAGGAAGTTATAAAGTGGGGAATAAATGCTACTAATACTGGTATGGCCAATTATTCCTGGATGTGATAGATGATATAGATGACAGTTTTCTTCATCAAATTGTGACCAGACCAACCAGAGGTGATGCTGTATTGGACCTGGTTTTGGTAAGTAGTAAGGACATCTTAGAATAGCTGGTCATTGGAAGTAAGTTTGGATCGAGTGATCATGAGCTGTTTCAGTTTAAATTGCATTGAAGGCTAATCAAAACCAGATCATCAACTATGATTTTTTATTTCAAAAAGGCAGACTTTGAGAAATTAAGGGAATTAGTTAAAGAAGTCAGTTAGACTGAAGAGGTCAAGTACTTAAAATGCAGAGAACACTAGGAATTTCTTTAAATCAGCTATACAAAAACTCCATTTTGCATCCCAGGCAAGAGGAAAACTTGTAGAGGAAGGCTCTAGACCCAGCTGGGTGAACACGTCAGAAAGGCTCTTAGGAGTAAGCAGAGAGCCTATAGGGAATGGAAAAGGAGAGCTACATCATGCAAAGAAAGCTACATCATGGAGGTTAGCAAATGCAGAAATAAATTGGGAATTGCTGAAAATCAAACTGAATTAGCCCTTGCCAAGGAAATTCAAATAAGAGGTTTCTTGGTTTTATATATAAATACATATATAAGGAGAATATATAAGGAAGGATAAGGTTGGGCTGCTATGCAGTGTGGATGGGAAGGAGATTAAACATAATCTAGCTATGGCCCAAAACCTAAATGAGTACTTTGCCTCAGTTTTCAATCAGGATGATAATATGGAACATGTATATGAAGGCAGTGCAGCTGATGGAAATGAGCATCTAGAAATGGAAATTACCACATCTGAAGTGGAAGAAAAACTGAAAGAGCTTAACGTACTCCATTCGAGGAGTGGAAGGAACAGATAACTTCCATCTCAGAATACTGAAGGAACTGGCACATGAGATTGCTAGTCTGGTAGCAAGGATTTTTAATAATTTTTTTTTAAGGGAGTAGCATATGCTTGGAGATTAGCTAATGTCGTACCTACCTTTAAGAAAGGGGAAAAAACATGATCCAGGAAATTACAGACCTGTTAGTTTAACCTCAGCAGTATGCCAGGCTTTGGAACAAATGGGGAAGGAAAGAATCTTTAAATTCATGGAGGTACATGGTAAAGGGGACGCAATGCACCAGAGGTTTACCAAAAGGAGATCATGCCAGACTAACCTGATTTCCTTCTTTGAGAAAATAACAGATTTTTTAGATGAGGGAAGTGCAGTACAGCTAATATACTTGTAGCACAGTAAAGCCTGTGAGAGGGTACAAGGTAGGAAATTATTAGTTATATGGGGGAAGATGGAGATCAGTACGAGAATTGTAAGGTGGATAAGGAACTGGCTAAAATGCAGAAGGCAAACCTGGGAGAAGGGAGGGGTGTTTCAGGCTGCAGGGTCTGGCAAGAAGCCAAGAAAGGAGTAGTTGACAGCTGTTCCCTGAGAGGATGGTGTCTGGGCCAGTAAACCCAGGGAGCAAGGACAGAGCAGGGAACTGGGAAGAAGTCCATCAAATTAGCAACTGGGTCTGGGAGCAAGCAGACCAGAAATGCTAGAAGTAGGGTCCCTGTACTGGAACTCAGAGTAGTGGCTAGGCCTAGGTTCTCCTATTAGCCTCTGGGGAAGTGGCCCAGGACTTGGCCTGGACTGGAAGACTGTCTGGAATGGCAGGTGGACAGCTGAACCAGCGAGATGTTGATACCCCGGAAGGAGACTGTGGTGACCTGGCCAGAGAGCTGAGTCACAAAGAGGGAGCACCCCAGTCCTGGAGAGAGAGTGAAGGGGGGGGCACAGTGTGAGGAAGGGAGCCTCAGACCTGAGTGGAGCTAATCCCCAAACCCAGCCACAAAGAGGTGCTCCAATGGTGCACCCCGTCACAGCTCCCATAACTCCCGTTGGGAGGCTGTTCCAAAATCTCACCGCTCTGCTGGTTAGAAACCTTATTCTAATTTCCAGGCTGAATTTGTTCATGGCCAGTTCACATCCATTTGTTCTTGTGCTAATATTGTGCTTTCTCCTACATAGCTTTCCCCCTCCCTGGTATTTACCCTCTTTTAATGTCTGTATAGACAGCATTCATACCCCCTCTTAGCTGCCTTCTTGCTAGACTAAACAAACCAAGCTCTTCCAGCATCCACTCGTAAGACAGGCCTTCCATTTCCCTGATCATCCTAGCAGCTCTTCTCTGCACCCGTTCCAGTTTCAATGACTCTTTCTTGAATGTGGATGAGGAGAATTATACACAGTTTTCCCACTCTCTTCTAGATTTTTTTATCTTCTTCTTCTGAAGCATCAGTGATGGCTACCACTGGAGATGGGACCCTGGACGGGGAGGACCAGGGCTCTGAGGTGGCCTCGATCATTCTCCCTCTCAGGAGCTTGGCCGGCTGGTCCTTGCCCACATGCTTCGGGTCTAACTGATTTGGGGTCAGGGAGGAATTTTCCCCAAGGCCAGATTAACAAATGACCTTGGGAGTTTTTCACTTTCCTCTGGAGCATGTGGGCGCAGGCCACGTGTCTGAATTATCCGGTTATGTCTCATTGAATCATTTTCCTGCCATTGCAAGGGCCTGGAGCAGTGGGGCTTCTCGGTCCCTCCTCTCCTCTGCCGGTGGCATGTAACAGTCTAGTCTCCTGGGGGCTGGAATATTTTGGTCTCATTTCCACTGTTGGGTTTAGTGGGCTGCTGCTGGGTGGGGTTGGTGACCTGTGATACACAGGAGGTCAGAATAGATGATCTGCTGGCCCTTTCTGGCCTTAAACCCTGTGACAGAGCCTTTCATCCACAGGTAACTGGTTCCACTTCCACTGGGGTTAACAGTGACCAGGAGCCATTGCTGTCTGAAAACTAGTGACCTGTGCTGGGAAAGAAGTCCAGCTCCTGTGTGATACGGGCACTTGTTCGATGTCATGCAATACAGGACAAATGTCTTTGGTTTAGGTGGGGTCTTCCTAGGTCACTGTGGGGAAAGCTTGATCTGCTGCCCATGATTTGCTGCTTTGTGGGTTTAGCAAGAACTTGGCTCTGCAGTGCTGCCAGCCAGCCCCATTCATCTGTGTGAAAATCACTTTAAGAAGAATGGGGGGAAAGAGGAATGCGAATTAGGATGGATTGTTCCTCCATACTCTGAATTCCCCGGCATTGGGGCGGCTGAGTCTCGCCTATAACCTTACTACAAGACAAGGTTTTTTTTAATGCAATCCATACGTACTCAGACATCATTTGCCAGGACTTAATCTCTGAAGGCACCTAGAGCCAAGTACATAATAAATCAGGCAGCAGCTTTCATCCAAGACACGTTCAGCCGGCATATTCTTCTGAGAAATGAGCCTGTAGCTTTTAATCTAAACACCTGCAGCATACAAGAAAACCTCATGGATCAGGGTCAGGGTGTTGTCTCCCAAATGAAAGGTATGCTGCTATTTTAACATCATTGCCATAATCAACTCTCTGTGCCTTATCATTAATCTTTTACCTGCTCCGGAGGATGAGGAAAGAACAGACTCTTGTGCCCTGTTTTGTCAAGCTCTGTGTATATTTGAGCCCAAATTCACTGGCTGACAAAGTATCCCAGATCCACTGACCTCAGTGTATTTGCATGCATTTATGCCAGCACTGAGGGTGGGCTCGCTGCTCCAAATAGCTGTTGAGAGGTCTTTGCTCCCCGGGACTTCCTGCAAAATCTCTTCCCCACCCCAGTGCACGAATGAAGAGAGGAGGTACCTAACATGTGTTCATGTGCTCCTTTAATTCCCACCATCCCCAGGGCTGTGGAGGCAACAGAGCTTCTCCAGGCAGGAAGGAAGACTTCCTTAATCGCAGAGATGATTTGCAGCAGCAGCGGGCTCCTGGTATTTGTGGACAGCCCCACCCCTGAATGCACGTGTTGGCTCTCTGCACCAGCACAGCTCGCCACGTGCATTGGGGCATCCACGTGCAAGCCGCCGTGCAGGATCATTTGCAGGAGCACAACGAGCTCACAATGTGTCTCCACTGAGAATTTCACCCTTCATTTCATCTTCCCATTCCCCCCTCATTCCTACGCCACCCTGGTTGTTATTTCACCTGCACTGAAGCTCGCTTCAGCCAAGGAGCAGCCGGAACAGCCTGACCCAGAATTAAATCAATTCCAGACCATAGTACAAGGTTTTCCGAGTCTGCTGGGTCTGCTGTTCCAGCCCCTCCATTCCTTCCTCCAAAGTACCCACCTGACTCCTGGTCTCAGCTCAGGACAAACCCAAGAGAATAAGGAGAAAGCAGAAGGGGGAAAGCAGGATGCTGGGAATGTCCCTGAGCAGCGGTAGGGAAGGATTTGCTCAACTTCCTCTTGTGTTGTATCCCCAGGGCAGCACCAGGACTGCCCAGCCAAGAGATCTGAGCACTAACCTGGAGGCAGTGGAGAGCTCGGTCTGCATAGTCTATTCTGTTCTTGGTACTGCCGAGATTCCCAACAAGGGGGCCCCTTCGTGCCGGCTGTGATGGTGGTTTTTGTAACGCAGACACCTGGCAATAGGAACTGGACAGAGACACGACCCAACGCTTTTCGCTCACAGGAGCGCCAAGCAGCCATCAGTTGGAAATGCCTCTCATTATTAACTTGGCCTGGATTTGAACTGGCATCCAGTTCCTTGGACCAGCTGGGTCTCCCTGGTCTGGTTATTGCCCACTCCTTGTAACTGCGCTTAACACAAAGCATTTGATGAGATTAGCAGCAGATTAAACAAAACAAGCCCTCTCCTTTTAACATAGAAGCCTGGCCTGAGAGCCACGTGGCACAGCTGGGGGTGAGAAGTGACATTGCAGATGTCCTGGAATTACAAGGATGGGCATTGTCCTCCAGTAGAAAGAGGGGTGTGGAGAGAGAACCACCTTTGCTGACACTGGGGCCTTTTCTTTCACACCTCTCTTGGGTTGAGAATACCCTCCTGTTATGTTCTCTATTCCTTATGGGGAAAATCCTCAGGGTGGGAATTTTGTTAATAAAGTAAAATGTTTAAGCTGATTGCCATTTTGAAATGGCGAAAGAACAACTAGGACTCCGTCTTGCAGGTCTTCTTTCCCAGGGGTTCCCACCCTTTCTGGGACAAAGGCAGGAAGGGTCAGGTGGAAAGAAGTGTGATCTGTCTGGCAACAGGACTCTATAAATCGTTGTGAGCCAGACAGCTCGGGGCTGTCCGCCCTGGAGGCAGCAATGTGTCGTCATGCGCCGGAGTCGCCGAGAGAAGAAGAGACGCCTCTAGGAGGAACATCACGGATAGCCCCCAGACAAGAAGATCAGCAGACCTACCTGGAGTGGTTCCTGGGTCCATCAGCAGATCCTGAGTTCCTGGCTCATCATCCTGGGAGTCGTGAACAACACCCCAGGAGGGTGAAGACCTTCAGAAGTTCTTATTAACTTTGGGCCTAGGTAGTTTAGGTTTAAGTTGGGAAAGAATCTGGAGTTAAGCTCCACCTTGTTAAATCCCCGAGTGACCCCTAGTTTGTTATTTGCCCCCTAATAAGCAGCAGCTTATGGGAACTCAGAGATTTCACGGTTTCAAGCTGGAACTTCAGCACTGGTGGTTTGGCTCAGCAGAAGCCCACCGCGGAGCAGTCAGCATGGCCAGTTAGCTGTGGACATGCACTAGACACCGCTAGCGCTACTGCGAGGGAGCCGATTTGCTGTGCTGCAGGCTATGGGAAAGTCAGCACAGGCACCCAACGACCAGATGTGACAGACGCAGAGACACGCGGTCACAAAGACATGCTGCCAAGCCACGGAGATACAGAGCCTTGCAGAGATAGGAAGAGCTAGAGATGGGGAGAGATTTAGGAAATGAATAATACCCCAAGCACAGCTTCCAAGAGAGAGAAGGGAGAAAAGCAGAGACCCCTTAAAATCCATGAGGGAGCTAGTGACACAGAACTCATTTCCCTTGGAAGCATCTAGATACTGCAGTGATGGGTGCAGCCAGAGCCCTTCATGTAGACACAGACAGGCCCAGGGCAACAGAGAGGTAGACGTACACGGACCCAGGCACAGAGACAGACTGGGGAAAGCAAGGCACATGCAACTACAGGGAGAGACACGCAGACCCCAGGAGGAGGTAATTGCTCACTGCTAGCATTGGAGTAGACACCTTTCTGGTTTTTGCACGTCCCCACCCCCAGGTCTCCTCTGAGGGACCCCATCCCAAGGCTACGAGCTGAGGCTGTGGCTAAGCTTTGCCCCCCCCTTCAGTTTTGCTGCAGACGCGATGTAGTTTTCACTGCTGCCAGCTCTCTTGTGCCAAAGTCCCATTTCTGGAGGTCGGCAATTGGGGCTGGATTGGCTTTCCATGCCAAGGCTTTTTCATATAGCTACCAGAATGCAGGGACAGAAAAGAAAGTGAGAGCTTGAAGCAAACAGGAAAAAGGCAGGTTCTCTGGATTGCTATTTTTAACGCTTCAAACAGCTTGAGTGCCACTGTGTTTAGAAATAAAAACCCAGCGTTTCCTGCCTTCCTGTTCAACACCGTCAGCTATTTCCTGGCAGATGTTTCCAGGGCCCAATGCTTGGAGGCAGGAGGGGAGAGGCTGAGCAAATGAGGGGAACCTGTGTGTTCTCCTTCCAGACAGGCACATCCCTGGAAAGGGCACATCTCTCACTAGGGTGTGAAAGAGAATGCGGCCCCAGAGCGAGTGCCTGCCAGCCGAGCACTTTGATGCTAATGACCATCATCTGGTGGAGAAGCCACCCAGGGCCAGGCAAAAGCCACACACTACTGCAGTCACCCCCTCCTGGGGCCTGGCTGTATTAACATAAAGGTAGTTCAAACACTCCATGAACCCAGCCTCGGCTAGGCTGCTTGTGGGAGGGGCATGTGGCTTGGTTGTCTGCCTGTGATCCTGGTTTCCTCTCCTAAATTCAATGTGGGGATCTAACGAGCCACATCTGCCCCAGGGAATCAGTAATTAACTTGCATCTCCTTCCAGGATTCCAATACCTACCTCTGGGGCAACTGGAGGCTTCTGCTGATGTTACATTGACAATAATCTTTTGGCAATACCAAACGTACATGGCACATTACAGCACAGACCCCCAACCCACACAGCTTGCAGTCAAACATTGAGAAAATGATACCTGGGGCAACCGAAGGGGTTCATGACAGAGCGGAGGCAATGTTGCTGAGAGAGCAGTGTTGGGGGATCCACAGCTGCAGTGTGGCAGAGGACAAGGTTCTTTTATTGGACCAGCTTCTGTCAGTGGAAGGCACACGCTTTCAAGCTTTCTTCTTCAGCTCTGGGGAAGGAAGCAGTGTCTGAGCTAAATACAAGTTAGGACAAATTGTTAAGCTGAAGGGGTAAGGCCTAGTGGAGGTGGCCCCGATAACTGTGTGGGTGAAACCATGCAAATCATTATGCTCTTGAATGAACTCACACAGAAAAATTATATGCATAAAAACAGACAAAACCACCATATCAAAGAAAACTGGCACAACATCGTCAAAAGGCAAGCCTAGGAATTTAAATTCATACCTCTGCTAGACACCTAAAACCATGAACTTCACAGGGACACTGGTTTTGTGGCTCATTACACCAATTTGTAACACACCACACTCCCAGTTACCCTTAATTGTCCACTTCAAACCCTTTATGCATAATGATCTAACCCCCAACTGCCCACTTCATTTCAAGTGATTGCCTCCACCAGGCCTTCCCCTTGATGCTTAACAGTCTGTCCCAACTTGCATTTAGCTCACACACTCTGCTTCCTTCCCCAGAGCTGAAGAAAAGCTCTGTGTAGCTTGAAAGCTCGTACCTTTCCCCACCGGAAGTTGGTCCAGTAAAAGACCCTCACCTACTTTGTCTCGCTCTCATATCCTGGGACCACCTCAGCTACAACAGCACTGCAGAAAAATTACATAAATGGTAAATATGGATGGGCCCAGATTCTGAGGAAGGTGCAATTACACACCCAAAAATGTGCATGCATTTGTGTAGCTACCTTGCACATGTAATTACCAAGCTTGTGCTTGCAGTTGCAGCAATTGTGCAGAGAAGGGACCCGTTGTACATCTAACCACCTGCACATGCAATTACCAAGACTGTGTGGTTTTGCATGCACAGTTCTGAAAATCCCCTTGCTTATAAAGTTCTCTCAGCTCCCTGCTGTGCTCAGAGGCTGCAGTTTTTAAGTATTGATTCCTAGTCCTGACTCGTACAAAGGCACATGGGCTGTGAAAATGCAGATAGGCTTCATCCACAGGATACAGACGGAGGACCTAGGGCTCTGAGAGCATGTTCTCCTGGACAGCAGATCAATGGAGCTGCTCCATTAGCATTGCTGCTGTATCTCAACAGGACTGGGAGAAGTAAAGAATGCTAGTGGTTTGACCCGGGTCAACTAATGGCTATAGTGGTCACAGGTAACACAACAACTGTGCAACTGTTTCTCTTTGCCAGCAGACCCAGGCCACATCTTTCTAAGGTGATTTCCAGCAAAGCCATGTTATGGGGAAACCATGGTTTACATCCGGCCAGAGTAATTATGGGCTGGAGTCAGCCATTTCTCCAGAAATGCTCCAGGGTGGCCAAGGCTATGAAGCAAGAGTTTTTTTTAAAGCCCTTTCATTTGAATGGATCTTCTTTTCAAACTGTGACTGAGACACACACAAGGCAGGGAGGAGAAGAGGTTAATGCTGAAACTAAAAGCATCTTATCTTTCCTGGCATGTGTAACACCAAGCATTGGTCATCAGCAGGTTTGCACTCAGGACCTTCATATCCACAGCACAGATCTCCATGACCAAAGGGCATAATTCTATTAGGTGACAGCAGTAGTAGATTGTTATCCTTTACTGGGCCAGCCTGTGGTGGGGAATGTGATACACACTTTGCTAATGAATTGCCCGTGCAAATTCTTTGAGTGTTCAAGTCACAATCTGGAGTCTGGGCTGTGAGAGAAGCAGCTTTGTGAGAAGACCCTTTGATACTCTTTCCTAGTGAGAGGGGGAAAGAACGTGCATCTTTCTTCATTTGAGGCAGCTGCTTCACTAAGATAACCTGCCCCATTTAGCCCAGCTGGTGATAAAAGTGTTATCTCAGCAGCCTGGGACATCGAGGTCCTCTGCTTATCCCCAGATCAGGTGCAGCAGCAATGCAAAACTCTTTACACCGCCCTCCTAGTGTGCCGTGTCCCCGATCCGGAAAGCTCATCTCTGGAGGAGTCCTGTCTCCATGTTCCCTTCTCCGTGCACGCCTCAGTCCTCTCGTCCGTTGCCAGGATTGGCATTTCTCACTGTTTCTTAAAAAGGGTTTGTGGAAGGACAGACTGTAACGTCCTCTGAACTGAGTGAGCCCAGGGTGATTTGGATTCAGATAGTCCCTTAATCTAGCCACTCACATCTTTCTCTGGAGTCACCCGGCAGGCGGAAGCAAACCCCACAGGGTCTTTCTGCCCCTTCTCCCAACGGGTAATGGGCTGAGGGTACATTCCAATCCCCAGATGAAGCTGAGCTGTGTTTATGTGATCCTAGGGCCAGTGTGCTTGGGGAAGAAGCTACTTGCTGGCAGTTCCGCTCCCGCTCCTCTGTGAGCCAAGTTGCTGGGTCTGTTCCCAGGTTTGAGAGAAATTGTTATGGAAGGAAGTGTTGCTCCATTGATCCCCAACAGGGGCTCTTGCTATTTTTGCTCTGTGTCAGAGGAATCTGGGCTGCATTCAGGATAGTAACAGATTTCACAGCACAGGCCAGCTCCCCACTCAGAGATGGATGGTAAGTGGACCTCAAGGCCTCCAATCAATCCAGAGTGCCACAGCTCTCCACAGGCTGCCTCTCGCATTTCAGGCTGGCCAGGAGGTTTGAGCTTTTTAAAGGGAGTGTCAAAAGCAGCCCCTTTACTGGTGGCCAGGTTGTTCAAGTCAGGGAATTCCAGGGTGCAGTACTATCCCCCGAACAGGCTGCATTAAGCAAGAAGAAATGACAAGCCATAAATTCATGGCGTATGGGACACAACACAGAATTAGCAGGCACTGATTCAGACCATGACACATCGCACTGAGCCAGGAAGGGGCTTTTTTGCAAATAAATCATTATAAAATGCTTTGGAAAAGCTAGCAGAAAATCTAGACATTCCAGTAAGTTCCAAGAGCTCACTGAGCTGTGTGCTTCCACAGCAGGGGTTCAGCGGGGCAGGGTGAGGCAGCGAAGGGCATGGGGATTTGGCTGGGCATATTTCCACTTTGTAGCCAATGGGATTCCCTTGAAAGAGAGCGTTACAAGCATGGCCGAAAGCCTGGGGCTTCCCATTAAATGAGAGCTGGAGGATTTTGCTGCAATACCCCAGAAAGCTAAGTCCTCATCTACTACGCAGGCCCTTACCTTGCAGTGCCTGCTATAGGATCCCATTGAAGCCACATACTGGGGTTGCTGCAGGATCAGGCCCTACGGATAGGTATATCTTACAGAGACGATATTCAAAACAGCTTTCAGGAATCATTTCCCCACTGGTAGCCCCATAGCCATGACTGGTTCTGCATCTCACTCTCTAGCAGGAGATCTTCAGGTCAAGACTGATACGTATCAGCTCAACTGCATGGGGAACCCAGGACTGGAGCAGCAGGGGGGCTGCCAGTCAGGACTGGAGGGTACGGGCAGAGCTGTGTCGTTCTCTGACTTTAAGGAACAGTGAATGAGCTCTAAGGGCGAGCGTTGAGATGTGCTGGAGCAGAGGGAGGCAAAGGCCACTAAGCCGCTTTTCCACCTCTCCAGAGCTTGGGATTAACCAAGTGCCTAAGGACCACTCGAATTTAAACCAGATGGTAACACTCCTCTAGGGGCTGTCAAAGAGCCAAGGGTTGCAGCAGACACCAACCCCTCATCCCCCTATCAATGGCCCATTCAGTGTGTCCTACCCAGGGCGCGCAGTAGTGAACGGGGTAAACCAGATTTGTACCACCTGAGGATTCTCCTGCATAAAGGACTCCTCAGCCCAGCCACAGAAGCTTTTAGGGGCTGAGGATCTGTCATTAGGTTTATTAGAAGGCAGAGAGCACGTGGTTAGCGAGGCTAATCAAGGAGCCATTCTATAGGACAACCATAGCTTTGTCCCAGACAATGCTGCATCACATGATGGTAGCTCCATCCAATCGGATCCAAGCCCCTCTTTCTTGACACAGTTGTTGGAGGCCACAGGGGGAGCGATGGTATTTGTGAAATGTTCTCACACTTTGCTGCAAACACTTGCTTCTGTTCCATGCTCAGTCAATATGGGTAGCTGGGGATAAATTCCAGCTCAGCAGCCAATCAATCCATCCAGATTTTATATTTCTAGACCTCTCCCTTTCTGGGGCTTAGGGCCTCCATATTGAGAAAGAACCAGGCAGAGGGAGTTGTTCATATTTTGCCTCAGTGTTGGGTTTTTCCACACTCTCTGTTTTATCAGGTTTCTATTAAGCCAGTAAAAACATTATTAGCTAACTTAGAGCCAGTCTCTGCCAGCTGATTAACTGAAACACAGAGGAAGAAATAAGAGGGGACTCCATCTACACAAACTGAGAAAAAGAGATGCACACATTCTTTTTCCCATGCCTCACTTTATCAGGAAAGCTCCTCAGTGAGAGGTTCAATTCATCCCTGTTGGGATCTCTTCATATTTTATATTTTAAGATCCAGGCCTTAGAAATTTCAAGCTGCCCCAATTATGAGGACATTTCCTGAATCCCCAAGGACAGACCCTGTCACAGCCTGCAACACGTGGGGATTTCCCAGGACAGCTTCATGGTGATCCCCTGAGGTCAGTGATAGGACAATATCTCTAGGAGCAGGAGAGGAGTTTTACTCTGATCCTAGGTCAGAGTCAATGCTAGATGAGGGAGGGTGCAATGGGCTCTTGACAGGATGCAGTAGAGTTTTTGGGGGTGAAAAATGAAGATTCGGGGACACCGAAACATTTTGCAAATTTTGTGAGGTCTTTGCCAAAACTGTTTCAGCTGAGAAAAAAAAGAATTCTGACCAAGTCAAAGCGTTTGGTTTCTATCATTTTGAAATGAAGCATTTTGATGTTTCCAGTCAAAATGACTTTATTTGGCAATTTCCTTCTATTTAATTTTAACAAATGCCAAAACATTAAACCCTCTTACCCAACCCCCTTCCTCATCAAAACAAAACATTTCATTTGACCAAAAACTTTTTTTTTTCCTTTTGAATCTCCAAAACTTCACAAAAAAAACCCATGGTTTTCAGGTCAACCCAAATCGATTCCTGTTCCTCTTTCGGAACTCTCGGTGAACAGAAAATTCACACGGGAGCCCTAAAGCAAGCACGTGATCGTGGGAGCTTCCAGAGAGTAATGGCTTGCCCTTTCAGGGTGTGGAGCGTCCATCACCCTGAGCCTGGCAGGCAGTGCTGGCCAGCGGGAAGGTCTGGGGGGCCAAGGCACTTCCTCCTGCTGCCGTCCGTTGGGTGGCCAGCATTTGTGGGGGCCCAGATCAGGAGCAGGCTCTGCACGCTGGGGAACACAGACTGCAGTTGTGCCTGGCCTCTGCATTGGGGCATGGAGGGTGCCGTCTCTCTGAATCCTCCCCAACTTTGAGGGCCAGAGCAGAGTCTGGCCCTGTTGTAGAGGGCAATCTGGTGCCTGCCGTGTGGCTGTTGTGCTGGAATACAAAATAATCCTAGCCAAACAGTCTGGTTGCTTTTAATTAGGCCCTAAACCTGAGCAAACCAGTTGCCTTTTTTCATGTTCCTGAAGGCGATGTGGATTTTCCCTAAGGGATGGGAGGGCAGAGATCAATTTTCAGCTCTCAACCCTCCTCCCTCTTCCCTCCGCAAGGGTGGGTCACCCTGCCCCACAGTCAGCACAACAGCTGCCTTAGCACTCAAAGCTAAACAACTGTTACAAATCACTGTGCATAGTTTGCATTCCTGGCCATTTTATTGGCATTTCAGCTCCTCGTATTGATCAGGGCTGGAGCCGCAGTAATTATGTTCATCAGAAATTTCCACTGATTTTTGAGTCATGGAGGAGCTGGCGCCTGCCTGCTCCCCTAACGCCCCCTGAAGCAGGGAGTTCTCTTTGCTCTCCGGTACATATTTTCCAGGCGACATCGTTGCTTTCATAACCATATTGAGACGGAGAGGTTTGTTTTTCTCAACTGGATTCCACACACACACCAAGGTTTCAGGCCCGTCTTTATTGACTTGGCTTGGGATGCTGACAAGAGGAGCAGCTTGCGCTGGTTTATATGATCTCTGTGTGTGTGAGAGACGCCTCCAGATGTCTCCAGCATGGAGGGGGGGGGTGGACATCCATGACAGCTATGGATGGAGCCATGGCTGCAGCATCCCCAACAGCAGGGTTCCTGTAGGTTGCCACTGGAAATTGTGCTGCAGTTGGGGAGTTTGTATAGAAAGGGTGGCTCTTGCTTTGCCAGCAGCTGTGGTGGACGGGATTAGTCCCCAAGGTCATGCAGGAAGCTGAACTCCCCTCTGGAGCGTTGCAGTGCACTGAGGGTTGTGCCTGTTGAACCAAAGCAGGCATCACAATGGAGCTACAATGCAATCCACTCCTGTTTGGCTGCAGTTTCTTCTCTTTATATTTTGGGTGTGAATCAAGCGCTAGTGAAAGATGCTGAATTGACAGCTCTGGAGACTGAAGCCCTCCACTCAACCCCAGAACAGGCCCTGGGGCTTCCCCATGTTGCCCTGCTAATTTGCCTCACGTCTGACCTGGCAGGGCCCCTCTCTGTGGATGAGAGGAGAATTCAGTCTCACAGGGATGCCAGAAAGTGCTAGCTGCAATGCTGTTTATTTGTAACAGGGACAGCTTCCGCTGGGAAATGGACTCCTCCTTCTCATCGTCCAGGTAACTCTGAAAGGGACATGGCCCGTGTGCAGATGGAGCATGGAATGGATTGGCCTCTGTGTAGGTCCTTAAAATGGTATGGCTGGATGTTCTATCTCTGTCTGACATTGCCAGTCTTATTGTGACCACTGACTGCATGGTCACCAGTGGCATGTTTGCTGTCGTGTAGTGGAATACCTCATTAAACACGCTTTGTGATTCATTGGTCTGCCATCCTAATAGTATGTCCATACTGTGACATTGGTAAACCAAGTGCCAGCTCTGCCCCGGGGCTAGGTGTCAGCTGAGAACTGACAAACTCACAGCTGGAAGCCAGATCAGCTTGCTTCTGTGTTAGTACAGTTCAAGGAGAATGTTAGAATGTGTTTAGTGTTTAACTTCATGAAAACTGGTAGGATGTTGCTTGCGTTGTTGCCACTTATCTGTACCCTGCTAGAACGTAATAGCAAACATTTGCCTTGTGCATACCCCTGTAACTGAGTAACCCATCAAACGAGAAAGAAGTTTTGTGTAATGCAGATGAAGAACTTGAATAGGAAAGTGCTCATTCCTGTGCGCGGAAAGCAAATGGTCGTCATGTGTGAGATCGAACATCAAAGACTTTGTTAAGTGCATTTCTCCTCCCTGCCTCATGAAGAAGGGCCCTGTGTGGGGACTGTTGCTGTCATCCTGGTTTCTGTGAGAAGAAGCTATAAATATGGACACAATGACAAAGTCTTCATCTCTGGACTGTTTGGATTCTAACAGGGCAGAAGAAGCAGATGAGAAGATGGATATCTCCTGAGCTACTCTGGGTAGCCCTAAAAGACTTTTGGGAAACTGGCAAGTTACAATTTCAAAAGGTAGCAAAAATGTACTAGACTGTGACTCATTGGTGCATATATTTTGCCCTGCTTTAACCACTCCATAATTCTCATTCCTTTTCCTTAGCTAATAATCCTTTAGTTCATTTACTATAGAACTGGCTACCGGCGTTGTCTTTGGTGTGAAATCTAGAATATAATTGAACTGAATGAGCAACTAGTATCTTGGGACTGGGTGTAACCTGAATAGTTTGTGATTTTTGGTGTAAATGACCATTTATCACATAATCCAGCTTGCCTGGGTGGCAAGACAGATGAGTGTCTGAGAGGCCTGTCTGTGACTCTATTAGAAGACTACTGCAGAACTTTGGGAGCTCACCTTTGGTACTGGGTTGGTGAAATGTAACGACAGAACATACCCCCAGTCGGGGTGTCTGCCCTGCTTTTGACTGTCGGCCCCAAGGTAGGCACTCGCGGTCATGGGCCACTCCAGACAACGTGACACGTAGCAAGAAAGCTGGTGAAACCAGACCATTGCTGATGAAGATGATTCAGCTACAGCTATCCCCATGGCTGATCTTGTCCTGGCAAAGATACTAAGACCCACCAATTCATTTACATAGAAGCCACCAAACAGTTGTCAGATAACAAAGTTCTATCTCCCTAGGAAGCCAGGTTAGATGTGTGCCACTGCCTTACAGAGGAAGATGCTCCACCTCCTATTTCCTTTCCCTTAGACCCTTCCTGGATCCCCATAGCTGGGTTCTCCTTTTAAAAACAGGTCTGAGGACAGCCACTGTGGGTAACTGTTAAAGAAGAGTCAGGAGTAGAACAGAAGCAGCAGAAATACCTTGTGGTCCTCATTCTCCTGGGGCTTTTGCAACAAACTGTCACTCCCCATCCCACTGAATCTCATTTCTCTTTGGGGTCTGCCCTGACACCCATTACCACAGCATCCCACATACAGTACACAAGCTCTACCTTTGTGAAACTTTCTCAGCAATGAGAAAGAGAGATGTTGAGTTGTGGCCCAGGGAGTTCTTCTCTCAGAGATGCCACAGAACCAGACCACAGGGAAAACCATAACAATTTGAGGTGCCGTTCTGCACTTTCCCTGCCAGCTTCCACTGGAGGGGTGAAGTGAATAGCGGGAGCTAGCAGTGAGACCAGGGGGCAGAAAGCAGCAATCCTGTGAGCTTAGAGAGTCTCATTCTCTTCAGCTAGCCCAAGAATAATAACGCTGCTGCCGTTGGAGCCATGCACAGGAAATAACATCTCTTCCCCAAGTGGCTGACTTTCCAACACCACACACAGACATTTCTCTTGTTCTCCTCTTTCCCTTTCCCACCCCTACCTTGAAAAGCCCCACATCACAGTAGCCTGCCAGGGAGAGTTGCCTGCGCTCACTCCAGAATCCACCAATGCCACTGTGCAATCCAGACCGGACTTGATCCATCCCTTTCTTTTTAACGTCTCCACGAGGTGGCGTACCACACCAGAAGCAAAGGTTGCGAACTGCAAGGAGGTAAGTGGACTGATGCACCTCAGACCTCTTTGGTTACTGTTTGTGTTCCAGGCCCTGCTGATGACTGCTAAAACAGCCCTAAGTGCTGGCTCATCTCTGAATTATGTACATTGAGAATCTTAGGCTAGCTCCTAAAGATAAGGTGCACAGCCAAAAAAAGAGAAAAACATCTTACATTAATAGACAAACTTCATGCACCTACCTTTCATCCCAAAGCTCTTTACCATTGTGGCATCTGAAGGGCACTACCTCTGAGATGGGACACTGCAGCTGTTTAAAAGCCCACAGCAGTGCTACATGCTAGATTATGACAAGCAGTGAAGAAAAATAGCCTATGTAGCTATAACTATAGGGTGAATCGCAGCAGGCAGAAGGAACAGAAATTTGATCAGGAGACCTGAGTTAACAACACAACTCCTATGAAAGGTGCAACGGGCTCTTCTGTCACCACACAAGGTCAGGACTTTGGTTTTACATCTCAGCTGAAAGACAAAACATATATTATGATTTTTTAAAAGCAGTTTGTGTCGGATTATGTTTCATTACAAAAATAAACTCTCCGAGGATCATAGTGTTTGAGATTTGAAGATTCCTGACATTGCTTACCAAACAAAAGCAAAAAGGCTCTTCTGGCTGAAGTCTATGGGCACAAAACCCTTGTTATAAAAATTCCTATTCTTTGGATTATCTGAATATTGAATGTATGGCAACAATTATAAATTATTCTTGTCTGGGCTCTAGCAAAAATCACACAGAATTACTGCCAGGATGAAATGTCTATGAAAAAGCACTTTTATTGTTCTTTCACAATGGTTGATTTATGGTTGGATACCCTGTCACAATAATAACAATAAACCCCCTGGGTCTGAATTATAAAATTTCTCCATGTATTTGGCTAAGTGAACTATTTTTTCAGTTTGCATTATTGAATTTACTCCCCCAAAACAATCTCTTGGCTCCTTCTCCCTGGACATTTAAGAATTTGAGAACAGACAATTGGATCACAGGTACAGAGAGCCAGTTTTCATATTTTTTTTAAATGGTGTTAACTTAGTGCCCCTGAAAGATGATGAACAAACAGTGCTGAAAATAAGCCCCCTTCTCCATAGAATAGGGAGACTACGAGCACTGGCAAGGCAAGTTAATCCTCTTACTGTCCCACCTCTGTGCCTCAAACCTAACCTGCAGGGATCAGCTTGGGTTAGAGGGGGCAATTCTTTGTCATTGCTCACTCACTCCTCAGCCTCTGCCGAGGCTGCTAATGCAGAGGGGGTCAATTGGTCCCAGACGAACTTGTGGTTTTATGATGTGGTCGCCTAACCATTAGAAACTGGACTAGGGCCTACATTCTTTTCTCACAAGTCACTTGAACAACCACCAGATGATAAATACTTTCAGTCTCTGCTAGTTTGGACCTGGACTGGAACCAGTGAACCAAAGGTAAAATACTCCACATCACATTCCTAAGCCCCTGGATTAGCCAGTCCTCCAACCCCAGACTTTATTTTTTAAATGAAGGTGAAAGAACTGGAAGAAGCAGAGTAAAGTTTCCAGCCCTCGATGGAGATTCCCATGATCATGGCTAGCCTTTGCAATGAAAAATAGAACTGGATGCCCAAAGTGAATTCTTGGAGCTACAAAACATAGCAGCCTTAAACAGTGAAAGGTTGGGGGGGGAGTGGGATGTGCTATATTAATCACAGATGTATGTGATTTCAGTTGGGTAGAATGCACTAAATATATGTGATATTATCAATGATGGTATGTTAAATGGCATTGAAGTGAAGAATTGTTGCATAAAATATAAATTCATTCTGTCAGTTTCTTCATTTCCATAGCAACAGCACAACCTGCCAATGTCTGATTCAAAGGCGTTTTATTCAAATCTTTGTATCAACTATTTTCTTGCACAACTGACTGGCTACAAGAAGAGACGCCAACTGTTTAATGCCATGGAAAGTGGAGAGCATAACATATGGATTTAATTACAAATTACACAGGATGCAGTCACATGCATGGTACAGAACACATATGGGGCACACGCTCCAAAGGGGAAATGTTGCAGGTATTTCTAAAGCAAAGCACCACTCTCTTTATTTGTGCTGCCGAAGGTCCTTTTGTGTATCAGAGGCTGAGCAAGGCCCATGTCATTCTGATGGGGATGATGACGATCCCCCCTCATTCTTTCCCTTAGACCCTGTACCCAAATGCCTCTGGTGGACTAAGTTCCGGTTGTAGATAGCAAGAGTGTGCCCAGCTTCCTCTAAGGCTACCAGGACTGACAGTCTAGGAGTCAGACAGCAGAGACTGTGTGTGTCACTCATGAGAAATGCCAGATTTCCACAGGTCTGTGAAGACATCTCAAGGCCACCCCAATCGACAGGGGTACCATCAGCATGAACCTTCCATGTACTGGAAGCATGTCATCCGGGGTGGCTTAGCCAACAGCAGAAAACATTTTTACCCATGAAAACCAATGTTTCCTTCCTAAGTCTGTAGTTCGTGTCCCACTGGAAGCAGGTGTGGATTGGAATACAGGCTTGTCCACCTCACGCATGAGGACTCTGCTTCTGCAAATTAGGACCGTCGTTTGTTTAGTGCTTAGGAAAAACGGAACGCCCTTTGCAGGACCTGGAACAGTACTACCTTCTAGAGGCTGGTGCACCTCACTAGAGCTAGTCTTAGCTCCATCTCCAACAAGAATCACCACCCAGTTGGGCTTCCCCCTTCCACGCACAGACTGGTAGCATTCCATGCAGCTGTAACAAGAGCCCTGCTTGGATCATCCATAGGGACTGAATGAAGCCCAAACCTCTGAAGCTGTAAGCATAAGCCACCACTGTTTGAGCTGATGACTTAGTCCATTAGCACAGAGGCGGTAGCAGACTCATAAACCTCTATAAGTGGTCTAGCCCCTGAAAGACAACAGAAACCACTTGGTGTTAGCGTGGGTGACATAAGCATTTTAGCCAAGTTTGCAGCTAATGCCCAGGTCCATGATGTACCATGTTTTGCCTTGAACTATGTACATTAGGTAGTTGCTCCAATGTGCAGGGTAGCTATCCAGTAACTGGCCGTGTTGTATATTATAGTCAGCAGCAATGGGCACATACATATCTTATTAGAGTATATCATCGCCCAACTACTTACTACCCACATCTCCTCAGTCCCCAAAACTTAGGGTGACCAGTTGTCCCGATTTTGATAGGGAGAGTCCTGATATTTGGGGGTTTGTCTTATATAGGTGCCTATTACCCCTCGCCCCAGTCCTGATTTTTCACACTTCCTATCCAGCCACCCTATCAGTACTTAGCTTCCTCCACATCTTTAGCACTGCAGCAGGTGTGGTTCAGGTGTTCAGGATCCAGCAACCACTGCAGCTTAAAACAGTGAAATAATCAGACATTAGCGACTCTACGAAGAACCTCAGTCGATCTTCTTGGTCTGGCAACGTTCTCTTGCTGTTTTGAGTTTCTCATTCCATCGTACTCTGGGACAGATCCATATCCCACTGAAGTCAATGCAAAGACTTCAATGAGCTTTGTTTGGATCAGCCCAAGACGTTTCTGAGCCAGTGTAGTAAACAAAAACCTAGACGAGCGTAAGAGTGTCTACAGCTGCCTAGTCTCCACTCCCCTTGCGTAGGTTGCCTTTCCTTTGCAGGGCTTCTTTCCTCATGCACTTCTCTAGTTGTCAGGACTCTCCCCGAGCAGGTGTTGCATCATGTGAACCAGATACAGACACGTGTGTCTTTACGGCTATTTATGAAGCTTCATTTTTCTGTTCCATTACGTAATTCCTGTGCTAATGAGGGGTGACAGGCAGATGGAGTTGGACTTGGGTTTAGACTCAGAATAGTCACAACCCACAGCTGCAGAAACAGGGCCGTGCAGGCTTTCCGTGTCTCACCAGTGTCTCTCAGTCCCGCCCTGGAGAGGCCTCCTATATACACAGGAGTGAAATTTCCATGAATGATCCAGCTGGCCAGTTAGCCCCAGTGGAGATGGCCACACCGGTTACCCCCGGTCTCTTTCTGTAGAAGAGTCTGGATTTTTAAAAAATTGTTTTCAATTTTGGGAGGACATGACCCAGCTATGATCAGTTGGGCCCCTACATTCCTGCCCTTCACGCTCCCCTTTTATCCCAGGGGGATCGCCTCCAAGAGAGGAAAGAGGTCACCAAGGGCAAATTTTTGGCTACCAGTATATTTCGCCTAATTTTCAGTGCACCTGTAAAGGGGGCACAGTGGGTCCTGGAGGATCGTGGTCTCCTAGGTAATCCGTGACATGCCGCCCTGACAGGAGCAGGTGGCTGCCCAGTGCTACAGCAGGGCTGGAGATGGTCCTGAGCGTGCGCCCCTTGGGAGCCCCTGGTGCAGCTCTCGTGTGCCCTGCATTGTACACACTGCAGGAATCTCCCTTCCTTTTGCCTGAGCCTTTTGTTCTCAGAGAAACTCCCCGCTAATGCTTCGCTGAGCAGGAACCATCCCCAGACGAGCAGAAACCTGCCAGGATGTGTTTTCTCATCATGATCCTCTGGCCACATGCAACATCTCCCGTGGGGAATGTCTGACAGCCCTGCAAAACACAGGCAAGTGCGGCCCGTGCCTGCTGCGGGGGCGCATGTGGGGGGAAACGCCAGCTGTGGGAGATGCAAGGTACTTCACACCAGATGCACCAACCCTGTTATGTGCTGATCTGATCTGACCAGGCCCACAGAGGAGAAGACTGGCGGGAGCTGCTCAGTAACATCTCTCTCTGTCTCTCTCTCAGAGGGGAGCACACCTTCTACACTAAGTACATCCACGCCCCACTCCCGGGTGGGCTCGAGGAGAGGAAAGCAAGCTGCATGCTCGCCCCCCTGGAAAGAATGGCGCCAGGCAGATAGCAGTCGTTGCTCCGCCTGTGTGAATGGAGGGACCCTCTGCAGAGCTGAGCACGGAGCATTGAGTCCTCTTGGAGTGGAGTTTCACCAGGAACAAATCCAGCACCTTGCCTCCGCTTTGTCTCACCCCCCTCCTCAGTGACACCTTGGGTGGAGGTTACCGGCACATACCCCACTCCCTCTGCCAGCTCATAAGTAAGCCAGCCAGTGCGGCAGCCTCCGTAAGGACTGAAGCCAGCGGGGTTGTGGGGCTGGTTCCCTCCAAGCAGCCAGGAAATCTAATGAGGTTGGAGTGGATCCTTCTGTGGATACTTGTTCAGTAAACAGCCCTGATAAAATCTTAAGTATGGGCAGCTGGCTGTGCTCGGGTTTGTGGTTTTGGCCTCCTTCATCCTTTGCTATTTTCTTTAACGCTGCAGCTTCCTCTCACTGCCTGAGCTCAGCTGGGCTTCTAGTGACATCACTTGTTATGGCAGTTTCAGACTCTTCTTCCTCTTTCAAGGGCTCTCTTCTCTTCAGGTAACTTTGCTAACCAGCTCAGAGGGGGAGACTGCCATCCACTGGGCATTATTTCCCTCTCTTCACCGGGGACAGATGACCCAGGAGCCTCCCAAGGAGGGTTTGCTGTTCAGCTCACGGTGTACGTTGTTAGTTTTGAGAGGGGGATGATCGTGAAGAAATCAGAACGGTCTGGGTCTTGAGGTCAGACATTCACCAGTGAACACGGCATGGCATGCCGAGTGCCAGGCATGGTGAGGTGTGGCCACGTGGCTGGAGCAGGGGGCCTGGGAGCCATTGAACTGATGGGGAACTGAGCAATGAAGTGACTCGCCCGCGAAAACACCAAGAGTTTGTGGCAGAGCCAGGAATGGAACCTAGCTCTCAGGAAGCTCACGCCAGTGCCCGAACGGCAAGCCCAACCAGCCTCCCTGTTGCTGTATCTCCCACTTATCAGAAGAGCCACTTTGCTTGTCCGTGCCTCCCTTCCCAGTCACTACACCCTACCCAGGCAGGTGGCAATGAGCACTTACGTCTGCCATGTGCCCTGAGGTCATTGGCTCACAGGGCTGTATTACTGGCAGTAGCTTGTCTGTGGCCAGTACAGCCATTTCCTCATTAACAGCAATACACTGAATGTGGGCTTGATTCGGAAGAGGATTGCAAATCTACGACAGACGGGGGAAGGCCCCCGCCCGCTTCTGCTGGCAGCATGGCAGCATAAGCCTTCTCTCTGTGGCACTGTGAAGAGGGTTGGAGGGCGAGTCACTGGCTCCCCAGCCTTTTCCCTGCCTCTCTCGTGTGGAGTGGCAGAAGCACTCTAGCCCTGGCTGAAATGCTGAGGCCTGGTGCAGACTGCTAATTGAGTCATTGTAAGAAGATAGCCAAGCCGAGCCGGCACTGCAGAGATCTGTTCACTGCAGAGATCACATTTCCATTAAGGCATCTACAACTTGATTTTCCAAATTGCAGGTGGGAATTGTTGCCAGTTATCCCCTAATAACTCACAGAGAGGCAGGAATAATTAATTAACTTGCTGCACCTAAGCCAGGAGCAGACCAACGTCTTGGCAACTCTCGGAGAGTAATTGACGTGGGGTTCTCCTTCTGCTGCCATTTCCAGCTGCTGCCATGGGGCCCCAATGACACTCAGCGCAGTGCAGCTTCCACACCCACAACATGTTGTTTTCCTGGAAGGTTTTGAGGCTTCACCAGAACTGCTCCCTCCGGACAGCTAGAAACAGGAGACAAAGTGGAGCACTAGACTTGTTAAAGCCTCTTTACTGGCAGCTTCTACTGAAGGGTGCTAATGAAGCAGCATACCTGTTCCATCAGGCAGCACAGACATGGCTGCTTGTAATGAGATAAAGAATGACTGGAACAAGCGTAGCCCAAGTCTTTGCTGGACACTACGTGGTCTTAAACCCAATCTGCACAAACCCCTTGAAAAACACGTCTCTGAGTGATGGTGGATTTGAGAAAGAGACCCTGCTTGTCTGGAGGGAGCACCCTCTGCTGAAGTGGGGGGACTATCAGTTTTGTCCAGAATAAAGGGAAGTCCTGCCCTTTGTTCTGTACCATTTTCCAGCAGCCTTTGGGGGGGTGGGGTTATATTTGCATAGAGGACAAGGTCTCATCAACACATTTCTGACAATTAATGCTTTGCTGAGCTATAACATTTAACTCCTGCAGATAGCTGGGTGGGAAAGAGATGGAGAATCAAGCTGGTAATGGAAAATGTCCAACTCTGTTTTCTTGGTCCATGCTTTCCATTCCTGCTCCAAGTATTAAAGAACAGATATGTTCCTGGTGGCGTTGGCTTGTATATTCTTTGTAGCATGTACTTTCAGGTTCCCAGGAGTGTAGAAGGCTTGTATATCAAAGAGAGAAGTGCAGAGATCTAGGATTGATTTTACAGTGACAAAAGTTTCTTTTATTTTTCTCTTCCCTTTTAGAGCAATCTCAGTGACAGTGGGAGCTTTGACAGCTTGCACCCAGTAAAAAGAGAAAAATGTCTTCTGCTGTCATTTTAGTTCTCTCTTAACTTGACAGTAAACACTGGTCATATAAACATACCAACAAAGGTTCCTGTAGTTTCCAGTAGGACAGAGCTAGGGGGATTCTCACCAGCTCCATAACATGACGGGAATACATGGCACAGCTAGAAGTAGTCAATACATGCAGCCCGTCTGGAGTTAGAATCACAGAGTTTGAGGCCACAAGGGATGGCCACATCATCCAATCTGTGTAATACAGGACAAACAACCCCACCCATCACCTGCACACTAAACCCAACCCCCAAAGTCAGAGCAAAATACCACAGCCCTCAGAAAAGTACAAGGAATCAAGGTGCACTAATGCCTGATGCCCCTGCAATGGCAGAGATTTGATTACATCAGATACACCCAGGTAATCCTGGCAAGTGACCCGCACCCCATGCTGCGGAAGAAACCAAAAAACCCCAAGCTCACTGCCAATCTGACCTGAAGGGAAAATTCCTTTCCTACCCCACATATGGTGATGGGTTAGACTCTGCGCATGTGAGCAAGAACCAGCCAGCCAGCACCTGAGAGAGAGAATTCTCTGTACCACCTCAGAGCAGCGGCCCACCCCATCCAGCATCCCATCTCCAGCCGTGTCCATCTCTGACGCTTCAGAGAAAGGAGACAACAAAACCAAACCAAACGCCGGAATACACTGGGGAGGGGAACCCCTTCCTGACCACTGCTGTACCAGAGTTCCTCAATCAAAGGTAGGCTACATACCTTAGGAGATGTCACCTACTAGCTGTAGCACCAGACTGAGAGCAACGTATGACCCTTGAGTCATCCTCAGTGGGGTCATAGGACAGGAGTGGAACTATGGGATTAGAGTCACAGGGGACTTGGGGCCATGGTGTATCTGTAGCAAACTGCCTTAATCCAGCCCTGTTGTTTCCTCAGTTTCTGGGCGCCTAAATGTAGCTTATAGGACTAGCCTGCTTGCTTGCATGTATATGTATATCTTTCCTTATAGATTTAAGTCTGGTTGTTTGATTATAATAGAGTCATAGATTTATATTAAAGTATTTTAGCTGTAATGCAAGGTCCTGTATGAAAGCTAAGCAGTTACTATACATATGTTCGGGACCTTTGGCCCAGATAAGTAATGATGAGTAAAAGGATAAGACATATATGGTTATAACCTTTACCCAAGATAAGTCAGGATGCATCAAAACGGGAGGGGGGGGTTCACAGGTTATGCCCCAAGTAAATTTCACAAGTACACCACAGAACCCACAAAAGGGCCAGAAATAACAAAGGTGAGATAAACTAACTGTCTGGAACCATCTGGAAAGGATGTGGATATGCCATTAATACGCACGAACCTGCCAGACTATAGAATATGTCTACCCCAACAATTTGGGGGTGACAAATACAAGTTTGGATTTAGGAGGAGGACCCATATTCTCAGGGTATAAGAAGGGGCAAATCGTGTTACTTGGGAGATTGATCATCAGCGACTTCTGCTTGAAGCATCTTTAAGTTAGTGTTATGATTTTGTTCTTCGTTTCTACTTAGTATTATTTGTAGTGTTAGTCTTAGTCTTATAGTTCTTAGCCCTCGAGCATTACCTACTCTGCCCCTCTACTCAAGAGCTGAGGAACCAGACATCTCTCTCAACCAGGTCATCAGGGAAGGGTGTGACTATATTAATCCAAAGCATATTGTAGAACTACATATCATATGAGTCTCTAAATTAAGATTGTATTATCCATTATCCATTGGATTATTCATTTTCTTTATATCAGCCATTTGTCTATCATTGTATGTTACCTTAATAAAAGCTTATACAAATTATACAAATTTTGATATCACTGTGAACCTTCCTGTTGTGCACCCCAGGGTCCCTATAAAACTCTTCTGGAGCCTAGTTCCGGGACAAGAACCTCATTATCTTCTGATCAGCGCAATTGGCGAGCCTATAACCCCATTCAAATGACTAAAACACCCAAAATCAGGCTACATAAAGCAACTCATTGAACTTCCATAGTAAGTGAGGTACACAGAGCCCTAAGATATCTGTACTGTCTGGGTATCCACACAGCAACACCCACTCCCCTTTCAAAGTCCTGTCCCAGCATGCACTGGGCTCTGCGTAAAACCTAGGCTGGATGCCCTGAAGCAAGGTCCACTCTGGTGGTTCCAATGCCCTGGTCAGGATCTTGGAGGGAATGCCCAGATTATCTCTGTGTGTTGATTTTCCACCGGCAGGGAATGTGAGAATGGGGCTGACATTCCAGGGCAGAAAAAGGTTTATAAAAAGGGGAATCACTTTTAATGTAGAAATCCAGGGAAAAACAGGACCTGCGGGCTAGAAATTCAAAATCCTCAGGGAAATAGTTCAGTAAACAACTAGGTTCTATTCATGTTGTGTTTGAAACAGCAGGAAACGGTAACTAAGCGAAACCAACCTTAGCTATGGCCCGTTTGCCATTCACTACTGTGCAGCCTTTCTATGCCGCAGCGCACACTTTCCTGCATTCTAGTACAGCCTGTTCTCCCTTCTTCTGCTCCTTCTCCTGCTCCTACAACCCCACGGGAGAATCTCCCTTCTCTTCGCTTTCTCAATGGGCTGCACATTCTCACCTTGAGGTGAGTGGAAATGTCAGCTGGAATGTGAGTTTGGAAAAAAAAAATCTTGATGCTTGTCCAAACCTACTCATGTTTATATTGGAGCCTGTGAGTGACATCAGAGCAGGGAAGAGTATAAACACCAGCAGGACCTTACTCTGAGACTTTAGAAACTGCAAACACATTGCTGCCTCCAAACTGCCTGGGGACTGATGTGCTGAAGTGTCAGAGAGCAGGGCAGCATGAGAAGCCAACTGGAAAAGCAGCTTCTTTTCTTCTCTCTTCTCTGCATCCTTTCCAAGGTAAGGAAGCTGGGGGCTTTATCTGAGTCAAGGAAGCTTTTGGTTCTTACTTACAAAGCAGCCTGTAACCAACAGAATCCAGCTTTGTAACCAACAATTCAAAGATCTTACCACGTTTATGAATATGCCTTCTGCAGAATGCATCATATTTGTACAACCCCTTGAAGGGAGAGGCAGGGAGTTCCCGACTAACAGGGAAATTCTGAATTAAGGAGCAATGATTTCAAATTGATGGGCCAAATGTATATCTAGTGTAATTCCACTAAGACAAAGGGATGACAACAGAGGTGAGTTTGAACCTATATGTATGACCCATCTTCATTATTAATTGTGTCTAAGGCTCTGGGATGCATACTTGCTACCTGCAGACAATTGTAGTAATGGTTTGTAGACCTACTTCTTCAGTGTCCTGCACTGAAACCTCTAAGGGCACAGAGCCAAGCAACCAGCACTGCTTTTTCAGGATTACTCAATCACAAGAATTTTCATTCCCAAAATGCAGTGAAGCACATGTGCAGCTGATGCCTCCTGCAGGATTTTGGTTGCTCTAAAACTTTTTTTCCTGGACTCTGAAGTACTGTGTGAAACAATTTCCTTTGCAAAGAGCAGGAAAATTTAAATCTTTTGAGTGTTTTAGTTGCAAATTTCTTGAATTACTGCTTGAATTCCTCAAGTTGGACACACCACAAGCAGTGAGATCATTAATGTGATGCCTGTTTATATTTTAACCCACGTATTTGTGGCCTATAATCGTTAGGACAATTGTCATGTAAGGACAACATAACTACAAAGGCACAAAGGAAAATAGGATTAATGGAACCAGATTAGATTAACTATTTGGCTAATTTTTCCCCAGCAGTGGCCTGTAGTAGATACATCAGAGGCAGATGAAAACCCATTATAAAAATACATCTGGCCAAAGCTGTCCATGAAGAAAAATGTGTTCCTGACCCCTGTAGCTCTCAATTTATTTCCTGAAGAATGAGTGATAGCCCTTGTAATTTTATTTCATCCTAGGCAGTGTAACTGCAGATATTGTACCTATTCTTATTCCTTGCTGTCAATCTTATTAAGCTTTTTATGTCAGTAATAATACAATTCAATAATAAAAGCATATTAAAGAGGGGATTGTGCTAGCCATCTTGGATACATTTGACTCTAGAGTCTGCCACTGACATGTCCACAGGGAGAAAAAGGATCATCATGTGAGTTACACTGCTGCAGGTGAGGACAATAAAGAGAAGCACCAAGATCTATTCTGCCCAGGTATAGGCTGCAGAGTGGGAGAATGTTGCTATGGGACACCTGCTAATGAAAGAGAGGAAGCAACATGGTAATCAATATGTACATTCCAGTGAAATCCAGTGATTGCGCCTCTCATTGCCAGTCTCAGTAGTCAGGCCAAGGTCTGAATAAGCATGGAGGCTGAGCTCTGCTCTGCCTTCATGTCACAGGGAGGAATACATGGCACATTGGTAGGGGCTGTGTGCCTACGTAGGAAATTTACAATGCTGGAGTCCATGTTGTACACAACGGGGCTATCAATCCAGTTCCTTTCACCAGCAATGAGTTCACTTGAAAAATACAAATAAAAAGATACTGATTTTTTTTTCTGTGATAACATGTTAATATTCACAGCCAGATTTGCGAACAGGGCCTTTCCTGTGTTTGCAAAATAAATTGGCACAGAGGTAATTGTGCATGAAGAATGGATAATCAGTATTTATATCTATCTGCCTATATAAACTCATGCAGGTCTCTGCACTGCAAATCAGTTGATTGCCCATGCAAACAGCATTTGTGCACAAACTTTCCTCAGCAATTATACATTCTATCTGAATAGTCAAATTTTCCAAGTGCAAGAAAGTTCTCATTGTTTGAAAATTTCAACCACGTGTGCCACTTGCACAACTGACCAAATTTGTGCAGAGGATGCAGCAGCTGGGACCCAGAGCATGGCTCTGACATGACATGGACATGACACTCTTAAGAGGAAGCATTTGGGCCAAAGAGAGAAGCAGTGACACTTATTTGGTTTCACTCATTTGATTAAGCAAACCTAATTGGGTACCCACAGAAGCTGGTCAGATGTCCAACTGGTCTGATATGCTGTAATGCCTGTAGGGAAGTTGTTATATCATGTCAGTAACTCTCATTTTAACTGCTCCACCATAGTGCAGACAAGCACAGCCTACTAAAATGTAATGCACCTAAGAGCTGTTGTCTAACACATGCATCATTCTTTGCATGGACACACTATGTTGCTGTATATAAAGGTTGTTGGGCCAAGTCCTGAGCTGTGGCTCAAATTCTAGTCTGTCCTTACCGCCGGTACTGAGGCTAACATCCCACTAAAGTAACAAAATGGTAACAATACTTAATGCTTACCTAGCACTTTACATTTTTAAAGTACTGTGAAAAAATAATTAACTCAATCCCCTGCTCCATGGTAGGTCAGTATTATCAACCCCATTTTACCAATGGGGAAACTGAGGCAGAAAGCAGCTATGTGACTTTCCCAAGGCCTCAGTGCAAAAAACAGTCTTTTAGGTTAGGGGAAAATGGAGGGAAATTCAGGGGTTGGAGGAAAGAAAGAGACAATGCAATAAGATCAGTTCTCACTGGTTTGTTAAATCAAAGCTGGACCAGTACATAGGGTGCCCCCCAATTCATTCTGATTAACTTCAAGTCTAGGGCTCAATCCTGTGTGGTGCTGAGCGTCCTTGATTCTCACTGGTTTCTGTGGGTGCTGAAGATGCTCAGAACCTTGTGGAATCAAGCCCTATAGGAACCATTGTTTTCAGATCTAGCTTGAAGCTGGCATGCAGAGTCTCCTGAGTCATGCTGGGAACAAAAGCCTGACCCCCATGAAACTAAACCCGCAGCAAGCCTGAGCGCAATGGACGGATTCGATGGACGGTTGCAGTATCAAGCTAAGGAAAACCCTTTGTTCGCACTGATGGTTTTTGCCTCTGCAGGTCTGTGCTCAGCTCTGCCGGACACCATGCTACTGTCCTTGGATCCCACCCCCCTGCCCTCCCGGTTCCCCTCTGGTTCTGGATGGCTGCGGCTGCTGCAGGATATGCGCACGACGGCTGGGAGAGCCCTGCAATCACCTCAATGTGTGTGATCCGAGCCAGGGCCTCATCTGTGATTACAGCGATGCCCACCTGGGGAGAGGAGGAACATGTAACTGTGAGCACATTCCCCCCACTCTTTTCATTAAGGCCTGGCTGACACGGGGGTGGGCAGGGCGGAATGTCTCCCCAAATACCAGCCCGTTCCATTAAACCCATCCTAAAACTGTGGGGAGCTGCAGCCAGACCAGGCAGCCTGGCCCGCTCTCAGGGAGAAGTTAATATTTTAAAAGAAGCTTATTAAAAGCGGTTCTGAGCGCCTGATGCCTGCTCTAAACTGTGACTCAAACCAGCATTGACGATGGTTTTGCTGACCAGGTTTTAAAGCCGGTTAGACTTTTGAGGGAAATGTCCCCAGTGTCAACCAACCCCCAGCGCTAGCACAGAAAACAACTGTCCCAGGGCAGAGCAGGATAAAATTTATCCGGAACTGTTTTCTATGACACTCCAGATCTGACATTTAATCCCCAACACAGGTCTGTTGGGGCTCTGACCTCAGCACCTGGACTGAGTTTTATGTCACATCATCAACTTCTGTTCTCCACGGAGCTCTCACATTAGCTGGCAACATTAGGGCAAACAAACTCAGCAAACACTCCTTGCGTTCCTGTCCTCCTCAAAGAGCTCGGGTCAGCTGTAGCGGGATGTGAGCTGAACAAATACCAATCCCACCCCTGGTTACAAACAAGAGTCACTTCCTCTGGGGACTCCCAGGAAATGGCAGTTGCTGCTAGTTGGCAGGATTTACCTTTTTTTTTAGGGATTTCTGGGACACTCAGTCCCCTAGTATCCCATATCATTGGGCTCTGTGCTGTGTGAGGGAGCAGTAGGGCAGTTGCAGTCCTAAACCTTGCAGACATGAAGGACATTTGCAAAGTAAAGAGTCAGTGGGTCTCTCGCAGACTGGCGGACCTCTTCTCTGAATAATTAACAAGAAAGTAGGTTGGGAAGGAGGATGGAACCCCTGAAGCAATAGAACCTATTGAGGAGCTCTTCTGTCTCTCTCGCTCGCTTTCTGTCTCCCCTAACCCAGACAGACACACTCTTCAATCCAAACAGCGAGAGTCCTGTGGCACTTTAAAGACTAACAAATTTATCTGGGCATTAAACTTTCGTGGGTAGGAACCCACTTTGTCGGATGCATGAAGTGAAAACTTCAGTTTGGTAGGTATATATACACATGCAAGGATGGGTGAATTACATCACAGCGAGGAGGGCAAGTGTTAACGAGGTAATTCAATCAGGGTGGATGAGGCCATTCACAACAGTGGATGAGAAGGCATGAATGTCAAAAGAGGGAACATTATTTTTTCCTAACCACATCAGCCACACCATCAGGAGCTCATTCACCTGCACATCTACTAATGTAATATATGCCATCATGTGCCAGCAATGTTCCTGTGCCATGTACATTGGCCAAACCAGACTGTCTCTGTGCAAAAGAATAAATGGACATAAATCAGACATCGGGAATGGTTACATTCAAAAACCAATTGGAAAGCACTTCAGTCTCCCTGGACACCCAGTAACAGACTTGAAAGTTGCCATACTGCAACAAAAAAACTTCAAAAACAAACTCCAGTGTGAAACTGCAGAGCTGGACCTCATAAGCAAACTTGACGCTAACAGACTAGTGCTGAATAGAGACTGGGAGTGGCTGGCCCACTACAAAAAATAATATTCCCTCTTTTCACAGTCACACCTTCTCATCAACTGTTGTGAATGGCCTCATCCACCCTGATTGAATCACCTCGTTAACACTTGCCCTCCTCACTGTGATGTAACTCACCCATCCTTGCATGCGTGTGTGTGTGTGTGTGTGTGTGTGTGTGTGTGTACATGTACGTACCTACCTACCTAACTGAAGTTTAGATCCAGGCATCCAACAAAGTGGGTGCCTGCCCATGAAAGCTTATGCCCAAATAAATTTGTTAGTCTTAAGGTGCCACAGAACTCTCACTGTTTTGCTAAAAACAGACTACCATGGCTACCCCTCTGGAACTCTTCAATCACTTTATCAGCTGCCTGATTCTCTTCAGTATAGTTCAGCCTTAGTTTATCCTGTCAGGACTCTTGCAGGCTTCCTACAATCCCACAGAGCACATCCCTGCCAGGGTATGTTTCTCTTGCCGTTGATAAACAGACAGCAGGCACTGAGAATAGGGTCCCTTCCTATATCTGCTCCCTTTCTGCCCTCTCAGATGATACCTTCAAAGCACATGGGCCATGGGACCACATGGCTGCTGCTCCTCAAAAGTACTTTCCATCCAGGGGAAGCTGGCACAGCCAGCACCGCTCTCAACAAGGCCTGGTCTACGCTAGAGTTAGGCCAAGGTAAGGCAGCTTACGTCAACCTAACTCTATAAGCGTCTACACTACAGTGTAGCTCCCACCCATGTGACTTGCCTACGACCCTGATTTCATAACTCCACCTCCGCGAAAGGCGGAGCGCTGAGGTCGATGTGGTTAGGTTGAGGCAGTGTCAATGTAGACACTGTGTTGCTTGCATCGCCAGCTGCTGCCTTTCAGAAGCCCTCCCACTGTGCCCCACGCTGACAGTTAAATCAAGCAGCGCTGGTGAGGACGTGCACCACAGACACAAGGAGAGCAGTGTGGACATGCAAAAGCAATTCAATTACTGCAGCGGCTGTATGTCAATGTAACTTAGGTCACCTTACTTTTGTAGTCTAGACTTGCCCCAAGAGGAAGCCCTGGGGGTTCTCACTCCACATGGGACAGGGGAGGCAGCAGCCTGAGAGCTTTGCATTCAGTCTGATGACTATATAGCAAGCGACTCCCATGCAAAAAGGATCAGCCAAATTCCTGTTGTCTTGCTCCAGTGAGGAATCCCCTACAAGAGCTGCTGCCTGTGGTCTGTGAGGGTCCTGGTTCCAGGCTTAGCTGAGGAAATGGGCAGGATACACACACAGTGAGTTCAGCCTCTGCTGAGGAATCCTGGTTAGCTGTCCTGGTGTCTGGCTGCTACCACCTGGCAGCCTGAGAATACTGACAAGGCTGGCCTCAGAGTCCCTGCGGGATGTGCTACACACTGACTGGTCTTGTTTCTTTACAAATTAGTGCTGGCCCAATGATTCATCATGAAGAAATTCGCTGACACCTTTTGGCATTTGTCTCAGAATAAAGCACACCTCATTGTTCTCATTCTCTCAGCAGCTCTGCAGCGGGACAAATTATATTCTTTAAATAATGAATCCAGGAATTCTTCACGCTGATCAGCAAAAGGTTTATCGGAAAGTAAATTACACCGTTATTTGACCAGCTCTGTTGCTATTTAATGTTAGTATCTGGTGCCATAGACATGCATAGTGCTTCCCAGAGAGAATTCATCCACCTCTCTTTGTCCAGGCACTTACTTTGTGATCATCACTCCGAGCCAGGAGACAAACACAGTCAGTCCTTGGCATGGGGAGCTCATCATTTAGGCACTGTAGATTATCATAGCCCCGGCAAAACCACCACCTGGCTAATCTGGTCAGTTATCTCCTTCACTTGGCCACTTTGGGCCAGGTCCAAAGTCCTTTGGCGTTACTGGAAAGACACTCCAATTTCAGTGGGCTTTGGATCAGGCGCTAAGCTGAGCCCACAAATGACAGTTCCCCCCTCACAGTTATTGTATGTTTGCCCTTAGTGGCACCAAAATCCTTCAGTCCTGGCGTTTGATTGGTTGCTTTGTGACTGTTGGGTTACTCTGGATGTTGGTTGCAGTTGAAGAGGGAGACGACAGCTGCGAGGTGAATGGAAAGGTCTATCGAGATGGAGAAGTGTTCCAGCCCAGCTGTAAGATCCAGTGCCGCTGCTCAGACGGAGGTGTCACCTGCGTACCCCTCTGCAGCGAGGACGTCCGCCTGCCCACTCCGGACTGCCCCCATCCGAAGCGTGTGGAAGTCCCAGGGAAGTGCTGTCAGGAATGGATCTGTGAGAGGCAAGACAGTCACTTCCCCCAGGACGCCATGCCAGGTAAGTCCCAGAGTGCCCTGGAGCAGTTATATATATATATATAAAATCTAGGTAAAGTAACATCTCTGGAATGGACATTCACCACTGAAAGGGTTAAACCGAATTGAACCTGTTATCGCAGTTGGCTTCCTTGCATTGTGAAACCTGCAGTTCAGACACCAGTACCTAAAAATGCCTTAATGTCTCCATGCCCCATACACTCGTGAATTTCTGGACACCAAAAAGAGAAACCCCCCCCAACTCATTTCACAGATGCAGGCGCTCCTTGGTCATGACCAGCCTTGGCTGGATTCATATCACTGAGCAAAGTACATCTGTGTGTGGCTTAAAAGTCTCTTTCCATGCTTATGCCTTGTCCAGTGCTTAGGCCGCCTTGGATAGCATCAGCAGGTTTCTCCTACCCGTGTGAAGAGTGGAGCACAGAGTGGAGTGCCTGCTCCGCAACCTGTGGCATGGGGATTTCTACACGGGTGTCAAACCAGAATCAGTACTGCAGGCTCGAAACTCATCGACGTTTGTGCATACTCAGACCCTGCCAGGCTCTCCCAGGAACAGCCGTTGTGGTAAGTAGACCTCAGCCAGGACGACACTGCTGGCAGGCCTGTAGTTGGCAACAGATTTTATAGAAAAAGGAAATCCCAGCCACTACACTGACACAAGGACACTGTAACATTCTTAGCCGCCGGCGTACACACCCACCCACTATTCACAGCTAGCTGCATGGCCGGGGAAGCTTCTCAGAAAGGCTGTGTCCTTTTCGCAGTCACAGACGGCAGCCAGAAAATCCACACCTGCAACTGGGATGGCCAGATAGCAAGTGTGAGAAATCGAGACGGGGGTGGAAAGTAATAGGCACTTATATAAGACAAAGCCCTGAAGATCGGGATTGTCCCTATAAAATCAAGACATCTGGTCACCCTACCTGCAACTAAATTGAGTGGTGCAAACCTGAGTTTTTGCTCCACTAACTATGTGACTCCCCGAGCAGTGACAGATCCAACATGACCCAGAGACTACTAATGGAATTGGCAAAGCCTGGACATACCCCTTTAACAGAAAGTGCACTCACAGCTCTCCCTGGTCCCTAGATTTTTGCCCCTTACCATCAGCATCATATTCATCAAAGCCAGTTTGATCCCAGGAATAAGAGAGGTTTTTGTTAAACTATGAACCTTTTAAAGAATGTCTATGACGGTCACTTGACAGTTTAAAGTGGCAAAACTAATGGGCCATTGTGGGCCTTCCCATCTTACTCTGGCACCTTTTAACACTTCCTGTGAGTAAAAACAATGAGAGTCCTGTAGCACTTTAAAGACTAACAAATTTCTGCAGGCATAAGCTTTTGTGGGCTGCAACCCACTTCCTCAGATGCATGGGTTGCAGCCCACGAAAACTTATGCATGCAGAAATTTGTTAGTCTTTAAAGTACTACAGGACTCTCGTTGTTTTTGCTGTATACAGACAGCACGGCTACCCCTCTGGAACTTTTCACCGTGGAAGTTCCTGTGAGTAGTGTCAGCTGCCACCACCCTACAGGGTAAATTACCTTCACACTAAGGACTGGCCTACCCACAGCTTTTGTACTGGTCTAAGTAAGTCAGTGGAGGTGTGATATTTTTTACAAGTAAACAGCATGTTCCTGTTTATCTAAAGCCTGTGATCCAGACCCCTTCCTTGTCGCCCAGCATGACATACATGCCCTCTGCATGGTGGGGAGCACAGAAGGAATTTGGCTAATGTGTAGGTTCGGATAATAGACCAGAGATCCCCCAGCCAGGACTGAGAGGAGGAAGAGGGGATTTCCCTATACCACCCCCAGTCCTCCACAGCCCCATGGCCATGGGAGTGAGTGAGCGGAGCAGAGCAGAGACCCCCCAGCCTGAAGTATGAGGAAGTGAAGGACGAGGAGCTCACAGCTTTTGAGGAGGCTTTCCTGCAGCTGAATGGCTCCTGCCCTGTTAACTAGACAAACTCCCAATTATCCAGATAAAATCCAGGTCTGCCATGCTAGTCGTATAATCGGAAATATGCTATAGTTCTACTGGTGGAACCCCTAGCGTGGGCTCAGTAATACCAATATAAAGATGCCTTATATTCCCCTTCCTGAATGTGCATGGCTATCCCAGAATATAGCATCTTTATACTGAAATAAGTGCAGCCACACTAGGGGTGCAATATAATTAAAGCTGTACAACTGTTGTGTTTAGAGAAGCCGTTACATAGACTTAATTATGTGTAACCATACCCCCAGTTACTTCTCTTTACATTTCATGGGCCAGATTTCCAAAAGCGTTCACTCCCTTTTATGGGAGGAATTTGCACCCCCACTTCCATGTCTGCAATTGCGTTGCAAACTCAAATCAAGTAGTTAGAGGGGCAAGCACTCAGATTGGCGCCTGCAATTCATTTTGCAGATGCAAGACGGCTGCTGCAAATGTTGTGGGTACAGACAGGGAAGGCAGGCAACAAACAATCTTGAGCAAATGTAAGTCTGTTGGCCTGTGTAAATGGAGTTAGTTCTGACGCACGTGTGGCGGGGATGGGGAAGCCTGACTCTAGGTGTATTACGAACCAGTATAAATGGGCCAGTAGGCAGGTGTCATCCCAGACATCGGATGCCTTTGAAGAAAATAGTATTCTCACCCCAAGGATGATTACAGGATAATAAACCCAGGTAATCTGTGATGTCACTGGACTTGCCTTAAAGAGAACTCCATGAGAGATGCTCCTCTCTCTGCACAAGTCACTCACACTCAGATTCGAGAGACACATCGCTGTTAGTTACACCAGAGAAACAATTCTACAATGTTTTAATCTCTGGGTTGGCTGAACAGTGTCAGTGGGGAAGAGAAAAGTTACACTATCTGCTCTGTCTTTCCAGAGAGCAAGAAGAGGTCGCTTGTAGCCCCGCCCACACCGTTCAGGTTTTGGTATCAAGACTTCATCCTCGCAGCCAGATTGACACGAGCCCATGTCGCGTGGGTTGCAGCAGAAATGGGTGTTCTATCCCTGCTGAAACTAGGGAAGAACTGACTGACTTCCACTGCAAGGGAGGATGACGAATCCGGAACATGATCCCTGTTCCCTTCCTCATGCCCATTACAGTACCTGTAGACAATGTTATTGTTCAGTGGGGAAATTCTGCCCCATGTATTTTATGCCGTGCAGTGGTGACATAAGTTTATTGCCAGCTGGTGACCTCTGTTGTCATTTGTCCATTGGAAATGATGCTTTGTGGGTACAGTTACTCTTGGGATCATGCATAATGCCCTCTGCAGGAGAGTAATTGTAATGCTCTGGCAGGCAAGGCTGTCGCTGCTTTTCCACGTAGGTTTTATCATTCAGAATTAAAAAAAAAAAAAAGCCATGGGGTTAGTTTGGATGGCTTTGCATGTGGAGCCTGAGGTGGTTGCTCTCAGGCAGGTTCTGGGTACCCCTGGCATGAGGGGCTCTCCTAGGCATGCCAGGATCCCAGGAAATGCTCATGAGGAGCAGTCACCATGGTCGGTCAAGCAAGGAGGGTACAGTGAGGCTAGATCCCCATACACGGAAGTGCTCAGCGCTCTGGTCTGGATCCAAGGCTGGCTGAAGTCAATGGACAGACTCCCACTGATGTCAGTGGGCTTTGGATCAGGCCTTGAGAGCACTAAAGAATTATTACAGGTTAGCAGGTCTCAGCCTCTCCTCTGTCTACATTAGGGTCCCATATGGAACACCTGGCTATCGGCCTTGCCCATGGGAATGTCTGGCTCAGATTATTCCAGATGCACGCTCTGAAGCCGTGAATGCCTTCCCAAGCTCTGGAGCAGTACCCACAGTAGCCCTGGAGCTTCAGGCCTTTGCAGTTGGTATTCTAGGAGCCCCTCGCTAGCTTGGGATGCGTCTCCGTGCTGGGCCTGCCTTCCATTCAATTGTGCACACACTAACCTTCCATGGCGCGTTAGGTGCTCCCCACTGGGAGACAGGGGTATGAAGCAGCCCACGCTCCACGGGGGTTAGAACCGATACAGTTAAATGGAAGCAGTGATTGCCAGCTGGTGGAGTATGATTCAGCCTCTGCTAACTGGGCGCAGTCGCCTAGAAAAAGTTTGGGAACTTCTATATTAAAGCATGCAAAAACCCAAAAGGTTAAAACAAGAGAGGCCACTCCAAGTCCTTCTACTTCTCCAGAAACAGCCTGCCAGGAGGGGAATGCTCTTTTCCAGGTCCTGGGGATGGCTTCTTGGTATATTTATTACTGGCCAGATTTTACAAAGGCCCAACATGCCTGTAGCCAACTCCTGATGCGTGTATACGTTAGCGTTTGTGTGCACACAAGTGAGGGGGCCATCACAAATGCTGCTCCTTGACCTGAATGTCACACATACTGTTCTGCTTTGTTATAATTGGCCCCCTAATTCCAAGACACTGACTGTCTCAAACATTAGAAAAAACACTGTAGGAAACAATTCTGCACTGACCCTCAGGGAAAGGACTAGATTTGTACAGTTCTATGATTCACATACAAGCAGTTAGCTCATTATATCCAGTTAGCACCACAAATAAACAGAACTTGTTCAGATTGTCACCAGAACAGCAGCCCTCCTTATGATTGTTTTAATTCACCTTCCTTTCTCTGAAAATGCATCCTTCTGAAATTCACAAAGAAAGCTCCTATCCAGCAGAAAGCATCCTCTTTAGCATCGCCACATTCTGTCTACACTATCAGTGGCTTGGCGTGTCTTTCAACCAGACAAACAAGGAACTCATGCACTGGTGATTCCATTCTGAAGCTCTGGACATGCCAAAGCAAAAAATATCAAAGCAAAAAACCCCAAAGTTCACAGCCAAACAAAGGCAGCAAAACAGTAAATTAACTTCAAAGCTGGGAAAGAGCCATCTCCATACACGAAGGAGCTGCTCACATAGAAGCAGCCAAGGAGAGTTATTTTGCAGCCCTAGCTTTATTTTCTCACAGTGATAATCTTTTAGCGTTATTCAAAAATGAAGTTTAAATGCCCTCTAATGGCCTCTATTTATATCAGCAGAGGTAACACACTTCCTCACCCTATGGACAAATGTGAACTGCAACTAGAACGGAGCTGTGGTTTAGATTAAGAATCCAGACAAGATCTGGTAATTTCAGTTTTGTATCTGTGAATTTGAAAATAAAAATGTGGTCTTCTAGCTGTACAGCTTATATTATTAGTGCCTCTCAAAGGGAGGGGACCTGTTCTGTCTCACACTAGTTTTACACTGGTGAAACTTCACTAACATAAGTGCAGTTATACCTGATTTACACTAGTGTAAATGAGACCAGAATGAGGACCAAACAGGTTGGATATGTCTGCAATTCAGGAAGCTTAAATCTGGATAAGAGGAAAGCAGGCAAAATAAAAGCATTTAAAATTTCTTAACATTTTGTCACCCGTTTGCAGCCTCTCGATGTCTCTTAAATACTGTTCAATCTTTTGAATACGTTGGGTTTTTTTTTAAATTGGTGTAGTTCTGTATACACACTTGTGTACCAGTTGGGGTGTGCACGGATGCATATTATATTATTATTAATAATTATGATTATTATTTCTATTACTGTAGCACTTAGGAGTTCCAGCCATGGACCAGAATCCCATTGTGCTAGGCACTGGACAAACACAGAACAAAAAGACAGTGATGTGTGTATGGATCTGTGTCTGATACGTGCTGGACTATATCTAGATCCTTAGGCATGTGAAGCTATGACTGAGTTGTGTGTATATGCATGAGTTTGTGCCTATAGGGCATGGGGATGTAGAGATTATTTAAATTACAAATTCATCTCACTCTTTTCCATTATGTCAAGTTAACATTAATACCCATTACCCCACCGCTCTTCATCTTCCCAAGAAATTACAGGCCAAATTCTCTGTCCATAACTCAACACTTACTCAAACTAAATCCCCACTGGCTCCCTGACTACAGAACCTGGTATTTTTCCACGGTTTGGGATGCATTACATAAATATCATCACCACCCGAACCCCTCCCCACCACATGCATGAACACAGTACCAAAATAGGTGCTTGGGAGTGCAGAAACAACAGTCTGGACAACAGATGGTACTTGTCTCTTCTGCAGACAGAGCACAGCTGCCGAAGGTGAAACTGACCTATGGTTGGCTGAGAAGTGCAATGGGCACTGAAGAACATGCATAATCCTAGTCAGCCTCTGTTAACCTGTTGAGTACAGTGCATTTCAAGCCATGGAATAAATCTTTATGGAACGCTTTCTTTAAAACCTGTTATTATGTATACATGAACTGTAGGTACTTTTTTTGTGCATTAAGGTGACCTTTTTTGATAAAATATGTTGACCATTTTACTCCCTGTCCCTGTATATGGATACCTGGTGAAAAAATCATGTCTTGCACTAAAAAATTATAATTAATTCTCTTTGGTATCTTTATGAAATGTATATGAAATGGTATCTTTATCAAACGTTGCTCAAACTCACCTTTTACACTGAGTCACAGTTTTTGAAAGGAACCTGAAATTCTTAGCTCAACTATAAATGACTCAGTACATTGCTATAATTTATTTTTTTATGTAAGATGCCATTTCTCACTGACTAAGCAGGAAACAGCTACATAATAAATGACTACATGCAAATGAACTGGAAGGGTTGTTTTTTCCATAGAATGCCGTGTAACCAACTCCTTCAGTTCAATTCTGAGGCTGGCAATATTTGGTATTATTAAGAAGGCCCCTGGCTCATCTGAAACCTGATTAAGTGAGAATCTCAGATCTCTCTCTTTTTTTTTTTTTTTTAAAAGGAGAGTAAATTTCTAGTCCACATGGTTGTGGAGAAAAGCCAGAATAGGTGACCCTTAATGCTCAAAGCAAAAGGCAAATCAGAACCTCTAATGTATTGTTTTTGAAAATCTCCTGATTTTTGTGCCTGTCTCAGGATGGGGTCTGACCTATGATTTTTGAACAGTTGGGGATATTCAAAGAATCCTAAAAGGAGGAAGCCAAAACCAAACTAACCAAAAGACCCCTTTAAGAAAGCCTCCAAACCAACTTCAGCTACCAGAATTCCTAGTTTTCTTACTGTTTTGGGACTCAGACAGGATTTCTCCCTTTCCCCTAAGGTGCCAGATCAAGAGAGGAGCCACTGAACCCTGTTCCTTGGCCCTTAGCTCAGAGCCACCACACTTAAAGCCAACCCCCCCCCCCAACAAATTCTCTAGGCCAGGCTAGTACCCTGAAATAACAACAATTCTTTAGTCTTTACTGTGGTTTTTGCAATAACAACTATACTTCTCCTTCCCTGTGCTTCCTTTTCCTGTTTATATAGCCCAACCCCAGGTGCAGCTGGGTTCTCCTTGATTGCACTCATCCACACTACCTTGGCTGTAAGCACCAGACTGTCACTTAAAGAAGTAGCACACCCCACCATAGGTTAGCACTAATGGAACTGGGCTAGCACTGAAATGCTCATTACAGCTGATTATTTGCAGTCACCTCCTTTAATACCTTGAGCAGATGAATAAATGGCCTTGAACTTATTACCTGAAAAGTCTGAAATTGCATCAATTTTGCTAATGTTAGTAATAAGCATATTAGTAATAAAAGCAATGAGATAAGGTTGTGATAACCCTGATATAGCGCCTTTCTATCTGTCAACTGAAAGCTACCCTAAGGATCACTACCTGAAACTCCTAGTGGTGAAGGAAGGCAGGAGAGACTGTAAGACAGAGGGTTGTTTTCCTGAAGAATGATTTCTGGTTAATACTCTCCTGTCTGCATTGTTCAGGGATTCTTGAGCAAAGCCCCAGCTATCTGTACCTCTACTCTTAGGCAAACTTTGGGCCACAATAATGGAAATAATGAATGTTAAACTTCTCTGGTAACCACTTCACATTCCCTCCTATCAAAAGTCAGCCACAGAAACTTTGTTGGGGGTTGCACCTAGAAAGTAGGCTTTATCACACTCATTCAATAATCCATATCCTCCTGCAGAACTATTTCAGCTCTGCGAAACACCTGTTGTCTCTCTGAATCCAACATAGATGCCTATAATTGGTACCACTTTGGAAAACCCTCTTAGGGAAGTCCAATCTCCACCAGTACTTAGGTGACTTTTCACAAACTTAAGCAAATTGCTGGTATAGGTGCTGTAGGAAGCCATCCTGCTTTTCCTTGGATTATCTTCTTTATCCCCAAATCATGAGACTGTTTCTTTGATACTCAAGGAAGCTGCTTTTTCAGGGATGGTGCTGTGAGATATGGCATGACTATTACCAGTGTGTTCTGCTGGGCTCTGAAGTCCTATCTGTTTTTCATGATCTCCTTTCTTACTCTTCCCTTCATTTGGTAACTGACTTGGATTTTTCTGAGATCCTGGCTCCCTGCCCTGCCAGTGTGTAACTCCTCTCCAAGGACACTGCCCCTATTCAAGTTTCTGACCCCTCCTTTCTTGTTCCCAGATAGATCATCTCTGGTAAATGTTGCTGGAATTCTGGTCTTGTCTATAGTACAAAAAATACTCATTGAAGACAATGGGTGTTCAGTTCTGGCCTGCCTGCCTCTCTGTCTGTTTTATACTGCTGCCCACCACCCTGGTAACCGAGAACCTTCCACATAATATCTTTGTAATATCATTAGTGTTAGTGAAGTCCCCAGTGGACTTTCTATGTAGTCACGTCTTTCTGGAGTCAAAACTGTTGAGGGGTAGGGTGGGTTATTCGGGTTTTTTATGATGTAGTGTAGGAGTTTGGTGATAGAGGCGGTGTCATCTGTCATTTGTTGTCAGCAATACTGTCATCAAGAGGATGCAGCGAATCTAGTTCTAGCTATGGTTTGCCCTTGTACACACTTGAAGCGGAACTGTGTTCAACACTTGGTTCCACTTCATCTGCCTTTGCACCCACTATTGGCAACAGGTAATTGTTGGGGGTTTTTGGGGGGTGGGGAGGGAGGAATAGCAGTTTCCCAGGCAATTGATCTTCTGTCTTTATCTCTTGTCACTGCTTCAGAAAGCTTGAATCCTTTCTGGACTATGCCACTCTATGACAGCCCTCTCTCAGCATTGCTTTGAGACAAGGCATCTTGAGGCTGAATACTGGGAAACATTCCCTGGTTGGGAGCTCTTACTGACTGGTGACATAGACCATCAGGCCACTTGGTGACTCAAGTCATTTAAAACTGGGCTGGAGAAAACAATGGGGAATAGACTGTAGGGAACACCCCTCCCCTGGCCGGTGGGGGGCATGGACTGGTTGGGACCTAATGGGGCGTCTCCATCTCTAACCTCTCTGGTTGTTTGAGATGCTGATATGAGGGTCTGATTTCGAATAACCCTTTTGTCACCCTCCAAATCCTGCCGGGCGCTGCCAGGTGACTGTTGGCACCAGAAAACAGCCTCAGGCTGTGGAGCTTCCCAGTGCTTTGACCAAGAAAATATCTCCGTGGGGAGAAGGCGGGGGGCGGTGCTGAATAAAGGAGACAATTTATATTCAGCTTGCGGGGGTTCCCTGCGCCGCCTTGAATTATTGCTTCAACACCCCCCCCCCAATCGGAACCGGAGCAGCTTGGCAAGCCCCACACCCGACCCATGCTGGGGGAGGCTTGGCTGTGACCCACCCCGCCGCCAGCGGTAGGGTCTGGCAGCACCCCGAGTGAGCGACGGGCAGGCGGCAGGAAACGGGAGCCAGGAGGTGGCGAGCGCAGCCGCAGGTGCCCGTGGGATTACCCCCGCACAGACACCACGGCCAGGTGCAGCGCCGTGCACTCCC
>ML675625.1:11326404-11350215 GCA_007922155.1 Mesoclemmys tuberculata | reverse complement strand
TTACCCCCGCACAGACACCACGGCCAGGTGCAGCGCCGTGCACTCCCACGCCCCTGACTCTCCCCCCTGCGGCTCCCCCCGTCCGCGCCGGCTCATCTCCCGCCGCTCCCCACCGCGGGCTCCTCCCCGCCGGCTGCGGGCCCCCGCCTCTTCCCGGCCCGTCACCCCGGGTCCACACGGAGCCGGGCGGGCGGCGGCCGCGTCTCTGCGCCGGAGGCTGGGTAAAGTCTGCGGGGAGCCGGGTGGAGATCGGGAAGCGCGAGCGGGCACAGCCCGCCAGGGAGCCGGAGCTTCGGCCGGCGGGACTCGGCCCCCCCTGCCTTCCCTCGTAGGGTTCTGGGTAGCCCCTGTGGGGACCCCGGTATCCCCTCCTAACCCCTGCCCCATAGGGTTCTGAGGAGCCCCCCTGCGGGACCCAGGTATCCCCCCTGCCCTCATAGGGTTCTGAGGAGCCCCCCTGCGGGACCCAGGTATCCCCCCGTCCCCCCATAGGGTTCTGAGGAGCCCCACCGCAGGACCCAGGTATCCCCACCAACCCCTCCCATAGAGTTGTGGGGAGCCCCCTGCCCTCCCTTAGGGACCAGGTATCCCCACCTAACCCCACCCCATATGGTTCTGGGGACCCCTCCTGCAGCCCCCATTGCAAGGGGATATTTTCCTGCACCCCTCCTAAGGACTCAAGGATCCCCTTCTGCACCAGCCTTAGGATGAGGGAGAACCCGCCCTACACCATCCCTTCATGTATCTTCCCAAAGGACTCACTTGTTTCCCGCCTGCATCAACTCCTCACCCCCCATCTGCTTCCTCCAGAGCCCTGGGCACTAATTGGCACCCATGAAGGTGGAGAATGTATCCTCGATTTCTGGCACCACCAACTTCAACTCCAGCATGTGCCCAGTTAACCGGATTTTCACCCACCGCTTCCTGCCGGCTGTGTACCTCATTGTGTTCCTGCTGGGGCTGCTGGGGAATGGCCTGGGCCTCTGGAATCTGTGTGCTGGCTCTCGGAGGAGCCGCTGGCGCTCCCTTAGTGTGCTGATGTGCAACCTAGGGGTGGCAGACCTACTCTATGTGATCACATTGCCCTTCCTAGTGGCCTACTATCTGCAGGGTGGGGTGTGGCTCTTTGGGAAAGGCAGCTGCAGGCTGACACGGGCCCTCTTCCACCTCAATCTCTATGCCAGCATTGGCTTCCTGACCTGCATCAGCGTCCACCGCTACCTGGGCATTGTGCACCCATTGAAGATGCTGGGTAGGTGCCAGAGTTTGGGCCCCAACTTCCTCCTCAGTGCCGTGGTCTGGGGATGGGTCATCATCCAGGTGGCTCCTGATTTTAGTTTCAGCAAAACAGACAGCACTGGTACACAGTGCCACGATACAACAGGACCTGAGCACCTGGGCACGTATCAGCCCTACATCCTGGCTGTGACTGTGACTGGCTTTGTCATCCCCTTCCTCATAATCATTGGGTGCTACTGCCACGTGGTGGTGGTCCTTTGGAGGAATGAAAATGTGGACCCCACCCTCAAGAGGAGGAGCATCAAACTGGCAGTTTTGGTGATGGTCCTGTTCTCCGCCTGCTTCCTCCCATATCACGTCTTCAGGAACCTTAACTTGCTGTCCCGAAGCTGGCAACTCCAGGGGTCCTGCAGCCCGACTTTAAAAAACATATATGTCGCCTACCAGGTAAGCCGGGGCCTGGCCAGCTTCAACAGTGCCCTGAACCCGCTGCTGTACCTAATGACCAGTGAGGACTGCGTGTCACGGATAAGGACCATCAGTCAAAGGGCTGGCAAGTCTTTGGGGTCTCTCTTGCTGAGGGGAGCCCAGCACCAATCAGATGAGACGAAAACTAGAGTCATTTTCTGTGAAGAATTTGAAGAGGCATGTGATGAACTCTGAATTGGTTGATTAAAAAAACCAAGAGCATAATCTGACTAGCTCCATGGTAACTTCCTTGTGTGTGGTACCCCATTCCCTGCCCTTCCATCAGTTTTGTCTTTAAATTTAGAATGCAAGCACACTGAGACATGGACTCAGCTTCCCTCTTTGTTTGCGCAGCACCTAGCCCAAAGTAGGGGTTCCTAAAAACTACCACTAATAAAGTGGCCTGGTCCAAGCTGCCAAGCCCAGTTTTGTTCTATATAAAATGTGTGTATGTATATATTTTTTCTGTTAATCCTGAAATGTTTGTCCATTTCCCCCCAAAAAACAATGGGTAAAACATTGTTAAACTTCCAACTTTTATACTGGCCCATCAAGCTAACCACTCCTCCATGCATTTATAAATGCAGGTACCCTGCCCTGCAGCAAGAGCACGTCCCGACATGCTTCATCCTGTGAGCAGGCAGGGATTAGAAATATCATTCTCTCTCTCCACCTCACAGAATCTCTCAGAGGGCAGAATACCTCCCAAGGTAAAGCGTTGAAAAGGTCTATAGAAGTTCAAAGCAGAATTATTTATCTTACTAAAACATATGACAGCTCCTGGGTTAGCTGGTGATGGCTGTATGGATGGCAGCACACCCCAGGCTCCGTCAGCGTACGTTATGTACCTTACTGGGCAGACATGCCTTGGTCTCAATCTCTCCTCCAAGACTGTGCAGCTGATGACAGCAAACATGCCTTTAAAAGTTGCAGGAAGCCTGTGCTCTATTAGAATGATGAGGACAGAATTCTGAAAGATGCCTAGAATGATGCAGAAGCTAATTATGGTGGGAAATCCTAAGGAGAATTTTTCAGAATCTGTTGGCATGCATTTTTCAGTTACCGTAGTGCATCTAGACCTAAATTTTCAAAAAGGTATGCACAACTGCATACCTAATTTGAGTGTGCATGTGATGTGATTGCATTCGTCATCATAGTAATTATACATGCAAAGGATCAATTGAATGCACAGGTGGTGATTTGCAATAGCAATTGCTACACTAAAGTACAACCATAGTAACTGCACAGAAATTAGACACTTATGTGCAAGAATTTTGGGGGGAATTTTGGCCCTAAAATATTTGAAAATGTGTCAGAGGTTAAAATATAAAGTAGACATACAAATATGCATGCAAAATAAGCACACAGTTACATGCTCAATCTGCGTGCAGTCTTAATAACTGTGTATTTGCAAATTAGTCACACCTTTTGCTGGTACCGTCACATGCCTGAACTTGATGAAAATCTGGCTCAATATTGCATGACCTAGACATTGCATGAACATGGGCGTTAAATGTAGCATGTCGATGATGCTGATGTTTAGGAAGAGAAGACATAAGCCCACTCCAGTGAAATGCAAGCAGGAAAAGGCTGAGGAGTTGATGGTGAAGAATCGTATTTTCATTGTCTCCAAAGTGGATAGAATGTTACTGCCGGCAGCAGGTGTCCTCTGCCCAGTGCAGAAGCTATAGTCGCAAACTGGTATTTTACCTTCTTCGCTTTGTCTTTTCCAGTTCAGGTGGCTTGAGTATTTCATCTATTGTAAAACCTGCATGACATTCAGCAGCAGGCTTTTGCAGTTCTGAAGAGAGTTTTAAACAATAAGGATGATCTAGTTTTGTGCAGCTGCCGAAGTGTGAGAAACTTCCCTGTTTGGGAAAATGCCTGATGTTTATCACATTCAGCTGCTGCAATGTCCAGATCCTCTTTGATACACACAAAGGAAACTGTGGCTAGTTTACATACTGAGTTAATACATCATGTTAAAGAGCAAATAAATATTTAGTGCTTCCAATGATGAGTTGTTTGGTTTATTTACAACTTACAAGAACACCAGCCAGATGGCCTGAAGGTTAGAGCTGGAGGCCTGCCTGCCATGACATAGGAGAAGTGACAGGTTTCAGCTGTGGGAGTGACACTGAATGCAGAAGCTGCAGCTTACACTGCTACCTGACAAGACCCAGAGTGGCAAGACTCCAACTATGCATGGAGAGGTGGAGCAATGCTGCTCTTGCCGGTGGATGGACTAGAGTAGGATCCTGCAAGGTGTTTAGCACTCTGGCCTTAATCCAGCGAAGCATTTAAACATATGCTACATTTTAAGATTATAACTAGTCCCACTGAAGTAGAAAGTCCTATTGGATCATCCAGATTTGTGAGTCTTGGATGACCTAATATGTCTTTTCCACCTCTAATATCAGTGAAGTGGGAAGGCCCAGGGGATCTTAAGACCTGCCCTGGACTGGCCTTTTGGCAGCTGCAGAGTTCCCAGAGGTGCACATCTTCATGGCACTACACTGTTTTACTCTAATGTTGATTTCACCGGATCAGAAATAAGTACCCAAGGACGCCCTCGCCAGTGAGAGTTCTCCCTTGGCATAACTCTCCAGCACAGGTTCAGAGTCTAGATTCAAAGGCAATCCAGTTGGAAAGGAGCCTCTGCGTCCACTTGGCCAACTGCTTGTATCAGCCAAGGAGGCCCCAGTGCAATCCTCTCCACACACATCTCATCTCAGCTTGTGGATGCACTCCAGAATAATGCTTGGTTTTTGTGCAGCTCCATCGACCCCATGAACTCCTGTTCACATTTTTTTCTGTCATCACCTCCACATCCCCAGCTGTCTCCTTTCTTGCAGTTCTGCTTGATAACAGGTTCGTTCTGCTTTGTACACGCTTGGCAAACCAGTCGTGTTCTTCTGAGAAAGGGAGAGATGCGTGGGAGGCAACAGCGAAACTCAGCCTCTACCTGCCTCTATCTCTTGCTCTATCTGCCTCTAAACTCTGCCTCTATCCCTTTGAAAAGCCTTCAGAGAAGCCACTGCATAATGTACCCATTTCCAGTAAAGCCCAGCGAGAACGCCTCAGTCATTTTTAATGAATGATTAACTGATCAGAGTCCAAAGAGTCATCTCTGATCCACTTTGTTTATAGTACATCCCCCTAGCTCTCTATCACCCTTGCTTGTTACTGGGCAACTGGAAAAAATGGGGGAAAATTTATGGTGCATGGAGCTTAGTTTAGATTAGTTTCCTTGTGTCTTTTATTATTGCTGCACCACTGGCGGGAGCGGAAGCAAGGGGTGGGATGAGGTAAAGTTTGTGGCTGTGCCATGCTGCTGGCTGCCCTTTTGAGCTGGTGAATAGGACTGGTGGGGAGGCGGGCATTCACCGGGCAGGACAGATGCAGGGAGGGGAAAGGAAAATAGGTAGCTATGAATGTGTCCTCCATGGCATGGGCTTGTAAACAGACAATGGTCAGGGCTTGAGCAGGAGACAGAAGCCAGTTGCCTGGCCAGAACTGACACCATTTTGAAAACGTGTATGGGGGCCAAACAGACAGTATGGGCCAAAGGAGGGAGGAGGGAGCCAAGGCTGGAGACTTGGAAAGGCCAGAGGGTCACATCCACCAAAAATGGATGTGGCTGTGGGGCACCCAGAACAGAAGCTAGTATAATAATCAATTGTAAAGAGAGGTGCTTACGTGTCTAGTTTCCTGCCATAGGATTTGCCTCCTCCATCCTGGTCTGGGTTCTGGCTGGGAATCGGGCTCACTTCCTACATGCTGGCGTTGGGGTCCTGAGACCCAAAGAGACCCTGACTTTCTGGGGAAAGCACTTCACTGGCCTCGTTGTGTTCTTCCACCGATAATGCTTGCTGCTTAGCCTCATATGGGAGGGTCGGTGTCGGTAACAGTGTCATTAGTTAACATCCTATCTTCAAAAATGACAGGGTGTATGTGCATGACGGAACTCTAGTTTTAATGGAAGTCCTTCTGAGCTGTTTGCTCTTTATCAGGCACTGGTCGGTGTTGCAGTGGTGTTCTTGCACAGACATCTGCTTATCAACATCCACAAAAAGATCTTTATTGTGGTGGCTGCCCCCAGGAGCTTGCTGCACTGATGTTTCTCTCCAGCGTATTGAAAGGCTTCTGGAATAACATCACAGCAACGCTGATATATTCGAATCCAGAAGCAAACGGGCAAACTCTGATGCCACACCAGTTTTTAAATGGGGGAGGGGACATCTGGTCAACTTGGCCCTAGGGCAGTGGAGGGCACACAGGTAGACAGGTCAGTAACAGACACCGGCAAAGCAGAGTGGGACAGTAGTCGGAGGACTGCCAAAGTAACATGCAACAGCTTTGCATGCACACAAACAATACATCACCCTAACTCAATTTGCAGCAAACTTAGTACCCTTTCAAAGTGGACTCCAGAGTTTGCAGTAAATGCAGAGTTATTATGCTCTAATGAATTGTGTCCCATGTGCACAGGCATTTCCATATCGGACTAACTCAAATTAATGTGGATTAACCCCCCCTGTATAGACGAGGCCTAAATTACATGTGAAGGCACTAAACCATCTTCTGGTGAAGTCAATGAGATTTTTAATGGAAGCAAGAGCAGGCTTGGAATTTTGTGGTGTTACTTTCCTGGCTCATTAAATAAACATCTCTCAATCTTCAATTTGTTGCAAGTATAGTTAACAGTCATTGCGTCTGATCAGAAATCCTGAACTGACAGGCTAAAAAGCCAGTCTGGCAAAATTAATGTGGATGCACAAATACGCACGCACAATTTGTTCTTCTTGAAATGGAAACTGTTTTTAAAAAAAACACACCAACCCCCCACCAAAACCCTAGTGTTTTGGTTGGCATGCAAAACGATCTACAAGAATCAAATACCACTAATTCCAGAATATTAGCAACAGGCTAAATATACATCACTCAAACAAATGTGTGTGTGTGTGGGGCGGGAGGGTTTGCACAAACAGCACAAATCTATAAAAACAGACAGCAGGGTGGCTATGGAAACACAAAGTCCTTTAAAGCATGACATGTTTAGACATCAAAGCAAGGAGCTGTGATTACCACAGAGGGTCAAAAATGCAAACACTGAATGAAAGGGCGGAACAGTGAATGCAGCATGAATTATAGAGACTCCTCGACTTTTGACTTAACTATCGCCAAAGTGCATTTAATAGTTGTTGGCTACATCGGTGTAAGTCTATTAAAAGGTGTGAGTAGGAGAGATATGGACCCTACAAGGCATACAATAGAGTCCATGGTATAGAACACATGACCTCCAACTGAAATGTAAATCTGACAAAGTTCCCCACCCCACTTCAGAGAGTTTGGCTACAAAATGTGTCCACTAAATCCTCATTCATTAAACAACAGCAGGTTGGCTGCCCTGCACTGTGCTAGCTGGGCTTATAAATGTCTCTATGTCAGAGACTTCCAGTGCCTTGGGAAGGAGTTGGATATGGTTTTTAAACAAGTGCATGTGCTGATGGAGACATTTCTGCAGGACTTAAATGGAGAGAAGGGTCAAAATACCCCGTCTAGCCAAAGTTTCCCTGTGTGAGTGTGATGGCAGATTGCTTCTGCATTCCCTTACATGGTAATGCAGCGTCTTCCACTTCAATCAGTCACCCACTGTAGAAAGATGCCATTTAGGTAAGGGCGAGGCCCAAATTCTGACTAAGAGAGAAGAAGACAGATTCGAAAGAAGATCCACGTGGTAATGGAAGATGACAAGAACTAGAAAATGTCGTTAGTCACCTCTTGTTACTGACTATTCAGGCCCATCATGCGACATGAGAGCTGTGGTCCATACTGGGGTGGCAATAAAATCACCCACGTATTCTGAGGTAACAACATGAGAGATGAACACCAGGTGAGGGTGGCGCCATGCAGATACACTCGGGGGCGGGGGGAGTGATGGCTGAGATACGAGATGAGACTGTTCTGAGGGGGAAGAATTACTCAGAGGCTTGGAGGGCGTGAAAGCAGGGGCACAAGCCAGAAAGGGAAGCTTCAGGCTGATTATCAGGCAATGACTCTGAGCAGGGAGGTCGGTCTGGTTCCTGCAGAGCACTCCCATGAGACGGGAAGTCGTGGGGCCGCCATCGATACAGCTGTCAGGAGAGATGTGAATGTGACCCTTACAGCAGTCATCCGAGGATCCTCTGCCTTTGGCCCAATCCTAGGACATTTTTACACGGAGGTGTCAGGGCCAAAAGCAGATTAAGCGCTTCACACTGGGATGAGAGCAGCGGCGATGCCGTGCAGAGGGACTGTGCACTCCACCTGCACCTTCTTGAGGATCTCCACACCGGGCCTTCTCAATTCACCATGTTCATGCCAGCGGGTTGGCCAGTGTTTCCACACAGTGTGGTTCCACGTGGGCACGACTACACAAAAGGCAGTATGCTATTATTCCCTCCCACACCTCGCTAGCTGGGCTCCACCCTGCTGGCCAGATGCCTGGGACTTTGGGAGTTGAGGAGTCCTGTTCCATTAAATCCCTCTGATTTAGTGCAAGCAAAGCCTTTGTCCTCAGGCTTTGTCCTCAGGATCACTGTAGGGTCCCATGTGCAGGGAGAGGCATTACATGACCCAGGAGTGACCCTCTCTCCCCAGAAAAAAAGGCCAAATTTTGAAAGGAACAGATAAATCTGCAAAAATCCTGGGTACCCATGATGCCCAAAAAGAACAGCATTCACTGATACAACACCTGATCGTGTAGTTTTTGCAAAAACACTGGTCTGGGAAGCCTGGAGAGCAAACCCTTGTTGTTGTAAAGGTGCAGAGAGCTTCTACCTATAGAGCAAGCCAACACCTGCTAGACGATAAATGAAGACTATTGAGTGTATTGTTAACATGGCAGCCAGCTAACCCTTCATGTGAAGCTGTCTCTTTCTTTACACAGAAGCAGCTGCCCACTCCTCAGGTTCTGGGAAAGGAGAAAAGGAGCTGAGCAATATCCTTTCTTAGGTGATTCTCTGGACTTTCTTTTCAAACTTTCATGTTGCTCTGACATTCTGAGGCTCGGTGTCATTGACATGCACATACCAGTGATTTTATCACAGCGTTGTCAGATCTTGGTGGGGAGAAAATGGGGCCGAAGTGCTGGGGTTCCTGCAGATGTCAGAGCACAGCTATGCAGAACCGTGGTTTTATGTGGTGTGTATGGCATTTCAGAGATCACATTAAAAATATGACCTGTGTATGACCCACTCCAGTAAGTCATTAAAGATCACAATATCCTGTAATTTAAAACAGAGAGGCATTTCTTTTTTTCATCACTATTATTTCATTAATCAAAGTATCTCTGACAGACGTATGTGGCAGGACAGACCCAAGAGCTTATCTTATTTATAAAAATTTAGGCCAGTTTGTTAAAAAATATTTGGTGCCTAAGCAATTACAGCAATTTGCATGGGTAAATGTAGTAAATATACATGGAGACTGGGAAGCATGGGTGAACATTTGAGGTCTGAAGTTTTTGAAAATCAGTCTCTTTGTTTATATGATGTCAAAAGCTTTGGCATCTAGGAACCCAACATTTTGTTAAAAACCACAGCAAACTGTTAAGTCAAATCTCATTTAATTCAGGTTCAGGACACGCCACCTCTGCCCATTGTGTTTTTATTATTATTCACATCTGTAAGCCATAGAGATGTAAATAGGTGACAGCATATAATGTAGCGTGTAGGAGTGAGTGAGTGATGTGGCCCTTAACTAAACTCATGGAGATAATATAAACAGCAAGGCAGCTCTCCTTTAGCTCAGACTGAGGAGAAAAAAAATCTGCGGTGTGTAAGCAGAAGGAATCAGGTTGTAATGTGTGTGATTTACATTGTAATTACGCCTGTTGTTTGCACACTTGGATTCATTACTGCTGGGCTCTACCCCCAAGAGTACAACCTTTATATTATAATACACAGCAAAGGAATAATGGGGCATAACCCACAGAGCCAGGATGCTCCCCGGAATAGATGGGGTAGACCTTGAGGAGTCTGTGGAAGGTGGCTCCCAAGACAGATGCTAACCAACAGCTGAAAATTAAATGAGCTCTTTGAAGACCTCTTTAGAACAAAACCACCTCGCGGTGTCTCCTGAAGGTTGCTGGACTCTTGATCTGGTGGATCTTCAAAGGGAGCAACGTTGCACAGAATGGGGCCCACAACTGAGAGAGCCCTTGTAGGGCGCGGAAGAATATTGTGACGCGAGACTAGCTTAGCATGGCAAGACTAGTACCTAGAAATCCAGCTTAGGCTTCGAAAGCAATAGTAGGCCCCTGGTGGGAAATAACTGAATGGAAATCCCTAGAGGGAAAGAGGAAGCTTGGAAGTACCCTGGCTCGTAAATATCCTAACCATGCATAAAAGACTCTGAGATAAGCAGCGGACAACTAATCGCAGGCTGGCAGTTAGTTAACCGCGGGATCAGTTTAGACCATGATAAGGTTAGTTTCCCAGTTTTAACTGCTGATGTAGCCACCTGAAGCCAGTAGCCAACAGACTAATGAAAAACAAGTTTTAAGGCCCAATCCCTAGAAAGGATTAAGAGTTATGTTGCATATTGCTAGGTAGAATTTATTGTTAAGCTTTGGGAACAGGCGTATATAAGGTGCCCCTTGGGAAGCTCCCGGAGAGACTCTCTGTGGATCCGTCAAGGCCTTATCGGATGCCTCGGGCAGGTCGGTTCCCTGGTTGCGGCTCACTTGTAAGGTGGATGATGGGTCTCCCCACCCTTTTGTTGTTGGTAGGTGCTTTCTTCTTATGCTTTGGGATTGCGGTAGTGTGTGGCTGCTAATGCTACTGCTTTTAAAACCACGACATTGTTTGTTATATTGCTTGTGTTAATAACTGTTCTCCTTGTATACCAGATGTTTATGCTGGTGTGGGAGGAGTTTTTAGCACAGCTTGGTAGGTCATCGGCTCAAATAAAACACTATATTTGAGCAATTCTTTTGTCCAGCTGCCCTCTTTTTCGCCACCAAGATCGCAAATTACGAACCCTCCGCCCCTGTGGAGCACAGCCCTGCCCAAACAGCCAGCTATAGGGAGCTGACAGCAAGAGCACATCACAGAATCTGATTTGTTATTTAGTACGTGGGGAAATGAAATACCAAGGTTCAGATTTTCCAAGGTGGTTGCAAAGAAGTGCATGATGCCTAGATTCAGCAAGAAAATTGCATTTGCATACCCACAAAGGGTAAATGCACACTCAAAAGGGCATATGTACCCATTTCTCAGGCACAAAGGGGTCTACAGGTGCAGTATCTGTGCATGCATTTTTCTGGATGTGCCTGGTGTCAGGCTCTTCTTTTGTGTATGATGTTTTAGCCTATTCCTATAAATGTCTTGATTAATTCTCTTTAAACGCAGATACTAGGATGGAAATTACAGGGATGAAAAATAATTCCTGATGTTTTTGAGCAGACTTCCATGCAAAGTTCTTTACTGGCTTTTCTGAAGCCAGTGAGGAAATGTGCATTGTACCCCTCCCCAGGAAACAGCAGGGTCACTTCCATCACCCTGAAATGGCGCAGACCAGAGAGCACCTTGTTGTTCATTTTCTGTTCTTGATACAATGTGGAATTCTTTGGGTGGTTTGGAATTATTGGCAGAGCTCCTACCCTTACTAACTGGGAAACTTGAGCAGAAGACTACATGCGATGTCAGAGGGCATCACTGAAAAGCTGCATTAGACTAGGCACAGTTTCCTCTTACTACATTCAGTACTGTTGTGCAAAGGGGGCTGCATGCAGATTAACCCCGCCATTGCAGGGCTTCCTATGTATCTGCTATGCTGCTGTGCACCACAGTCAGTGGAATGCTAGCACAGGCCTAGTAAATCCAACAGCACGGCAGCTGCATTCTTTCAGGACATGCCTAGAACAGCCATCAGCAGCTGCATTCTCCCTAGCTATTTTAAATTTAAATTCTCCCTGGTGTTTTAAATTTTAAGTTTTATAACCGATACTTATCTAGGAAATTATCTGTGATCATAGGAACTCTGTATGTTATGCAGGAGGCTGAACATTCAGACTGGCCTTCATAGCTTTAATAATGGAGATGGATGAGGAAAACAGATATCAAAGGAGTACTGGTCTATGACTAGGGCCCATTGGTGCTACAGTAATAAAATGGGAATAGTGGTAATAATAATAGACAGTCAACAGTGAAATAAGATAGAACTGAAGAGATCCCATAAGGGATATGCCTGAGAAAAAGTAGTTACCTCCTTAACGTGACAATATTTATATGCCTTAGTCTGTGGCTTCAGACAGCGTCAGGGAGCAGAGGAATAACAAGGCCCTGATAATATTAGCTCAGAAAATCTATTGGAGGTTCTTGAAGTCATTTCTTTTGGACCTGGCTATTTTCAGAATCAACGGTGTCAGCCACACAAAACTTTGGAAACCAAAGCTTTGCACACAAGTCTCCACTACTATCCTATTGGACACCCAGGGAATTCTGCTCATTAAATCACCAACAGCACACAGAACTATACGCAATATTCAGCTTCAACCCAGAAATGATGACTGAGTTTTTACTCACCTTGTACACTGCCGGTTTATAAGGTGGGAATGTGCAGCTGCTGTTGACCTGAGACGGGAACATTATTCCACTGTTGTCTCCATGTTTGAGAGGTCGCAATGGCTGAAATTCACTCTTCTTTGCCTCCCAAATTGCTGACAGGCCATTCTAATACAGGCAGTGATGGTGTATGGTCATTGCAAGAGGGAAGAGACCCTTTTCCACTGATACTACACCAAATGAGGAGGGTAGCAATTAAAATATTACCAGAGTCTAACTGCCAAAGACACCTGCCCTCCCTCCTCATCACTGTAAAAGAAAACCAGGCTTTTCTAGATTGTTTGTGTACGTGGAACACATCACCGGCCACAGGCAGTTCCAGGAGGAGTGAGCGCTGCAACGTAGAACTCTGTGAACACTTAAACACCATCCCACCGCCCCACGGACCCCATGGGGGATGCCTCGCTGTCACGAACTTATGTACTCATCCCCTCCCGCACCCCCTGTGACCTTTGTGACACGTAATCCTTCCCCCATCACCATGATATCTCCTGCACTCTAACCCCCGCTCCCCACCTCATCTGGGACCCCTCGGGCTATGATCTGGTTCTGCTCCCCGACCCCCAATGACCCTATACCCACTGATAGCCCGTACCCCTGCCCGGATGCCTCTTGCTCTTATACTGTAAACCCTGTACTGAACATTAGCTTATAATAAAACCTTTAAAACTGTGTTGCTCTAATACAGCTAAACTATGTACAAAGAGAAGAGAGACATGGCTGAATTCTCTGCTGGTATAAATCATGACTAGAAAATTGTGCTTTAAAGTTGCAGTGAGAAGGAAAGAATAACAAAACAGGTTATAACTGAAGAGCTGTACTGCAACTGAGCAGAAAGCTATAACGACTTTCGACTAGTCCTGTGACTCTAAGGAATTGGAAATGGCTTGGTGTACATCAGCTCTCCTTGTTTGAAGAAAGTTACTTTGCAATCTGCATTCAAAATATATAAACAAAACAAAATATAACTGTTTTTTCATTTGCATGAATAGACTGTTTCTTTCCCTAATTGGACTCATTATTATGCGATAATATGTTACCACAGGAGAGCTATAAGTGAAGATGTCAGCTGCAGAATGTATAGCCTTTGGCATGTCAATATTTCATACCTGTGTACTGCAGGATGACACTATAAAATAATGAATAAAGACCAGATTTTCAAAATATTCAGACCCCCAATTGCTTATGCAAAATGCAAGTACAATTGCACGCCTAATTTGTATGCACAATCACCATGAATACATATTCAAGTCAGGTAACTGTGCAATCTAACGTGCCTAACTAGTTATTTATGCGTGCATCAGAGGCATCTAAGCATTCAGCTGGTTGCCCAAGTTTTTTAAAGCAATCTGGCTTTATCATAAAGACTCCAAATAAGGAGTGGGAACATATGAGGAATGTAAAGAGATAAATCTACTTAGAATACAACAGACTTTTCCCCCATTCCATGGTTTGCTTATTCTTTATTACAGTGAGTGTCAAGGGAAACAGCTGCAATCTAAACAGCAGAAAAGCTACCCAGACATAAGCACATATTTATATTTTATGACATGCTCTTTGTTCTAAACAAAACAAAAAATAATCAAAGTGAAATAATCAAAACTCAAATCCCATCTCCAGTCTAGCCTATTATAATCCACGAGGAGAATGTTAGCATGTGGCCCGTTGGCCTAGCCTGGCTTAAGAATGTAAACTGCTTACACATGCCAATAATGTTAGTTTAAAAATGTTTTCATAGCAGGATGCAGTATACGCAGGAAACCCTGGGAACCACAGAACACTGCGACAATGAGCGAAATCAACAACTATCCATGACGCAATATGATCACCACAACATTTTCTGGTTACTTTGTGGGTGCAATTGATTAAATCCTGACCAGGCTGTGGTGGCAGGGTAATCAGTATCTTGAGGGGATAAGTGGTACCATAGCTCATTCCTGCTTGAACTGAAGTCAATGCCATACATGGAGGTTCTGGACCTGTTAGGAGAACTTTGTGCCAGAACTTGTGCTTTGAATGATTGTCCCTTCTGGCTGGAGAAGGCCAGTTCTGGTCTGGGCCTTTGCTGGGAGAGAAAATCAACATCTCTCTTGAGGTGTGGGCAAGAAGTGGATTGCTTTAAAGGAAGTCTGGGTTTTGTCTCTGCTCAGAAAGTCATCTCTTGCTGCTGACATCGCATCCAGCATCTAATCCTTCATTCTCAAATCAGAGTATGGAAAAGGGTGAGGCAAGACAGCTCTCTGAGCATCTGGAAGCCTCTATCTGGACCCTGGGCCAACAGGATTTCAGGCTTGGTACGGCCCAGAGCCTGCATCTGTTGCATTGGCCGATGATCTTCTCCTGGTGATGGAATCTGTTCAGAAGCTGAAGGTGGTGAAGAAGGTGATGGTTTGTTTGTTGCATGGGATAACTTGCTGGGAGCTTACGCTGTGGGATCTGCCTGGTGGATTCCAGGTCTCACTTCTGACCTATAAAAGTCTAAATGGCTTGAGACCTTTCCACCTCAAAGATGCTTCTGTCATCCTTCTGTACTGCTGCAGTTGAGATCAGTTGATGTGCTTAAGTTGGAGCTCCCTTGCTACATAGGAGAGGGATCTGCTGGCAGGGTACTCTCAGAGAGGGCTTCTCATATTTGGAACTCATTCCCACCCTCTTGTCTGAAATAGTCCCAAACCCTTGACCTTTCCAGGCAGCCCTGCAGGCTGAGGTCAACACTTCCCTGTGGCTGGAGAGCAAGTTATAACATCACAAAGTTTCTGAGTGATAGAGCGAACCATGCCGACCATAATGGGAGCTGAGGGCACTCAGCAACTTGCTGGATTGGGCCCCCACTCAGCACTTGTACAGGAGTTTGACACATGCCATGTTGCTACAGTGAATCTGATGTCAGAATTCAGGATGGAGTTCTCCACAGGATTGCTGTCTATTTTTTAGATTGTAAATTCCTTGGGGCAGGGACCGCCATTTATTATATGTTTGTTCAGCACCTGGCACAACGGGGTCCAGTCTGGCTGTGGCCTCTACTTGTTTCCCGCAATACAAATGTTAACAACAACAACAAAAGGGATGAGGAAGAGAGAAAATATTGTTCAGGATTAGTTTTCAGGCATGAATCAGAAAGCCTGAGGTTCTCAGCATGTTTCCAAAAATTATGAAACAATCAATCAATCAATAAAATAGATTTTTTTTAAAAAGCAGAAATGCTCAAACAAATAACTATATAAATTAAAGTCACTTAGATGTGAAACTTGGTAAAGCAGAGCAATAATTATTCCAACTCCGTTGTAACCCATAGTTCATTGCAGGCACTTTGAATCTGGCTGATGTTCAACTGACAAGCTTCCAAAACATATAAAAAACGTATTAAGCTGAAAATAGAGTTTGTGAGCGTAAAATGCCAAGAACAGGCAAAGACAAAGAGGGGCTGTCAGCATTTCCAGTCCAAGTTTGCTTCATATATCATCGCCACATGTTCACACAACACACAGGATTCAGCTGCATGAAAAGGTTTTGTGACGTCTTGCAGTACTTGTTTTCAATCAATAAGAGACTGGTACAAGGCAGACAACCCAAAACCAGTCAAACCAACACTATGGGCAGAGACTGGGTGTGCTCATTGCTAGGTGCCTAGAGGAGGAAGCCAGATAGGGCTGCTCTTGCTGTTTCAGCATGAGGTTTGGTTATGGGACTAAGGCGTCTTTAAACACAGACTGAAAAGAGAAGCTAAAGTTAGCCATGACCTGTGGCCAGTAAAGCCTGGGATGAAAGGCCATACTCCAGGTGTCCCTAAACCTCTAACTGCCAGAAGCTGGAAGTGGATGACAGAGGATGGATCATTTGAAATTGCCTTGTTCTGTTTATTTCCTCTGAAGCATCTGCCATTGGCCCCTGTTGGAAGACAGGATACTGAGCTAGATGGACCATTGGTCTGACCTAGTACAGCTGTTTTTATATTCTCATGTGGCGGGAAGAGCTGGGAAGAACACAGCACCTTTTTTGCCTCCACACAGTGTGCTCCTCCAGGTTAACCAGACTATATCTGGTCAACTGTCAGGAGATGAACCCATCCCATTCCCTCTCCAGTGATAATACGAGGTATTATCAGGTACATGGATCAAATCACTACCTGTTCTGGAATTTCTATGTTTAAAGTAGCCACTGAAGGGGGAGTGTTTGGGAGTTTTGTTATCTTGACTCACAGATGCCCCCCTCACAAGCTACTCTCCTTCTGCTTTTCTCTCTATCTACTTCCACCTCAGCATCTCTCTGTTTCTACCTCCCCATCCCCATTTCTGCTTCTTTTTCCCCTCCTCCTAAATATTGGAAATCATAAATCATTAGCACTCCGGTTACTGTAACTCTTGTACTGCTGCTGAGAGCTGCGGACAAGTCACAACTGACAAGACCATCTAAACCCCTTGTTTGTACCTGAGTCACTTTAAAGAAACAAAAGACGGAGATCTGATTGAGACAGCCACCACAGGTCTGCCACCAAATTTGGTCTATATGGAGCCTTGCGAAAGCACTGAAGATGACAGCAATTGGAAAAAAAGGAAGCTGGATGAATTCATAATACATGAAAGTGTGATTGTGTTTTATGCCTGGAAGCAAATTCCAGGTTGATAATTCTATGGTAATCTACATTCATAACATGTATACACAACATCTTATTTATTCACTTGCTGGACTTCCCACTGCCCTGAGCAAAATGCCTGCAGCTATCTGGGCTAAAGCTCATGAAGAGACAGCAGGGAAAACCCAGAGGAGACAGTAAGATAAGAGGTTCATTGAGGCGGCCACTGCAGTGACCTGGGTGTCAAGAAAAATCTGTGATGAGTTATTGCAAAAGATAGTGCATTTCTGCAATAGTTGGGGGCAAGTATGGACAGTGGGAGCTTAAAGTGATCTGGAACTTGAATGTGAGCCACATCCAAAGTATGGGCAGCGCATAGACACATAAGCCTAGGACAAAGAGGAGGTTGGGGTGACAAATTCCTTATTTAAAAACAGGAACTACTAGGCAGGATCAAAACGCTGATCCACCTAGTCTGGTATCCCACCTCTATAAGTGGTCCATCTAATCCAGAAGAAGGTGCAAATTCAGTATAATGCAGCTCAATTTGCAATATTACCCATGAGGTGGAGAGAAGGAATTACATCCTGTGCCCCCAACTAGTAATTATCTTATGCCATGAAGCATAGGGACTGACAGCGCATGGAATTTTATCTGAGGCAGTATAATTGTTTAGGCTATTTATTCATATGAGTGTCTAATTCATTTTTGAAATTTACTAATCCTTTGCCTTACTAATATCCTTGGTCATTGTGAGAATATAATCTCAGTTTTAAATTAAAATTTAAAAAAGCAGGCATTTTTGTACAAAAAATCAAACCATACCGAGACAGGTCTTTAGCTGGCTTTAGACATTCAGGACTAGACCTGCATGGAACTATGCTATGTCAGTTTACACTATATGAAGATCCAGTCTTCATACTATAATTCAAATATCGGTATGTGGTCTTCAGCTCATTGTAACCTCTTCCACTGACTTCAAATGGAGTTGCAGATGTTCAGCCCTTCTGCAAATTAAGCTTTAGGTGTTTCATGTTTGGCATCCAGAAACAGAGGTAGCCAAAATCAGAGATCACTTTAGAAAAGTTGGCCCTGTGTGACTTGACTAAGGCTGCATAATGGTGGCAGAACTGATTGGAACTAGAACCCAGGACTTCGGAACGCCAGTCCTGCACTGAACCACTAGGTCTGGCTCTACCTCAGCTACCATATACGTGGGATATTAATCCAGTGCATTTAAAATCAAAGGGGAGAGCATTTGTAATCAAACCCCCATCTGTTTCATTATGCTGTGTAAGTAAGTGAAAGAGAAAGAGCTGCACAGGTAACATTGATTCAGAGTTCATCTTCTATTCTATACCTACCTAATAGTCAATATGAACAGGTGCCTTGTACACACATACAGCTCTCCATGAAGTCCATTTTATGCTCTGAATCTCGTAACAGCCCATAGGGGTGATATCTATCACCAGCAATTGCCAGGGACTAAATTTAAATGGACACAATTTTGGCCTATATTTAGTATGTATTAAATTAGCATCTTTCAACAGTGAAGGTTAAGCAGCTGTGCTTATTTCAATCCATTAGAACCAGTAAAGCTTTTTAATAAACTCACTGCCAGGATAGAATTATTACATGCAGGCTAATTAGATACATTAATTAGATGCTGGTTTAAACACAAATGAGGTTTGACTTTGTCTTCCATCTCTCCCTTGGTAACTAAGAGGTTTTTCAAAATTAATCTTTGGATGACTGGGAAAACAAACTACTTGTGCTCACTAAAACCTGACTCATTACAACAATAATACATCAATTATTCTTCTGTCCTGCTCTCGAGCTTGCTCTCTCCCTCTTTGTGTAATAAAAAATAACAGACATTTAATCTCACAATGAAACTACTTGCCGGAAACCAGTGATAAGAGTACTTTACCTTGCAGGGCCTGATTCCATCGAGTCTGTAAGGGCCTGATCCAAACTCCATTGAAATCAATGGAAAGTCTCATGTTGACTTCAATGGACTTTGGATCAGGGTCCAAGTGTGAAACTTCCACTGAAACCAATGGGTATTGCAGGATCTAACCCCATAAAAGCAATTCGGTGCAGAATGAAAGATAAGCCAGATAACGCTGGTCTGCTCCCCTCACAGGGGAAGCGCAAATGCACTGCACTCAGGTGTAGCACAAAGGTTGCAGAGCTTGCAATCTTCCATGCTATTTTCAAAACAAGTGATACAGTGATAGAGTGTCAACAGTGATGCCATTCAAAAATCTCTTCTAAAGTAAGTTATATCTTTTAAAAAGCCTTGTTTCTTCTCCCTCCCGGGCATGCATACCTTATTTGTTATGGAGAGGTCTCTCATGGGAGCAGGTGTGTGTGGTTTGTTGTTATTGTGGATCTGATTCTGCTGCCCTTATGCTAAATAGTACCTTACTCCCCAAGTAGCCCCACTGAGATCTCTGAGGTTTTGTATGGACTGAGCTACCGCAAACAGGACGCTGACTGAAGAAAAAAAAAACCCACCACCACCATCAAAATGGCTGGAATGTGTATCACAGTGTTGATTACAGAATGGCCCTGATATCATCTTCCAAGATTATACATTACATCATTGGCCTCCATTTTCAGTAACCAGAAGAATAGCTGGCCAGGTCTCCTCAATTCCTAATGCAACAGGAAAGGGCTGTGAAGACAGCTAGAGATGTAGGCAGGATTTACGTAGCACAAGACATTGTAAAAACTGGGATTATTTAGCATGGTCAGGAGAAGATTTAGAGAGGACATGATTGAGGAAATCAGAATTATACAGGGCCTAACTGAGAACTGATCAGAATTGGGTAAATGCAGATTCCAGCCTTTCAGACAGACCCCAGTGATTTTAGTCATAAGGATGGCATAACCCAGCAGAGGAGAGGGGATCAGCAGGCTTTGAAAAGACCACACTTCAATATTGTAATATCACTAGCCGATATCTGATGGTTATTGCAGCAATGGTCTTCTGGAAACATAGAACACATCTCTTCAAGCAGTGATGTCATTGAAGCTAGCAGCACTTTTGGGGCTCAGAGGGCGGGTGGGCAAAATCCTTTACAGAGCTGTGGTAAAGAAACCCTCTCCAAAATACTGATGCTGTCTGTATTCCGCTGGGGCAGAGGGTTCTTAATTTATTTACTTATTATCTCAGTGGTGGAAAGAGGCAGACTGACAATGTGAGGTGCTTAAATAAAGTGTTTTATTATGCTGATGGCTTAGTAAAAGCTGGGCTAAAAACGCCTCCCACACCAGTAGACAGACCTGGTGAATGAGAAGGACAGTTATAGACACAGCCAGGATAATAAACAGTGTCATGGTTTCAAAAGCAGTAGCAATAGCAACCACCCACTACAGCAATTCCAAAGCATAGGAAGAAAGCACATACCAAAAGCAACAGAATGGGGAGACCCATCATCCACTCTACTAGTGAGTCGCAACCAGGGAACTGACCTATTCGGGGCATCCGGTAAGTCCTTGACAGATCCACAGAGAGTCTCTCCGAGTGGTTCCCGGGGGGTACCTATTATACCCCTGTCTCCCTTAACCTTAGCAATTTATTCCTAGCAATGCAATACGTCACTCTCAATCTCGACTAGAGATTGGGTCTTAAACTTGCTTTTCATTAGTCTATTGGTTAGTAATTACAGGCAGCTAGGCTGGCAACAAAAAAGGGAAGCTGCCCTTTGCTAATGTCTACTTTAGTCTTGTGGTTAGATATTTTTCTGACTTGTGGTCAGTCACCCACTGCTTATCTCAAACAATTTCCACATAGCTAACATATTTTATGCAGCATAAAACTGATCTCATAATAACAGACAAAGGTTAATTCCACTTCTTAATGCAGGGGCTGCCCAAGCAGTTATAGGCCTAGTCTTGCTCACAGCCTAAGCTAGATTTTTAGGGCCTAGCCTTGCCAGCTACACTGGTTTTGCGTGATAACTTCTTCCGAGCCCTACACTGTCTCAAGAAGGCAGAACAAACGGCAAGGGCTTAGATTAGCTCAAGGCAATGTCGGATGTGACACTACTGTTAAGGCAATGACAGAAAGGTAAATTTATTTGTCAGGGATGGGGGAGGAGGGTGGGTCTAACAACACTTTACCGACATGAATTAATGCACCAAGGGAGGGAGATAAGATATGTGCTGAAGGCACCCAGCTCTGGGGTGGAACTCAGCAGCACAACAATACTAAATAGCAGTTATGGGAAAGAATTGAGGAAAAAGAAACCATTCAAAGAGTCAAAGAGCACTTTGCAGATGGTTTCAGTTACAATTCAGAGCAACTGCACCTGTATTCCCCCTCTATGGTCCCACAAGGGCACCATCTCTCAGGCTTCTGGCTCCGCAGCTGTCACCTCTCTTGGGTGGAGACCAGCATCTCTCTCCCCCTCCTGGCAAGCATATTTCCAGCCTCCAGTTTTGTGGCTGCACTGTGAATTCCCCAGCAAGGCAGACTGCCTCCTCAGAGGCTACAAAGAGCATAATAGCCCACAGTTTTAAGTTACCACAGAGTTTTCCTAAGTGGGCACATTTATTCTTAAGGTAAAAGCATCGGACAGAAAACATATTAAGCTTATTACAGATCACCCCCACCTCACTCTTCACTAGGGCTTTGGTCAGCATCAGTCTTTTCAACCCTCATTCCCATCTGTCCTGAGGCTTACGAGAAATGAGATGAGGGCCTCAGTCCAGCTGCCAGCAGACAAATGTCCATACAACATAAATCAGCACTGTCACAACTAGCACTTGTTGGCAGTCTCAGCTTAAGGCCAAAGGTAGAGACTGAACTCCCCTTGAACCCTCTCGAGGTGGGGTCCCTCCAGATTAGGGCCGATGCACACACGATGATGGTGTGTAGGGGGAGTTTGCATTGCAGTATCTGATTCAATGGATGAAAAATCAGACTCTGGGTATATTTGGTCAGGGGTCGAAAATGTAACCTAGCTCTTTGGTTTTCTCCTTCTGTTCCCTCTGCTTTAGAGAACACAGCAGCTAAGGCGACCAGATGCCCCAATTTTATAGGAACAGTCCCGATATTCAGTACTTTGTTTTATATAGGTGCCTATTACCTCCCACCTCCACCCTGATTTTTCACACTTGCTGTCTGGTCACCCTAGCACCTGATATCTAGGACAGGTGAGAAAAATCAGAATAAACATGAATTTTTAAAAATGTGGTTTATTCAATATTGTTGCTAACTGCAAAGTGCCATCTCCTGGTGAGTCCTACAAAGCAGCACACCTTTTGTCTTCCACATCCGGTATTGCCACCCCAAAGATTGTTTTAGCTGCACCATGCTTTCTCCATGGTTGCAGACTCAGCCTGGGAGAGTCCTATTCCACGTGAAAGCTACCTGGATCCTGAAGCAAAACCAGGCAGGTTGGCTCTCCACACTGACATCAGTTTCCAAAATACTCCTTCAGCACGGGGAATGCAGCCAAAAGGTATGATCTCTGGCACAGTTCCTGCTTTATGTAATATTTCCAATAAATGTCCCACAGCCAGGGTGAAGCTAGAAGATAGATGAGAGTGACCCAAGGCAGAAAGGCTCCATGAAGAGCAGTGGCATATTATGGATCTCCAGCACCCAGGGCCCAAGCCTGCATTTGCACCCCCACCTCATGCACCCCCTTCAGGGCAGAAGGGGTCCCCAGCTCCCACCAGATGGCACTGCCCCCCCAGTTGCCCCAGGAGAGGTGGTCTGTAGCTGGGGTGGGGGAGACACCCTGCTAACCTCCTCCTGCTTGGGGGACTTTCTACAACTCATTGTGGCGGCAGAGCTTGGCTCTGGCCAGGCCCTACTGCCCCACCCTGCATTTATCTGCCACGCGGCACCCGCCTCTCTCTGCTCCAGCCCCACAACCTGGCTCAGGCTAGGGGGCTGGAGAAGGGGGAGGAGGGGGCTGGGCTGTCCCTTCACAACGCGCAGCCACCCCTCAAAGCCTCCTGCGCCCGCCCACCTCACGAAGGGCCCGCCACCCCCTGAAGGCCAGGAGCTAACGAGACTCCCCAGGTGTGGACGGGCTGGGGCGGGGGCCGGCCCCTTTCCTCTGGAACCCCTGGGCCGGGCTCAGGCCAGAGCCCGAGGCAGCTGCTGTTACCGCCACCAGGGGGCGGGCTCCGGCAAGGCTCCCTCGCCCGGCTGTAGTGGGGCTGCCGGGGGCGAAGGGGACCTGTCCCGGGCACAGCCGCGCAGCGCCGGGCGGCGGCCCAGTCGCTCCCCTCCCTTGTCCCGGGAGGCGCGCCCCCAGCTGCGGGGGGGGGGGGCCCGCAGCAGGCGGAGCAGCCGCAGGCGCAGCCCCCCGACGAGCCGGGAGGAGGGGACGCCGCGCCCCCCCCCAGCCCGTGTCCAGTCCCGGGCCGGCCGCGCGCGGCTCGCAGCGGCGCTGAGGCGGGAGCCGAGCCAGGGGGCGCCGGGCCCCGCGGGAGCCGCTCCCCGGCGCGGGGCCATGCGCGGCCCCGGCTGAGCCCCGCGGGCAGCCCCCGTCGCCATGAAGCGGCAGAACCTGCGCACGGCCTCGCTCCTCCTCTGCGTCTTCTCCTACCTGCTGGCGGGCGCCGCCGTCTTCGACGCGCTCGAGTCGGAGGCCGAGAGCGGCCGGCGGCGGCTGCTGGAGCAGAAGCGGGGCGAGCTGCGCCGCAAGTACCGCTTCTCGGCCGCCGACTACCGCGAGCTGGAGCGGCTGGTGCTGCAGGCCGAGCCGCACCGCGCCGGCGGCCAGTGGCGCTTCGCCGGCTCCTTCTACTTCGCCATCACCGTCATCACCACCATCGGTGAGCGCCCGCGGCCGCGCCTGTCCCCTCCCGGCGCCGGGACACCCCCTGCCGGCCCCCCCCGGCCCCCCCGGGCGCCGGGACACCCCCTGCCGGCCGCCCCCTGTCCCCTCCGGG
>ML675625.1:11229436-11326394 GCA_007922155.1 Mesoclemmys tuberculata | reverse complement strand
CTGCCGGCCGCCCCCTGTCCCCTCCGGGCGCCGGGACACCCCCTGCCTGCACTCTCCCCTGCTTCCGTTGGCACCGAGCTGCTCCCTGCCTGCCTCCCCCAGGGCACTGAGACACGTCCCCCCCACCCTCCATCCTTCACGAGCACCGAGAGCACCAAGGCACTCACTGGCCTGCACCCACCCCGCTGTCCTTCATGGGCACTGAGTTGCTTTCTGCCTCCCCGAGTTGCCCCCCATGGCACCAAGACACCCCCACCACCACCCTGAGGGCTCCATGCCATCCCCTGCCTGCACCTGCTTCCCCATGAACACCAAGCCGCCCCTCTGCCTTCACTCATCCACCTCCCCGCTCCCCCCACCCAGGTGATTGAGCCTTCCCCTCTGCCAGGGGCATGGAGCTGCCCCACTGCCTGCGCTCATCCACCTGTCCCCTCCGCCCCTGGTCATCAAGCCCTCCCCACCACCTGCATCCACTCTTCCATGGGCACCGAGCTGCCCCTCTGCCTGCTTTCACCCTTCTCTCTCAGGCAGTACTGAGGCATCTCCACCCCACAGCTCACTCCTGCAGCCTTCCCCTTAGAAATAACAGCAGCTCCCATGAACCCTGTGAGCATGCAGTGCTATGTATAATGGACAGAATTTAGGGATGCTGTCACCTTGGTATCTAAATATACCATGTCAAGCTCTGCATCTTCCAGCCTACTCCCAGACTCCAGCTTAAGGCTCCTTCCATCCCTGCCACCTGCAAAAGGATTCTCCTGCTTTGCCACTTCTTGCCCTGGGGTAAGGAAGCCCCCTCACACGCAGTCATGGGCACAAGGTTTTTAACTATCCCCACTGCCTGCCCATATCCTGACGTTTGCTATCAGATACTATGCTAATAGGACTCGGAAGTCACCTTTCTCCTGATGTCCCCCGAGTGATGTTATGCAGTTCTTATATGCAACAAGCTCACCCCCACTGCCTGCACCCACTTTCCCCCTCCTCGGGTGCTGACACACCATTCCTGGCCTTTGAATTGTTGTAGGGAAAGGAGAGCAACTTTAACATTGGAAATTGGTCAAAGAATTTGTCTTATCAACTTTTCAGAGGTTAGAAAAATCAGGTTTACCAATTACAAAGCAGTGGAGCAACGGGCTGGAAGGCAGCATCCATTGATTCCACTCCCTGCTGTATTGCTGACTCAATGTGACCTCAGTTTCCCCATCTGCAAAATGGGAAGAATAATTACTAAGTAATATCGATCTCCCTGGGAGCTTGGCCAGGGCTCCGTGATGTTTACAAAGCAATCTCAGATCCTGTGATAGAAGGAGCTGTGAAAATGCAAAATATTATCAAAATGTTTATGCAAAATGTGATGATTCTCCCAGTCACGTGGAGAATACTGTGGGGGCTAAGCACAGGCTGATGCCTTCGTTGCAGGTGGTAGCAGAAGGGCTGGAGAGAGCAATAAGAGCCCTGAGAGGAAAAGGGTTCCTCTTTATAGGAATGTACAAATGTGAACATTTTAAAATTTGCTCCCTTGAGAAAGTTCTCCAAGAATAGCCTGGAGGCCTTCAGTATAGTGCATGAACCCTGACCCCAGGCAAAACTCCCACTGGGACCAGGATTCAACCCACTCTCTTCTCAAACCCCGGATTGTTTAATTGTAGAAGACCTACTTTGGGGAGCCTTGCCAGTCACCACCTTTGGGTCTCATAAGATTCCAGTATCCCTTTGCACTGTCTGAGCTGTAATTATTATTTGCAAGTGTAGCCGTGAGCTGTCAAGCCTATCATCCTCTGGGTCCGAGCTTGGGTGGCTAGCCCGAGTCCGTGTCAAACTTGCAATGTCCACACTGCTATTTTTAGTATGCCAACTCGAGCCCCGCTAGCGTGAGTCTGACCAACTGGGAGGCTTGCAGCCAGCTACAGTGTAGACGTACCTGTAGAGTCTTGCTGACATCATTCAAATGGATGAAAGTGTCCAGTGACTCTTCAGGGACATTTCCTGTGGTCTCATGGCAGATCATAGCACTCTTTACTCAACAAAACGCTTCATCCTCATTTGTGTCCCTTAAAGAGCTGTGTGAATAACTGATTTTTCAGTTCACTACGGTTTGGGGGGAGGAAGGGTGATTCTTTTCAGGTCAACTCCAAACCAAAATTTTTCAGTTTTGGGTGAATTGAAAGGCAAAAATAATTTTTGGGGTTGAACAACATGTTTCATTTGATCTGAAACAAAACATTTCTGTCAATTTCGAGAGTCAGCGTTTTGGTGTTTACTCTCTCATTTCATTTCTTAAGCATCCATCATATCCTCTTTTAAGAGTGTCAAGGGGAACAACAGCTATTTCTCCACCTTGTTGTTCCTCTAGATCATTATTTACCCCTGGGTGTTCCCACAGCATTCTCATGTATCCTAGTACCTGGTGATTGCAGCCAGACATGCAAAAGGTCTGATAGCTTTCTCTGTCACGCAAATCCTGATTCAGCTTTGTTCTGCAAAAGGTGCTTGTTTAGTTGTATAAGAATAAATGACATGAGGAAATTTTAACTCATTTGATGTTGTGTGTGTATACGCAAACAATGGGAAACGAACTCTCTCTCCGAATATTGCAGTCATGAGTATCCCAAACCCATCCAATTTCCTGGAGTGGAAGGGGCAGCTGCGAATCTAGCAGAGACAGCATGTAAATCATCTCCTGATCAATCCATTGCTGTAAACAGACAGTTTCCTTAAAAGTACTGGAAAATGCTCTGTCCTGTGCAATCGTAGGGGAAGCCAAGTCATAGTGTTGAATGAACTAGAAAGAAAAAGAATTCTCTTGATGAATGCTTTTTCCATATTCTTCATTCATCTTGTTTAAGTAACTGGAAAAAGTGAAATTCTTAAATAAACGTTTTTTCAAAAATTTATGCAGCAGTGCAGGGAAATAAACTGACTTCTGACCCTTCTTAAATTAATGGTTATTGTTCTAGGTTGTAAAAATGGCCACAAAAGAAGTTTCCATACCCATTGCCTTCTCAATATAATGTGTGTGTTTGACTCCTCCTGCCCCCATAGTGGCTATTGCAGGATACAGTGTAATTCCCTTGTATTGAGTTTGTTGCTCCATTTGGAGCAGAGATCACAAATTTCAATTAAGTTTATACAGCTAAGTCAGGTGGGTGCAGAATCCTGACGATCAGGACCTCAATGGGTACCTCATTCTTATCTTGCTGTTATCACGCGCCTCCTTGCTTAGTACACCAGTTCTAAACCTCCAAACAAGACTAGGAAATTAAATCTTAAACCATGTTGGTGGGGATGGAAGATGCAGCGCTTCATCCTTCCAAGTTCTGTAGGGATGGGGCCAGCTCATGGCGCTTCAGTGAAATAAACACTTTGTATTTAAAACAGTAGAGCGAAAAGACCAGCAAGTGCCTTTGGTCTGATTCTCCTTTAAGTTCTCCTGGCATAAATCAGAAGAAAATCCACACAAGTCCATAGGGTTAAACCAGTATGAAACCAGTCTGGGAGGAGAATCGGGCCTCATTGGCCTAATCCTGCATATAGATACTCCAGTGCAAGCCCACAGCCATCATGGGATGCAAAAAGTGTAATTTTAGGCTTTTAAAGACGAAATGAAACTCCATCCTTAGTGTACTTGGTTGTGATTCTGAGATCAGCGTGAGTGACCTGCAGGGAAGTGTAGTCCCAGATTTCAGTCAGCACAAACCAAGGGTGCAGAAATCTGTTGGCAAACGTTGCTTTTTTTCCCAAATCTTTTCCCTCAATCCCAGCAGAAACTCGTCTGTCAGCAATGGAATTTGGCCTGCAGCATTGACATTGGATGCCATTGCTTCTGTGGGTTTAAGTAATAGCTGACTTTCTCTCTTTCTGGTGCAGGTTATGGACATGCTGCTCCAGGCACAGATGCTGGCAAAGTTTTCTGCATGTTTTATGCAATCCTTGGCATCCCCCTCACACTGGTTATGTTCCAAAGTCTTGGGGAACGCATGAACACTGTAGTCCGGTTACTGCTGAAGAAAATAAAGAAGTGTCTGGGCATGAAGAAGACTAACGTCTCTATGGAAAACATGGTCTTAGTTGGCTTCCTGTCTTGCATGGGGACCCTGTGCCTTGGAGCAGCTGCCTTCTCTTATTTTGAGGGCTGGACCTTCTTTCATGCCTATTATTACTGCTTCATAACCCTGACAACTATTGGGTTTGGGGACTTTGTGGCTCTGCAGAAAAACGAAGCTTTGCAGAAGAAGCCACCATACGTGGCTTTCAGCTTCATGTACATCTTAGTTGGTTTGACTGTGATTGGTGCTTTCCTGAACTTAGTTGTCCTTAGGTTTTTGACTATGAACTCAGAAGATGAGAGACGGGATGCAGAAGAGAGGGCATCCCTGAGGAGAGTCAGGAACAACATCGACCTGAAAGCTAAGGAAGACAGTAAGAGCAGAGATGCTATTTTTCTACCCATAGAAGACAGGACAAGTCAAATGAACCTCATCCCCCTGATCCAGGAAGATGCCAATAGACCAAGACGTCACTCTTCAAACTCCACGGCCAGAGTCCCTTCCTTCTGCACGTGTTTGTGCTACAGACCTCGGCTGTGTGGGAGCCCTGTCCCTTCCCACCCGGAGACACTCAGCTGCCACACCAATCCCGTTTACTATAATTCCATTTCTTACAAAATTGATGAGGTCTCCCTGAGTACAAGGGATCCCACTGGTTTCTCTTCCCCTGGGAGCACTTTATCGTCCAGCAGCCCCACCTGCAGGGAGCACTGCCGGCTGCGGAGGAAATCCATCTAAATGTGCATGCTCTTTGGGAATTTTTACTCTGAACTGTATTCTGCTACTGAAGTCATATTTTGATGATAAATTATTAACTGAGCTCATTGTTATTACTCTAATTTCTTCTACTCTCCCCCAGTCCCTGTTAGAATGGCTTGGACTTCAGCAACTGCCAGCTACATAATATGCTGCCAGCAATTTATTTTTAATGCCACTGGTGAATAATTCTCTTTTAGCAGGAGATGTCACACCATGTTATACTTCTTTTTTGCAGTGTATTCAGGTAGTAGGGATATATAATAGCTCCCCACAAAGCATGGAATCTGATGTCCTGTTTTTAGGATGGAATTGGTCCCTTGGAAATGGCTTACAGAAGAACCCCAGGCTCCAGCATTGCAGTCTGTGTTCTAGGCTTGCTGCTGTTAGTCCTTAGACTGCTGGTTCCTAATGGTGTATGTCTGTAACCAAATAGGCTGAGTGGTATGTACCAAAAATGTACGGGAAACAAAATCTGTATTAGCAAGCCCTCCATAAATTAGGGATCCTTACAAGCTGGGAACATGTTCTTTGGTGTAATGTTTTAGAGGTTTGCATATGCTCATTTGCATATGAGATTATTATACAAAAGAATTTCCTAGCTGGATGGTCACACAAAGTCCAAATGGTAGAGGTAGCAATGTTGGCAAAGACTTGCAAAAAGGAAGATGATAGTCTATTAGTTGTGGAAATCACAGTGCAACAGCAGAGGCACCAAGTTTAATGGGGTTACATATGTTCTACTAAGATGGGGGGGTGGAGGGATGTGAGCAATCTCCATCTATCAGAGTTAATGGCCTTCTCAGTTCATATCCGAAACCACCCACAGTGGGTCTTTATGCATGATGCAGCTGGTCCTTATGGCAGATAGATCATGTGCTTTTAAATAGTTTCTCAGTGCAGATCCCAACCTGTGAGCAGGTTGCTCTGCCTTGACTGCAGTGTTCTGGTTTCAAGGGAACAGCTGGAGGCCTCTCAAGTAGGGACAAAATATTCAAACCATCCCACTGTCTGAGAACCTCACCTCTCTGAGGCGTGACTGTAGAGTGAGGTTCTTCAGGAGCCAGGCCAGAGAACGCTTTGTGGGAAGAGGGGATTGGATTTTTTTTAAGTGTAAAGTTAAAATTGGAGGTGAGCAAGCTTGGGGATGGTGCACCTGAGCCCCCCAGGGCCCCACCATTGGGTCTGAGTCCAGCCTGCCTTCCCTTAGCTCCAAGAACACCCCCTCCCAGCCCCCAAATCAACCTCACTGGTCTAGGGGAGGGCAGAACGTAGCTCTAAGTGTAGCTCCAGATGGAATTTCTATTTCCCCACTTTCAACTCTTTCTCCAGTGTCCACAGCCTTCCTGACACTCTAGCACAGAAGGAGTTAGGGTTGTTAAAATTAGTTGCTCCTGAGTACAATAACGCTTCCAGTTCTGCTCCAAATGATTTGTGCTTGTAAGAATAATGAAAACCCAAACGAGTGCTGCAGAAGAGACGGAGTATCTGCTCTTGGAAATACTCACAAGCTCTCAAACCAGTTGAGGTGTTGGGTGCAACCCTGTACCTATCCACTGTAGTGTAACCACAAAGACATCACGATCAATAGACGAGGTAAGCTCCTTGCTTTGCCAGGCTTTGTCTAATCTGCTATTTGAAACAGACAAGTTCTTACGGTCAGTATGAAAATCCATTCTCATATGCTGGGATCCACTGGTCTGGAATAGAGATTTCTGGAGAATCATAGAAGATTAGGGTTGGGAGGGACCTCAGGAGTCATCTAGTCCAACCCCCTGCTCAAAGCAGGACCACACCCAACTAAATCATCCCAGCCAGGGCTTTAAGTCAGGCCTTAAAAACCCATAAGGATGGAGATTCCACGACCTTCCTAGGTAACCCATTCCTGTGCTTCACCACCCTCCTAGTGAAAAAGTTTTCCTAACATCCAACTTAGACCTCCCCCCTGTAACTTGAGCCCATTGCCCCTAGTTCTGTCATGTACTACCACTGAGAACAGCCTAGCTCCATCCTCCCTGGACCCCCCCATTCAGGTAGTTAAAGGCTGCTATCAAATCCCCCCTCATTTTTCTCTTCTGCAGTCTAAACAGCCTGCTTCCCTCAGCCTCCTCATAAGTCTTTTGCTCCAGCCCGCAATCATTTTTGTTGCCCTCCGCTGGACTCTCTCCAATTTGTCCACATCCTTTCTGTAGTGAGGGGCCCAAAACTGGACACACTACTCCAAATGCGGCCTCACCAATGCTGAATAGAGGGGAACAATCACTTCCCTCGATCTGCTGGCAATGCTCCTACTAATGCAGCCCAATATGCCATTAGCTGCCTTGGCAATAAGGGCACATTGTTGACTCATATCCAGCTTCTTGTCCACTGTAACCCCTAGGCTCTTTTCTGCAGAACTGCTGCCTAGCCCATCGATCCCCAGTCTGTAGCAGTGCATGGGATTCTTCCATCCTAAGTGCAGGACTCTGCACTTGTCCTTGTTGAACCTAATCAGAATTTTTTTTTTTTGCCCAATCCTCTTATTTGTTTAGGTCACTCTGTGTCCTCTCCTTCCTCTCCAGCATATCTACCCCTCCCTAAAGCTTCATGTCATCCACAAACTTGCTGAGCATGCAATCCACCCCATCCTCCAGATCATTAATGAAGGTGTTGAACAAAACTGACCCCAGCACCATCATCTGGGACACTCTGCTTTCCCCACATCCACAGAGCTGGTCATCTCATCATAGAAGGCATCAGGTTAGTCAGGCATGACTTGCCCTTGGTGAATTCCTGCCATCTTGTGCACAGCCACAGCTCTCATGAAGATTTCGGCACCCAAAAGGGTGCCCTTTCTCATGAAAGGCCCAGAACTGCACTCCCCACTAGTCTCCTGGGCCGTAGCACCGTGCTCCCCCTCCTCTCTTCTCTTGCAGTAAGCTTGTTGAGCTGTGATCCTACGGGGGACGATATGGAGGGTGGCAAGAACAGCTGGGCTCTGACCCCCAGTCCCACTCCCCAGCAGCTGTGGGAAAAGGATTCTGCCTCTTATGGAGCCTCAGTTCAGCAGCTGTCTCAGGGGTGAAGAGGATAAGCTTCCAGACACTTCAAGCTGATTGCCGGGAGCTGCTTCTCTGGAGAGCAGGGGAAATGCCCTTCCATGCTCCCACTTTGATTGGCACCAGCTCTAGCCAGGAACTGCCCCCTGTCCTCCTCCTTTGGTTGCAGAATGGCTCCCAGTAGTGCTGGAGTGGGAGGCCTCCAGCTTGGACCTCACCAGCCTTCCTTTCTCTTGACTGGAGAGGGGAGAGTAAAGAGGTAGGGCCTGGGGTGGGACTTCTGTCCTTGCAGACTTCCTGCGGGAAGCCCCTGCAATTTGACGACGACTCCTTCAACACTGACCCTGCCACCCACTCCGCAGCTTCCATTTACTCCCCATCAGCCTCTGGAGTGACATTACTGTCCCCCACAGGGGTCCTGATCGTACCCATACCACAGAGGTAAACAACATATTTTCCCCCGTACCTTATGTACAGCACCGGCAGAGCCCATACAAGCATGGAGATGTGGGCGGGAGGAGTCCTCACGTCCCTGCTCCTCTCCCACCCCATCCCCCTGGTCCCCAGAAGGCTGCACCGTCTCCTGAGTTTTCCACCAACGACCCCCTCAGAGGCCTTTTCCTGCCAAGGAGAAGAAGGCAGTGAAAACAAGGGCAGAGGAAAAACCAAGTAACATCCCAAAGGGTGTTTCTCCCCCTGCATTCCTCGGAGCTGCAACATTGATTCTGGCCTGCAAGGGAGGCCTTTTGAAATGCACGATGAAAGTAAAAGCGAGGTCCCCGAAGCTCTTCAGATTGTGGAATCCGACTGTATGCGCGCCAGGGCCCTGCAGCGGGTCCCCCACTCATGATGAAGCACAAAGGGGGGGCATGTCTTCCCTTGGGGACATCATCAGTTTGGAGTGGTCATCTCAGGAGAGAAGGGGTCGATGAGATAATGGTGCTGTCCATTGTACAGCTGCCCAAAGGACAGCGGTCTGCGTGCTGGACCTCTCACAGGGTGGATTCCAAAACCTTTTCTCTGACAAACAAGACTCTGATCCCTGTTCAAAGGGCCACAGTCCCTACCAATGTTATAGGCACCAAACTGGCACATGCACTGACGAGACTGTGACCCAGGAATTAGAGGTGGCTGAGCAACTCTGGGAGCAGCTGACATGGACTGGCAAAGGTGTTTTTGGTGCTTCCTGGTCCTGGCCATTTCACCCTGACTCTGGCGTAAAGGACCGTCAGCACCCATTCTGGCAGCTCGGACATCCTGACCGTTCCCCTTTGTCCCTGTGGCAGCGGCTGGGGCCAGGGTGGCATGGGAGCAGATTTGCTCCTGCAGGGGGAATGCTCCAGGGGCTGGGAAGGGCAGCCCAAGGGCCGTTGGTGCTGCCAGAGCTGCACAGAGATGACTCAGCACAAGACCGGATTTGGGGGCATGGCTCCTCTTTAGCAGCCCTTGTGTCGTCACCTTCAGCACTTCAGCATCCTGGATCAAAGACATGGACGTTTTCTGCCGCTAAATCCAGAAGTAGCAGCTATATCAAAAGGAAACTCTGGGAAGGCTCTTCCATCTATGGCATGCTTCCCGTGATACTGCACGGGCCACCCTCACTCACTCCTCTGCTCTCTACCTGCCAGAAGGAAGACGTCTCTTTCTGGACCCGTCTGGTGCTCGCCCCCCTTTGCTGGCCAACAGCTGTGAAGGAAGCTTCAGCCTCAGCTATTTACCTATGTTTTAGGAAAGGAGGAGAAACAGAGGCAGTTTGGCCCTTCCTGTCAGCCTGGCACCATCGGGCACAGTTGCTTCACCTCTGGATGACACCCCCTGAGCCGGAGGGGAATAGCGAACAGCCTGAGCAAAGGGAAGCTTCTGGCAGAGGCTCCAGCAATGCAAGTAGCCAACGATGCTTATTTAACTGATTTGGGGGGGCCACATGGTGACCCACACGCGCCCTAACAATGGACCAAGAATATTAACTGGCTGCAGTTGAGGGCAACGAGAGGTCAGATTCCCTTTGCTGTATTACAGAGAAATGCGCTCCTGCCAGGTATTTGCAGCAGAGACCCACAGCACACAGTCCTTCACGGAGTAAAACGAAGGAAGCTCGCCCTCTCAGCCATGTTCATCCAGAGGAAATTAAGTTACATGCACGGCAAGCAAGTAAATCATTCTGCACTCTGCCTGTCGTTTTAGCTATCGACAGCAGCTGCACCGTGGGCCTGGTTTCTAACCCAGGAGTGATAATACCTGCAAGTTTGACCCTGGGTCTTTTATTGGTATTTCATTTATTTATTTGTGCTTTGATTCGCAGCAGGAGCACAGGCACAAAGGTGGCCTGTCGCCAGCACAAAGAGACTGTACAGTGGCCATGTGTTATGCCCACCCCCACCGAATCGTCAGTAAAAGCTGGCATGCAGAGTTTGTCCCGGTCAGTCAGCCATTTCCAGTGTTCAGATTGTGCTGGTTTCTTGTTTGAGGGATGGAGCAGTCTCTGTTGAATTATTACTTGTTCAGGTTCCGGTTTTGGCGCTGCGGGTGCAGCTGAATAGCTGATGAGCAGCTGGCCAAATACGCAGCTCGGTTTGGTCTCTCCTGCCCCTGCGGAACACCCGCACTGCCAGCATATCTCATGCTTTGGAGATCCTATTAGACTCCAGCCAGCCATAGGTGGAGGCTGTCTTTAAGTGGGCACGTGTGCACCTAACTTGTTCCGAAACCCCATCCCTCACTGGGTGGGACCCACCAGGGGTTTTGAAAAACAAGGGATTAGGGTTGTTGGAAGTTAGAAAGTTGCAGGTTAGCTCATGCTGTTCGGAGGCAAAGAGCCCCGAGGCCATGCTGCTGTGTAAGCTCTGGCTGTGAAGAGAAGTGGAGTCGGTCCTGCTGCACATGCACATCGCCGCATATCCCTGTGGATAGGGAGCCTGCCCTGTTCAGAGAAGGTCTGCTGCAGGCAGACAGGGTCGCCTTCTGTCTTGCTTGTTGCCATGCGTAGTGGCAGGGAGCCAATGTCTGTGGCCTCGAGTTCTCTGCATAGCAGAGAGGAAGGATGGCTTGTGGTGAAGGCATTGGACAAGAACTCAGGAGAGAGGGGCTTGATGCCTGACTGCCACAAGCAGCCTGTGTGACACTGGCAAAGTCACTTTGTCTTTTTCACACCCTTTGTCTGCCTTAGATCATTAACTCTTTGTGGCAGGGACAGTCTTACAAAGTGTATGGACAGCACCTTGCACAGCGGGCCCTCGAGTGCTCCTGCAGTGCAAACGGCACTGTAGCGACGAAGTGCCAGTTCCCCCCTCCGTCCCCTGCTGGTGCCAGGCATGTCAGTGGGGCTCCCCTGGGCAGGCCCTCCACCATCTCGGCTCAGCTGGCAGGACGGCCCCAGTGTGAGGGTCTGTCAGGCAATTCTGTCAAGCATCCCCCAGGACAGTGGCTGTTTGGACAAATCCTGCTGTTTGTCATGACTCGGGCTCACAGGCTGGAATAATTTTCTTCCAATGCTCCACTTCGCCTCCAGTCTGCTGCCTCTTTTCGTGATCGATCCGACCGCCTGAGGACCTGGGTAACAAAGGCTGGGCCCATCCCGTGCACCCTAGGGCAGGGACAGACAGGAGTAGCGTGCCAGCAGCTCCGGCTCTCCTGCTTTGCCACCTTGTCACAGGGTGGCTCCCTGAGGTCCTTTCCAACCTGTCTACCCCAGCTCCAGGTGTTCACTATCACGCTTCACTGGATCCCTTCAGCAGGCCCCAGCCTGGAGTGTTGTTTATGGACTATTTATAGCCAGCTTCTCCCATCTGCTTCTGCAGAACTAGCTGCAGCCAATCCTACCTTCCTGCTTGCTTTTACAGTCTCAGCTGCCGAGGGTTACTTCCACCCAATTAGTCCCTCAGCTGTCTCTCTGCTCAGGTAATTGGCACCCTCCGCCGCCTGCTTGCCTGCCTGTCAGTCAGGGCCCAGGTAACCTCTATTGACGAGGAGGTGAGTGCAGTTGTGTTGGGCAGCTCCCGGCTCAGCGCACCCCGTTACACCCCTGCAGAGGCGATTGCACAGGGAGCTGCACTGGGACTGCACCAGAGTAATTCGCTCCCCGCAGCCCAGGTGTGCTAGGATGCAGTACCCCACCTGCCCAGCCGCCATTGCTGTGCAAGCAGGTATGCGCTAGACTCAGAGCACAGGAAGAGGAAGATGCATCTGCCGCTGGATAGCAGAGGTGGTTTGATCAGGAAATGCAATTTGTTGAGAAAGTAAAACCTCTCTCTGGGGAGCAGTGAGCTAAAATAAATTGTGGTCCAGTTCAGCCCTGAGGCAAGTGGACATAACCCTCACTGGATCTGCAGGCAGCTTCATACCCCTTCCCTCCCATTCATCTCTGTGCATCCTGTCTGGCACCTGGCCTCGGGTGTTTGCTCCGTGACTTCCATAGAGCCAGGGTTGCACCCTACGTGTGAAAGCTCCCCGGGGCTTGGACTGTCGTCTTTGTTACTTGTCTGTACAGTGCCTAGGACAATGGGGCCCTGATCCTCAGTTGTTGTTCTGGGGCAGAGCTGTTTGATAAAATATCGGTCATTGACCTTTGGCGAGCGCTACGACTGGAGCAAAAATAAAGAGGGCAGCAGTGGAGATGGGTAAAAGTGCTGCTTTGCGCAGGGTGGGTGCTGTGGGTGCCATGGCAAACAACTCTTCTTTCCTTGCTGGGGCAGAGAGGTTTCTCGCTTGGAGGTTTTATTTGTTGATATTTTGGAGCTTATTGTTCAATATCAGGTCATCTATTCTACATGTTATTGGAATCAGCCTATCCCTCCCTCTGCCAGGGAAGGATCTGAGCTGGGAAAGGCCTGCATCTTTTCAGTTGTGAAATGACAATTATAACTTAGTGGGACTAGACCATGCTGCCTCTCTGAGGGACAGGGCTCCTACATACCAGTCAGTGTGTAGCCTTGGGTAAGTCCCTTAACCACTAGGGCCAATATTTTTAAACCTGGGTGTCTAACCCATATTTAGGCACCTAAATAAAAGGCCTGAGCACTTCCAGCACCCATTGACCTCCGTGAGAGCTGTGGGCCCTCATCACTGTTGAACATCAGGATGAATTTAGGTGCCTAAAGTCCAAATGTGGGATGCAGTCCATGACAAAGTCCTAAAATGAGCAACACGCATTTATTCAGGACAGTCAAAGCCTATGTGATTCCTGCCTGTAATAATAGATCGGTCTCAAAGTGCTTTACAAGTATCATTCTTCCCATTTTACAGATGGGGAAATGGCAGCACAGAGAGATGAAGTGACTTGTAAGGCTACCCATCAAGCCAACGGGGCAGCTGGGAATAGAACTGAGGCATCCTGAATCCTAGTCCAGTGTTCTAGCCACTAGACAACACTGCTGTAACCTCAGTCCCATCATGCTTTAGTTCTGTAAATGACTTTCAGTAATAAAAGTGAGAGGGGCAAATTGATGTGGGGTATGGGTAAGTTCGGGACTAAAAGTGACGTCTTGTGGAATGGCCAATGCGAGAGGTCTGCTTTGCGCGGCTGCTTGGAAGACGTAGAAATGCTCAGCATTTAAGGAAAGAGAGTGCCATCTCGTGGTTGAGTGAGGAAGTGCTAATCTGGAATTAAGCATTTTCAGAAATTCACCGCTAAGAGAAAGTTATCCCAGCCAGTGAGGTTGGGAACTCAACGTGCTGAGATGTCCTGGAGCTCAGGTGCAAAGTAAGGATATAAGGCGTCTGAAGAGCCTTTCAAGTAACTGTACAAGGGGCAAGGTCCAGAACATCGTTCACTGGAACAGTGCATTATAAAAACAAAGCACTAAATAGGCTTATCTGTGGTATCAGCAGGTGAGCAATAGTCATATTTGTTGCATACTAATATTTTATGACTCTTCAGTGCCTTTTACAAGGGTTCACAAACCATACACATACATCACCATGGAAATGTAGCCAGGTCTGGGGTGTGGAAGGCAGACAGCTTCAGTGCAAGTACACTGCACCCCTTAATGAGAAGGGTGGCATGACACCTCTGAGTGAGCCTCCACGGAGGAGCTATACTCAGATAAACCCAGTGGGTGAGTTCATAATCTGAAAAGACGAGTGACCCTGCAAGGTTTATGTGAGGGGAGATGCAATCAAATTGAAATACGTAAGTAATTCCATTCCAGGTGTAATGTACAGGGTTAGGGTAGTGCTTTTCTAAAGGGTTTGTGAGCCCCCTAGCGGTCTCCCTGTGTTCCATGTTTCGGAAGCCCACAGAAACCAGTCAGAGCAGCAGTGTGTGTATAGCTAGGTGTGGCAGGTTTGTGTAAACGTGGTTATTTGCGACCCAGATGTGCCCCTGTGTTCTCCCTATGTTGTTTTTTGTTGTGTAAAGAGGAAAAGGCTCAATTGTAGAGCTGGGTGGGAAGCAGTTTTCCTGTCCTGTGAGAATTGGAGAGGTCCCAAAAGGAAACCCAACACATTCCCATCCTGAATTGGGACAAATTGTTGAAATCTCCAAAATTTTCACAAACTGAAAAGCCCCCGAAAATTTGAATCAGGTCAATCAAAATATTTTGTTTTGATAATTTCTGAGTGTTTGGCTTTAATTTTGACTTTTACTGTAAATTATTTTAAATTTAGAAACATTCATTTCAAACCAAAAAACCGAGGACTTTTAGTTTTGAAAATGTGGAAATGTCCTGTTTTAACAATCTCAAAACCTTTTTCCAATGTTTTTTGATATGGGGAATTCGTCAAAAAACATTTTGTTAAAAAATTCCCTGACCAATTCTACTCTACTCCAAGCTTTGGGTTTTGACCGTAGATAAAATGCCAGCTATTCCCTTTGGCCACTCATGGCATAGGTGGTTCGGGAGGGGAGGAGATGGTAAGGTGAGAACCCCTGGGCATAGAGCTCAGGGGACTTTAGGCTCATATCTTGATATTGTTTTAATGCTCATTATCAGCTGGCTCCCCTGTCAGTTTTGCAGCTTTGTTAAACCATTAAATCTTCTGATGCAAACAGCTTCCCACCAGCGTAAGTGGACAGGACTCCCTTTGACTCCACTAGGAGTTGGGCCCATATTTATTCCAGCATTGAGTGCACCCCAGAGAGAAAAAAAAAGCAGCAATAACTTGGAAATTCAAAATGACAAAGTGTCGTATTTGGGGGCTCTGCTATTCCAACATGTAATACTGCTTGAACCCACTTTGCACCCTCGTGAACTGGTCCAGACCAGCGCCTCTGAGCCAAGATTCCCTATGAACCCCTGATCTGCACACCTGCATGGGCAGGAAGGATGTGCAAAATGATGCATTTGAAAGACTGGCTGAGGTGCTTGTTTCCATTGAAATTTGGTGTGGAATTAACTCAGAGACCCACATGCTCACAGCCGTGGCTGTGCAAGAGTTTTGTATATGCAGTTACTGGGTTGCTGTTGGTTTTGCACACACAGCACAGGTGTGTGCCCACTTTCCTGTGCTGCTTGGAGGCTGTTGATCCTTGAGCGTATGAGTAGATCCTAGGTGGTCATAATCTGTGCTATGTGCTTTTGGCAGCGTGGCTGGAGACCCTGATTGTCAGCATGGAGCCAACATCCTCTTCTCTTGGTGCCATTTTCCCAGAGGAAAGAGCTTTTATTTTACTGAGGAAAGTCAAAGACCACCAGGCTTTTCATGTGAAATGATTAAAAACACACCCCTCTGTCCCCCAGTATTTGTGTTTGGGGGCAGGCCTTGGCATGAATAGAATTCAGGGGCTGAAAGGTTCTTTAGCTCCCCTCCGCGATCACTCATGAGGCACAGAATCCACAGCACGACGACACAAATTCAACACACAGCAACCCGTGTCAAACCACCCTCGGAATTGACAGGTGTGACGTCTGCACTGCAGAGCCGGTTCCTCAGGCATAGGATGTAGCGGATGATGGTTTGACAACCCAGGAAGGCAGGCCACCGGCTCATGTATTATTATTGCTGTTACGGAGCCCGAGTTGCTAGGTGATATTGATGTTAAGGTCACTGGTTGCTTAGCGACTGCCTGAGCAGGATGTTACTTTTGGAAGTTGGTGACGGTTTGACAGCAGGAGATGCCGTTCAGCTCTCTGCATCTTGCTGGGTTGGGCTAGTTTGACTTTGGAGCTTCAAGCACTTCTGGAGATTTTTCCCTCACCTTTTTCTGTCACCTTTCTTCTGTTCTGTTCCCTTCTTGCTTTCCTTATCCCTTTCACCCTCCTCCCACTGCCCCTCCTGCAGAGGGCTGTAGGTAACAGCGGGCCTGGAGTCCGCTGCATTGCTGTGGCAATGGGTTCAGTGCTGTACAAGGGGATAGTAAGGGCTCGTGCTTAAGAAACAAGCTAAGAAGGGCACTCTCTGTAACTGTTCACTCAAATACAGCAAGGGGCCTGGCTGTGGCTGGCTCCCTGTCCCTTCCCCTGAATGTCCTAGTGAAGGTGCTTGGTGGCAGGAAAATGCCTGGAAGAAGCCAGTTTTTAGTGACTCCTGGGGAATCTTTGCAGAAAGAAAATTTCAGATTCATAATTGTGAGTATTTCCCTGGGAAACCTGCTTCTGAGCCTTACGCTCGTCCAGTCAACGAGCAGAACGAATGCTGTGCTAGGTATTGGCAGCCGTGACTGAACCTGGAACTTGGGGATCTTAAAGCCTGAGGCCCAGATGCTCAAGGATTAATTGGGCTCCTGGCTCTCAATGAAATCAGTGGCAGTTGGAAGCTAAATACCTTCAAGGACCTGACCCTGGGGCTCCAGCCTGATCTAAAAGAGCCATTGCTGCTAGCAAAAGCTGTCGCAGGCTCCTCACCATCTCCCTCTGGCTTAGCCCCCATTAGAAACAGACAGAGTGGCGCACTGTGGCCTTGACCGCTTTACAGAGTTTTCTTGACACCAGTTATGCCGGCACTGTAATTAAACCAAGGGGGACCAGGTGTCTCGATTTTATCAGGACAGCCCTGATATTTGGGGCTTTTTCTTATAGAGGCACCTATTACCCCCCACCCCGTCCGGATTTTTCACACTTGCTGTCTGGTCACCCTGATTAAACCACTATGGCATGTCCTCACCCTGCTCCTTGTGTCTGTGAAGTGCACTCCCGCTCCCAGCTCTTGCATCGCCACAGGGAGCAGTGCACTGTGTGTAGCTATCCCCCCGCACAGCTGCAGGCAGGGTGCTTTGGGAAGGGTTTGCAACGCCTCATGGGACAGGCCCCGAGTGTGTCACCGGATGAAGGGTTTTGAGTCCCACCGTTCCATGGGCATCCTCCTAGATTGACAGCCACTTCTGAGCCACGCTGTCAGCCAAACTGACACTGCTGAGTGCAAACACAAGATGCTCACAGAAGTGTGGGGGGGATGAGGGAGGAGGCAGAGTGTGTGTGTGTCGGGGGGCTTTGAAAGGAGAGGGGCACCTGCTGGTGCAGCTGGATGCAGGGCAGCCCCTCAGAGTTCAAACTAGCGAGGCGAGTGGTGAGGGTGAGTTAACTCCTGGAGGCCAGTTACGGCACACAGCGTCTACACAGATGCTTTGTTGCTCTACCTTTGCCGCAAAAAGCTCTACGCCTCTTGGCGAGGTGGTTTTATTTTGTCGCCAAAGCAGGGGAGTTTTGTCGGCAGGGGGAGCACAGTAGCACGTACATCTCTGCTGTTGTCGCCAGAAGTTGACTTGTTGACACAACCCTGTAGCGTAGCCCAGCCCTGAGCGGGTGCGGGCTGTGAGTCCAGGAATCCATGCTCTGAATGTGGGGTGCTCAGGGCGAACGGGTTGTGATGAGCCACCAGTCGAGAGTTAATCGGCAAATAGAAAATCTCATGAGGGAAAGAGGCTAAAGTCACTGAATATATTATTGGCCAGAAAGGATTAACTTGTCTCTAGAGCTGTGACATTGTGTGTCCGTGGAGGTAACTGACAAGCGTCTCTTTTGTACTTCGTCTCCTCGGGCGTAGAAAAATTCAGTCTAAATTTTGCATCGTCGGTAGGAAAGTGAGGGCTTTGGGTTCAGATATTCAAGTGAATTCAAGCAACAAACTATTTGTGTTAATTATGGTCCAGTCACTGCAGGTGTTCAAGGGCTGATTCGATGGAAAAAATGCATAGGGCAATTCCTACTTGAAGCAAGGGTTGAGACAAGTGGGTCATGAGAGTTCTCCCTCGTTTATCACCTCTGATGATTGAGTCAGTCAATGCCATCTGGTTCCAGACTTTGAGTGTCCGCCAAACCATTTAGACAGTGAGGGTTTAATGGGAGAGGGAACGGGGGATTTGGGACTTTAGACTGGGCGAACCCTTGTCGCAACGTATGTGGGAACCAAACCCATTCAATTCAAAACCTCAGATGCAATTTAGGAAAAAAAAATTTTATTATCACCATTTTTCCTTAGCTTAACACTGAATTGTAAATCACTCAATTGTCACATCATGTCTGAATAAAACCTACAGACAGGAAAAAAGTACAGTAGAATCCGCCCTTAAACATAACTGACTGTCCACCTGGATGCGTTGAACACTGTGTGCCGAGAGTTACCCCTCCCTTCACGCACTATTGCGTTGGTTTGGACAATCCCGGCTGCTGTGAAGGCTTCCAGCCAAGGGAGTCCATATACCTCGCAAACAATTAAATGGGGGAACATTGGAAAAAGGTACCCTCTTCCTCTGACTCACAGAGAAGCAGGATGCCAGCCTTCTAGCTGTTTACGAGTGATCCTGCGTTCTCTCATCCCCTCCTGAGATTGAACTGACTCATATCAACTACAATCAGGAAAAATACATAGAGGGAGGTACAAAGACACAAATTGCATGTCGGGACCACTGAAAGCCAATAGGAGTTAGGCACCTCACTGCTATTTGTGCCTTTGAAAGTCTCCTGCACGGTTGCTATTATGTGAATAGAGTGGCTACTGTAATACAAATGGACTCTGTCACATTCAGGCAACTTCCACTGTGCCAGGTAAAGCATCCCACATGACAACCTGGGCACTGAATTAACTGGCAGGGTACAACATGGAAACCAGCAAACAGCTTATCGGACGACACAGAGCAAACAGACTGTCGTGCTAGGAACCCTGCAGCTGCTTGCTGGTTATGAACAGAGAATTCTGGATCCTTCTGAGACGTTTAACGATCCCCAGCAATACTGTAGCCCTTAATGCTAGATTAAGGGTCGGCTCCCGCAGCCTTTGTTCCCACAGATAATTCTGACTTGACTAGTGCCATTGAGGTCAGTTGGCCTATTTGCATAGAGGCTGTAGCAGGATCAGTCCATGAGAGTACATCTACACTAGGGAATTTGGCAGCTGTTTTTCTGCACAGGGCACAAAGCAGTTGCACCAGTGCTAACAGTAGGCCACCACAGGTGTCACCACGACCGGGCCATCCAGCCCTGCTCGGAACAACTAGCCGGGTGCTGAAAACCAGCTGTGCGATGTCCCAGAGTAGATACGGCCAATGCAAGGACTCTGGCAGTGAGGGCAGCCCTAGGATAGAGGAGGGCGTGCCTCGTGTCACTACTCTGGTCTCGCGCTCCAGGCTGGCAGGCTCCGGATGTGGAGCTAGCCCCCAGGGAAGGATGTACTCCAGACCAGCGGGCCCTAGCCGGAGCCATGGTCAGCATCGATTCTCCCTCATTTGGAATAAGGTTTGGGACCTTGAGCTGGGGATTTTGGGCTGAGGATCTGAGCCAAAAAGAGAATTGGCAGGGGTAAAGCAAATGGGGGAAGAGGAGCACCATGAAAAACAGAGCGCGAGTGAGCGCGCACTCCCTTGTTGGCCTACTTTAACCCCTTCTCATTTGCATGGCATTTCAAGCTCTGGGCTCTGTGCTGTCTTTGCTAGCTGCTCCTATCTCCATTAATCCTGAGCTGAGGAGCAGTTAGAGGGGATGACCCTGCCATTGATCTAAAGAATGTGGCAGTATAGCCCCCTATGCTTTTTAGTTTGAAGCAGTTTTTGAAACAGGAAGCTGCCTGCATCTCTGGTCCTGGCGATGAAGGTGCCCTCTCTCTCGCCCTGCTTTGGGATGACAGCAATGCCTGCGTACACATTTCAACTAACTTGCTCAGGTTCTTGCCTGTAGTTTCTTCCCTTGTGGTGTTAGAAATAGCAAATGGTTTCACCATGGGTCAGCATCTAGCTCACATATTCCTAACAGAGCCTTTCATGTTCTCTGGCCTGGATTCCCTCCCCTATCCCACCACTCACGCTATTGCTTTTCTCTCAAAACAACAGAGGGAGTTTAGAACGATTCTTTGAAACAGACAAATAAGCGGCTTTGATGGACCAGAAATGTAACCACCTTGGGCCAATTTTTAAAAGGTATTTAGGTGCCTAAAGACTCTGATAGGTGCCTAGGAAGATCCTGTTAGGTACCTATGGGAGTTAGGCACTAGGTGCCTGTCTGACTCTTCAGGTGCCTAAATACCCTTTAAAATGACCCCTAGAGTCCAGTGCTGCAACCTTTACTCAGTCAACAGAGCTTGGCTTCAGTGAGAACGTTGCATGAGTAAAGACTGCGGGCTTGGTCCTGTTGATGGGCTGCGTCTGACACTTGCTCACTGTGGGGACTTCACCCCCTGCCTTGGGCTGCCCCTTGTGCGAGGTCACAGGACCCGGCACCCAACAGATAAGCCCTTACCTCCCAGGTGAGCTCATCTCACAGCCACACACTGGGCCCAGCGTGCTATGTAAATGCAACGTCTGACTGTTTACACCAGTGCTGCTCAAACTTATTTGCTCATGTCCCCCTTCTTTGGGTCTGGAGTCGTTTATGCCCCTCCCCCACCACACAATTACATATACCGATACAGAAAAACCAGCATGTGATTCTCACTAACTATGAAAAGCAGCAAAGCCTTGATTGAAACAGAGCCCAGGATCCATTGTAATAAGAGCAAAAGCAAAACGGCCCTGGCAATCGAAGCCTGCAAGTAAACGTGCAGACTGCTTCGTAGCAAACAGATTAAAGCACAAATGGCAACAACTTTGTATAATGCTGTGCAAGCCAATCCGTCCAAATCCACAGCGCCATCTCGAGTCCAATGCACAGAGCCAGCTGAGGACCTGATGTCTGGCAGGATCAGCTTGGCTAATTATTCATGGCTGTGGGTAAAATGTGCATAGTAAGTATTTTCCCTAAAACTTCTCATGCCCCCCCCTCAGAATACACTCTGCCCTTCCTCCCCAGTGTGGGAACCTCTGGTTTACACTGCAGAGTTTTGATTTTAATGTTCTAGCTTTCGTTGTATTTCTCAATATGGTAAGTCATGAGGGCTGGGGCTGTAGGTCCTAAACTATAGTTGCTACTGGGCTGTAGAATTCTCTTCTCTGCTGCCTCCTCGTTTACAGCAACTATACGGCTTTGAGTGAAATTAAAGCTCCAAGGAATCCTCTGCTGGATATTACTTTCCCTGTTAGAGGTGGCTGTAGCTATTATGTGACCTCACCAGGGAGAAGATGGGGGTCTGGACAATCATTAACAGGAGGGCACAGGCCCACAAGACACTGTCTCCGTTAAGGAGTGTCCATGCCGTGACCCCCCCTTGGAAAGACAGTGCTGCAGCACTTGTGGGGGAGGGGGAGAGGAAGTTACACAAAACTTGTTTATCCTGATGTTGGTGATTTAGGGCCCATGTGTGGAAGGGGGTTTTACCCAACACGTTTAAGATTCATTGGCCATAGCTGCCGAGGTGCATATCACCTTCAGCTCCCATTGAAACAAGGGGGGCTCAGCCCTTCTGAAAAAGCAGACCCAGCTGTGTTTATGGTTTAGATCAGACAGGGTGTATGATCCTGGGAACAGGCCTGATGGCTGCAAGGGTCATTTTACAGGCAGGGTCTCTCCACGTACTCTGCTCTAAGCATTACAAGAGTCCATTGCTCTGCGATTTGTACATGGAGTGCACAGCGACGAACAGTCTCCTTTCTCATGCACCACGGCAGACAGAGGTTAAACAGATGCTGTGTAGCTTCCCCCAAACATTCAGAGTTGATTTTTCCTCTGTGGGGGACACCTGCCACTGCACTTCTCAAGACTGTGCACACCCACAGCACATGTATCTACATTTGGTGTAAACACAATCTTTCAGTGAACCCCTTTCCTTTGAAGTGTTTGGCCCAAATTCAGTCACGGTGCAAGTGGATGCAACTCTACCTGCTTACCCCATACTTGATTTGGGCTCTTCATTTTATTATATGTAGCTGCTATAATGTGTGCATCTTTTGAACAATATAACAATGGTACATTGCATTTACATAGCTCTTTCCATCTTCCAGGCACTGCCCAAACAATAGCCAGTTAATGTTTTACTAGTCACCAGGGCTCTTACTGTTGTTCTGCCAGGGTCTGCGCCATCAACAAGCCAGCAGCTTGGCAATTTTTAAATCAACATGGGGAGTTGTTCATGAAGTACCCAGTGACCCACGAAATCTAAGTGTTGAGTTTTGATGCTCTTTGGAGGTCTAAATTGAATTTAAAGTGAAAACATTCTTAAAATCTAGTATATCCTTTTCCTGACAGCTGGGAAAGTCGTTAAATGAACCCAGCATTATTTAGCTTTCTGTGGAACTGCAAACTAATTTATACAGTAGTCCATGTTACATTTTACAAAGGTACATTTTCTCTCCATCTTGTGTGGGATTTTTAATGAAATAGACAAATAGCATAAATGAAAGGGACAGCCCCACACCCACAAAGCCTTCAATGAACAGCTCAATATGCTACTCAGAAAAATCTCCCTTTAGTTTGCCTGTGGTATGCCAAATGAAACTGGCAGCTAGAGGGCAGAGTTAGCACAATCGCAGAATGAAAAGCTCTTTGCAGTCATAGGGGCTGCAACAGCTATAAGAAAACAGTCTCATCAAGTAACAAATGCTAAATAGTTCAAGAAAACCAGGGAGACTGAAATATTCATTAAGTTTATACTGAAACTTTTAAAAACTGTAGTATGAAGTCATCTACAGCTGTGTTTCATTCTTCACCAAAGAGATCTTTTGTCAATGGGCAAATTGGTTTACCCAGAGCAAATATATATCGTAATGAACATTTCTCACATAGCAATAGCCCAATCTTCATTTTTATTAACCATATATTCTAAATTAATATGGATCTTTTCAGAAATGATGTCATTAATAATGAAGACAATTATCTACTGTTACCAACAATATGTACTACAGCCTGAAAGTCACACTCTGTGCACATTAAATGGAATATATTATTGCTTGTTAGCCTATTTAGACTCTTTATAAAAAGATTTTTATACAGAATACAGGATTATGACAAAACTGGCTAAGTAGTATTCATCTTGAAAATACAACATCAATTTTTTCAACAAAGGCTTGGATAGTAGCTGAGACTTAATGAACAGTAACAAATATTTCTAACAATTATTGATCCGTTTACCAAATATTCTATAGGACTCTTTCCTAGTAGTTATTTACATATGCTTTTTTTTTTTTTTTTTGGAAAAAACTTGGTAGAATATAACATGGAACATAAGAATCAAAAGAATGAGTAAACTTCATACCAAGAGCATAAAACACTTTTGAAAATGCTAAATTATGTCATCTGTTAAAAATCATACATAATTTTGTCTTTAAAGAAAAATATTTCTCCTGTTTTAAAATATTCACAACAGTGTGTAATAAACTTCAAATGAATTTCATAAAAAGTTGTCTTGCTGTCCAAACATCACCAAACATGCTTAGGCTGAGATTCTGCTAACTGCTTCAACATTATAAATAGTTCTTTTATATGAACTTGTGACAGTCTGACTTCAGAAAAACCTACAATTTTTTAACAGCACCTTGATAAAGGATGCAGTAATTAAGAACATTAAATATCTATATTGTCACTCAAACAAAGCATTCTGCGATTTTCCTTCAAAAATCCTTTGCCAAGAAGCTGGGATGCATAGATTGGGCCAGTGCCAGCCCAAAGTTTGCTTAGCCCTGATCCTGCAATTGGATCCACACAGACAAACCCTGGTGCTGGGATCCATGCGGCTGCTAGAGTCTGGAACCATGGATTCAGTAACAAGATCAGCGCCTTATTTTGTCTTCAGATCATGCTGGCTGGATCAGGGCAAGGGGAAAGCAATGCCAGGAGATTGGAAAAATCATACTTTGGCCTAAAAAAGCCAGGACTGATCACACTGTCACAACTTCAGTGTGTTTAGACTACAAATGGGGGAAATCTGTACAATGGATTTCAGTTCCAATATTCTGCTCTCCTTGAGTTCATGGAATTCCCATCAGGAAAAGATAATTTTGCCTGTAGTGATGTAACCAATCACCACTTCCTTAATAGCAAAAGGATAGAGAGCAAAGAAGGTAACATCTATGGATTGGTCCCCCATTTATTTTGCATTTGAACCTCCAATGAACAGTAAGGATAGCTTGAGGTATGCAGGGAATGGAGAATTAGCCCTGTGCTGGGCACACAATAATCTGTCCCCATACCCAACCCTCATATTTACCTCACAGATTAAAAATATTATCAATTCCTTTGCTTAAAAACAAAGCATAACTAACACTTAGATATAAGACACAAAACAACTGTTTTGTCTTTTAAAAGTGGACCTTAGTTCAGGTTTCAGATGCTAGCCGCTCTAGTAAACTGCAACTTTTACAAACTTGAAGTGCCCAGGGCAGAAGTTAGAGTTACCATAGCACATTATCTTAGAGACACTGTCAGGTCAAATCTGACTAAAAAGTTAGGTTTTTCAAAAATTAACTTCTTGCAAGCCTATGACCCTATTAAATTCCCCATCACCTGGAGTCCTGAAATCAAGACAGGATATCTAGCTAAAAGATTTTCTCTACTTTAACTACAAGTTATTGAGCTCAATGCAGGAAGTATTGGGTGAAATTCTCTGGCCTGAGGCATGCAGGAGGTTGTGCTAGATCAATTATTTTTGTCAAGGCCCACATTTCTTGGTCAAGTTAGAGTCAAGGTCCAGACTCCAGAGAAAATACAAAAATAACAAGAATAATAAGTAAATAAAAAAATTCAAAAGCAGGTCCAGATTTGGCCCCCAGTCTGCCATTGACTACCCCTGTGCCAGGTGACCATAATGATCCCTTTGGGCCTTAAGCTTTTTGACTGTGAACCATCAGAAGTGTTTCTGTGATTTGTTTTGTTTTAATCTCAGTGAAAAACGTTTATTTGCCCTTAAGTACAATCCTGCAGTGTATGAAACCCAGACATTGCAGCATTCCTCTAGTGCATGAGAAACAAAGTGAAACTGACCTGTCTATTATCACTATCCAAGCTGTGAGAAATATAGAAGGTAGGTGACACAGCATAAAGTAGATGGCTAAAACAACTTTCGATTGTAATCATTTCTGGTGTTAATACAATAACACAGAAGAGGAAATATATAATTTTTAAAATAGGAGTTTTAACCTGATTGTGACCTTTTAATGTGATTAAAAACATACAAGACACTTCATATAGTTGAGTAGTCCTGTATTTAAACTAAACTAATCACATTTGAGCTTGCAGAGTTTTTGGAGGAGGTCGGACCCCAAAATGTGGAATTTGCTATTCATGGAGGAACAGAGCTTTCCAACTGATAGTCCCAAGAGCAGATTTCTTGAGGTGCTTTTTGGCATATTTATTCCTCCCACCCCCAATTAAAAAGATTTGGAAAAAAAGGTTGCATGCCTCTTACTGGACAAAGGTAAAATGTTACTAACTAGTTATACAGGTAGATAGTATCCAAACAAAATACCCATATAAAATTTTCAAAGTAACTGAAGATAAAACCCCTGTCATTCAGTTATCAAGTTTGGAATGTATTTGTATTTACCCATAGTCCTTTTAAAGACAGTTATTAAAAGGTCCAGTGCTACAAACCACTAACTCTACCTAATCTAATCTAGTTCATACACGTATTGTACAATATTGCCTAGTACTTACTACATACCAAGAGGAAAAGGTGTTGACTTGAATTACAGTAAATGTGCTTTCTTTTTTTTTTTCTTTAAAAAAAAAAAAAAGCCACAACATAGTTCGACCAGCATGCAACAAACTTTCTTCAGCTAATATATAGAAATTGCTTCATACAGTTAGAAAAAAATAATTAGACTGAGGCCGAACACATATTCATTCAAGGAAATTAAGAGATCAGACTGAAATGTTGGAGCTTTTTGTCACCTTAAAACTCTTAAAATTCTCAGGTTTATGTACTCTTCCCTCCTCCCAACTTTACATCAGTTTTTACAGCAGATTGTTGGGTCCATTATTTTTTCTGTAATTATTTCAGAATCTTTTTAAATGCCTCAGGTAAGCGATAACCATAAGCAGCTGCCTTCTCCATCCAATGCAACCTAATGCTTCATTATTACTTATTGGTGGTCTGCATGGAGAAACTGTCAGTGTGTTGCAGTGACAGGTCAGGAATCTACTGTCTCCGAAACATTACATAGGACCTCAGGTTCTTAAATCACAGACCAAAATACTCCCTTGAACTTTAAATAGCAAACCACTTTGAGACGGCAGTCAAGTTTTCAATAAAAATTATGAGGGAAAAAAAACCCCAGTAGAAAAGGCTTAAACTATCATGAACTCTTTGAGATACTCCAGACTCCTAAAAATGCTCCACAGTTTTGGGGAATGGGTGTCTCCAAACATAAGATTTTAAATCACCTGAATGATGTAATACATCTAGAAAAATACCCCACTCATCTAGCACATGACTGTTTGAGAAAGCTGCTCTCTTTTTAGCAGTTCATAGAATGCACAATGCTTCTCTTTTCTGCATTAGCCTACAGGATTTGTTTTACAATTAACATCTGATGTTCCTTTTTGCTGTTCTTAATCAACGATATATACATGCTGTGACTACTGTGTCTGATAGATTTCTCAACCACTTTCCTGTGCCTGTACTTTGGGGAAAACATCCTTCTCTTTTAGTTCACTTGACAATGCCTGTTGGTTAATGGGATTGTCTTAAGCAACTCAATTTGCCATCTGAAAAGGGATGCTGATGAACACATACCTTTCCTCGCTTAAAAAAAGTTGAGGTTTCTCTTTGCTACACTCTGTCAAGTACTTCCTTTCCAGTACTAGAATAAAATGGTATTATTTCTGGTCAGTCTATAGCACGATGTGTTAGCAGGGGAAGGGAGCACTTCACAAGAGATGTATCCCAGAAAGAATGAACAGAATGCAGAAGCTAGAAAATACCACGATGGAAGAATGAGCAGCAAAAACTAAGGGGATCTGTAAACTGTGAAACATCATATCTGACAATGTGCTAGTAAATCACATTTCCAATGACCAAAATTGCAGCTAATTAGTTAGCTAGGCTCCTCCATTAGAACTGCCTGATCTAACCAAAGTGTACTCCTCTCGTATTCCCATCAAACATGCTTCAGCAGCAGTGTTAGTCAAGTACTGTATTAAAGACACTTGCTGGTAATTTGGCACAGTTTAAAACCATGGCAGCAATCGTTCTATAGCTAACATGATTCTTCAAGGTGGAATTTTGTCTAAAGACACAGATGCAGTTCCTTGTTTCTTATTTTTATGGAGATTTTATAAAAAACAAAACTCTCATGAAGCTTTCCATTCCTGCTCTTTTCAGATCAGATGTTTGCTTTCCAATCTTTCAGGCATTGCCCAAAAAAAATCTGTATTTTATGAATTTCTAAAATAAATATAAGAAAAATATCTTTCCTGCTAAAAAAAAATGCTTCAACTTTTTAGGGTTAATACTGATCTGAAACAAGGGTGCATGAATGACAGCCAGAGAAGTGAAACAAGAGGTTTATATGTAATTTCACAACTAGGACTCATACCCAATGGCACCTGCTACTTGGATGGAGAGGGCATACTGCCTCCCCCTTGTCTTCTGTCTAAGGTCACTCTTCCAGCTCCTCAAGAACTGATTGAACATGCAATGCACTTGAGGTCCGAGTTCCAGCAAACAAAACCTTGACAGCATGTTTAAAAAAACAGAAGCAGTTCCCCCCTTCCTTGCTCATTAAGACCTGTCACAACAGGGTCCCACCGTGCTCTCCAATGAAAGCTGTGAAGACTGGCGCAGGAGAGGACCTGTAGCAGGATCTACCATCGAGGAGGTCGGGAAAAGCTTGTACCAGCCAATTGCTAAGGTTGACAAATCCAGTTCTTCCAAGAGAACCCTGGCAACTCCCATGAAGTGTTTGCGCTCCATGCGTCCATAGTTCCCCCAGACTATCACCTTGGAAATGAGAAGGGGTCACAATTAGTTCTCAGGTAAAGTGCAGCAGGGGATTCATACTTTAGTTTTTGAAAAAGATATTCGCACTGAACCAGATTCAAAGCTCATTCAAGGAAATGCAGAGAGATTCCCCTGGACTTTTATGTGCTATGGATTAGACATCCAGTTTTTATATAATGAAAAATATAGCCCTAAATCTCCACACCTTGCCATGTGCCATTGAAAATAATAAGAGACTTTTTCTAAAGTGTTGGGCTTGTGCTACAGAATTGCTGCCAGTCCCAAGTTTATTAGGCCTCCAGTTTATTTTTATAGGGTTTTGCAAATTTTCATATTACAAGAACTGTTTTCACGAAAAAAATGTGCACACACGGAAGTTTGTGTGTGCAATTTATCTTGGGTTTCCATATTCTGCTGCAGACTTTGCAACAAACCCTGCAACCTTGGACCAAGTACATCAAGTCTTTCTGTGCCTCATTTCCCCATCTGTAAAATGAGGGTACCAATAATTCTTGTCTGCTATCCTTGTCTGGTTAGGCCCTGACGCTGCCAGCTGATCTGCACAATCCTTTTAACAGAATGTCAGTGAAAAAGAATTTTTTTAAAATACCGACTTTGTTCTCAGAACCAGAACTGAGTCTTTCTGCCAGCGCTCAATTAACTCCTCTTAGTAACTGTGAGAAGAGACAGGAGGTCTGCAAATCAAGCTTGGATCTAGAAGGAACAATCTGGCCCTATGTACTCCCTTTCTCTTTTCATTTTGCATTAGCCTGGAGCTTGACACATGAAAGAGGAGACCAGATGCTCCTGTTTCCTTCAAAGCGTTTGAGTCATTTAAGCCTTTTTTAGGAGTGGAAGAATCAGGGGGGAAAGTCCAGTGATTCTAGACACTTTTTGATCTGCTACAAGGGTCAGATTCTGATACACTTACTGACATTGAGCAGTACCATGCCTAGCCTGATTGAAATCAGTGGAATGACTTCTGAAGGTAGATACTATACAATGTAAGGAAGGGTGACAGATAAAGGAATAAGTGACCATTTGAAAAATACAAATGTTCTAGGCATTTGATAAGCTCCCTGAGAAGTCTCCCCCATGCAAGCATTTTCATGCAAGTTTCATCACATTGTAATTCAGGGGACAGAATATTTGTTTATATCAATATTTAAGTATTTCAAGTTATCTTTTGCACAAGCATTACAATGAAAATTGGATAGACAATGTCACAGAAGAGGCCTGCTGAGTGAGAGGGCAGAAATGGATCCACCGAACTGGAAAATCAGATGCTAGCTGTCAGAGTATTAAGTAGCAGCACGAAGAGCAAGCTCCGTATTTGCTGCTGCATCCAGGTCTTGTGAAACAGAACATATGGCGATGACACATGGTTACTCACCCGAGAACGGGACAGAAGCTACGGATTAGCAAGATAGCTCTGCAATACAAGATGCATGCTTGGAGTTACATGGAGAGAAAGGGGAATAGCAGGGAAGAAAGTCTTCAAGACTCCAAGGGAGAGCTAATGAAAAAGGGCTGACAAAGACACAGGCCGCAGTGAAAGTGGAATCACATGTACGACACAATGGATGGTACAACAGGTGCAGCAAGGGCCATCGGCAATTAAACAAACAAACTGGAAGCTCGTGCACAATCAAAATGGTCCCATTTGGTCAAGACAGGGGTGATCAGAGATCTCAGAGGGAGGCTTCTGTTCTGCAGAGAAGAGGATGAGCATGATGGTGATGATGAAGATGAATGCTGATGTCTGGTTAATCCCTTGCAGCTTCCAGCTTCTTCCCATAGTCTCTGTATTAGCAGAATATTGCAGCTCTCTCAATGCAGAGCTGCTGCTGTCTCACCTGGAAGGTATCAGTCATGGGGTGGGGAGAAGACACATGCCAGATTAAGTCAAAGTATTATTCAGAGAGCTAGAATTCAAGGGAGCTGGACACTGAAGTCAGTGGTCTGGCTGGAGTATAAATTAGCACAGATTAATTGAGTCCCTGTTTTTTTCTCTTTCAATAAGCTACAACTAGACTTTAAACTGCTTTTTTTTGTTTTGTTTTTTAAAGTTACATACTTCAAGCAGAGTGAGCCTGGGAATAGCAGAACCACTGAGTTATGTCCAGGGATCCTACCCTGCTAGCTCAGAGTATGTCATTCCCAGAGTACAGCTCTCCTGCTAAGAGCCAGCTACCTTGGTTACTGCACAGCGAGCAGTGCTATTAGTGAAACATCTCAGATTGCATCATTTTGTTGCTTTTTTTAGTTTTGTTGTTGTTTGCAAGTGATTTTCACTGCCCCAGTCAGCGTCAAGCACTAGTGCCTGGAGCCGGGGGATAAGGCTTACTAAGTGACATGCGCAGTGGGGTGTCCTCCACAGCCATCGATCGTCAAGAATTACTGACAGGAGAGGTAACTGCTGCCCAAGACTACCATCCATCTTGTCAGACAATCGGGTGTATGGAGTTTGTCACAATATAGAATGTTAGATACTTCTTGAGTGTTTGCCACAGCAACAGCTGGTTCTCTATGGCCGTGAATCTCGGGAGGGGGTGGGGGTTGTTGGTTTTTTTAAACACTAAAGTTTAAAGAGGAAGCTGAGGACATGCAATCTCTGTTAACTGGGATCCTGCACTGCTTTGGGGTTATGCTGGACTCATCACTTTTCACAGCAACAGTGAGGACAGCCTTCCCCCGTCCACTGGCCAGGAGAACACGCCCTTTCTTCTCAGACGAGAACCTGGCCACTCTGATACAAATTCCAGCATCTCCAGTGTAAGTGATTGCAACTCACTCCTCTTGGGGGTGAACGTGAAAGCCACACAGCAGCTGTACCTTGTAGAGCATGCAACAATGTACTTCTGAAGGAACAAAGGCTGATATTAGCACATTCCACAGGTTTGCCTTAAACTCTACTGATTCCCCCTTCTTTCTGGGTTGAGTTCAAATTCCTTGTCATTTACAAAAAACTCTTCCTGGGCTTGGATCTGGCTGCCTCAAAGACTGCGCCCCAGAGAAGCAATGCGCATGGAGAAGCTCCGGGTGCGATTCCAGAGCCCTGGAGGAAGAGCGTCCTTGACAGCAGGGTCCTAGCTGTTGAACTTCTTATTAGAGGAAAACAGGCTTAGCCAGACCCAATCATATTCATAGCAAACTACAAGCCCCACCTTTTAGCAAACACATTTCCCCAGCAATGGCACATTGTACCCCCTGGGATGATGGGAGATAAGAAGAGTAAGAAAATGAGCAAGATCAGGAGTGGTGGAAGAATAGGAAGCAGGGAAACCTAGCACTCTGGGGAAGCAGAGAGAGACAAGCCCCCCATACAGGTAGTGCTAAATGAATTTGTTTGACACTTAGATACCATGGTGATAAATATAATGGATAGGCAGACAAAATGAGAGGTCCAGAAGAAACCTGATCTAAGACGAGTCCGTTAAAAAGAAAACTAATTGGCTGCAATATGAGTTCAGAGGAAACTGCTACTGATTGACAGGGAGCTAATCGGGATGTAATAATCTGCATGAGGGATCTGATTGGTTACCAATGTTCCATACTTCAGTGGAGCTAGGCAGTAGAAACTTTAAGAACTAATTGCACCAAGGTTGCCAACCAGTCAATAGCCAGGATTTTGTATGTAATACATTTAGATGTGAATTAACAATACAAAACATTTTCTGCTCCTTAAAATTCAGGAGAAGAGTTTGAAATGTGCATAATAGGGGCAGTAAATGTATTGCGGCCAAAGAACAAATGCAGACAAGACATTTGATCCGGAGATGGTTCTAAAAGATTTTTCTTAAATCAATACAAACAATGAGAACAAGCAGTATTACATAGTTCTTTAACTATCGCGGGTACATTGTACCTGGTAATAGAGAAAAATGGGCATTTTATCAGTAGATCCACACACACACCAAGGGTACCCAACAGGGATTTTAAATCAGAACTTATTTGAATAGGAGGAAAACAGTTTTCCTGTTTGTCAAATCCAGATTGAGTGCATTTAGTACAATAAGTTATTTATTCATTTCCCATTATTGGTAAGTACTCAGATTCCTTAACAGACTCCATATATTTTGGTGAAAGCGGAGTGTAGAGAGGGGAAGGCATCCTACTTCTTAAAGGTGCTCTTACCTGTAATACTTTGCCTTGTGGGCTCTCTGCAAACAGTAACACCTGGTTGTACAGGGGATCTAATGATTTGCGAGCCACTTTTGTCTTCTTTTTTGCAATACACACTCCGTTTTCTAGTAGATAAGCCTTGATGTAAGCAGCTGAAAGAAAAATGCATGGTCAAAGCTTGAATCCTCATGGTTCATGTTAGAAAGGGCAGGACAAAACTTCCAAATGTTATTATGAAAGAGGCATTTTCAGCAAAGGATTTGCTCATCCAATTGTATTTTCAAGCAAACACATATAGCATTGTGCTACCAAATATATCAGGCATCCTCTGTCCAACACAGAGTCAATATTCTATCTGTTCTCAAGCGCTCCACAAGGAAGCGGTTCAGTGGGCTCTGGGTCACTTCAAAGAGGCTGAAACATGCTACCTGGAAGGGTTTTGGAGCCGGGTTTTGGGGTCAGTCCTCGAGCCTGAATGATATCCACTTCTAGCTGTCCGTTTCGCTCCTGTAAACCAATTTCCACATCCCCTAAATAACAAACCGAAAATGATTTAAGAGAGTCAGATAGCAAGAAGGCTTTTAAATAGCACGTCTGATTATTAATAAACTGGTTTAAAAAATCCTCATGCACTGGAAACAACTGCAATACAAACGTCAGCCCAAAGTGCATGTTCCCCCTCCTGTGTTACTCCAGCACAGCATTAGAGGGGGTGTAACGCCAGGGCAATTCAAGCTGGCATTTCCAAAAGTGATCTTTTATTATGGTCTGCTAACCAGAGTGGTGGAGAGTCAGACTAGTGCCATCTAATCTCCCACCTCCCCAAAATTAGAGGCCCTTTTGAAAACGTAGTCATGATGCACCACAAGAAAATCCTTAGAGACTTTGTGTGCTTCCGTGCACCAGATAAGTGTGAAGACGCACAAGATACCTTTAGAGGATGCACACTGTGGCTAGACCTTGCCTTTTGTACTTGAAGTGTGTCACAGGGACGGGAAATGCTGCAGCTAACAGCATTAGAACAGGATGACACAAATCAAGAAAATCTAGCAGCCAAGCACTTTTTATCTAACTGGGAACGGGACGGGGCGTTGGGAGAGCAGTGCTGGGTAGATCAGTGGGACGGGTACATGCAATACTCATTTTAAACTCATCTATACATTTCTGTTTCTTACCCATGGAGGTGGTGGCCAAAGTCTGACGACCAACAAATTGTGCAGGACCCATGCTCCCCAGGAAGTCACTAAACTGCCCAGCAGATGCCAGATGGACTCCACTGAAATTCAAGCTGCAAAATAAATTGATTTTGGCACGTCGTTATTTCAGTACTTTAATGCGACCTGGTGATCTAATAGCCAGATGTAATAGATGCCTGAAATGAACAGCTATCTTACACAGGCCCCTTTGTCTCAGAACTCCTTGATTTCCATGCCATCTAGTCACACATCATCCATTTAAGGCCCCATTGCCCCATACAGTAGTGCTGGAGCAGTTAAACAAATATCGTAATCATGGCTATCTATAATTAATCACCTATAATAAAAAACCTCAGCTCTCCTGTCCTAGGCTCAGGTGCTTCCTGCCACCCGTTTCCTGCCGGAGTAAGGCCTGAGCAGTATCTGGGTGGCCTGGCATTTATCACCCTCTAGTTCCTCTCTCCCTCCCCCACTTTTTTTTTAACAAAAGAAAGAAAATAGTACTTTGGAGCGTGGGGGTTTCAAAGTGATTGAGCTCAGGTGTGGGGTGCCAAGCCGAGAAGCCACAATGACTGAATCCCCATAATGGATACTGCATGTGCAAGCTGACACACAGGTTCCCCGCCCCTGGAATATGCGTCATTCCTGATCCCCAGGGACCCCATATAGGGGTGGAAGTAGTACATTTTGCACTCTGTATCAGTTGGCAGCATCCAGCATGTTCCCTGGGTAGTTTTCATTCAGCAAAAGTTCTGAAATGACAATTAACATGAAGCCTGTATCCCATGATGAATATTCAGGACTTATAACTGCACCCTCAAACCGGGTGGGGGGGGGAGATACAGCTCTGCAGCAAACAAATGGAGCTCTTAGGGATGCAGACTTGTGATATGAATCCATTTCCAAAGCACCTGTGGCCTTGTCTGCATTGGAGTTTTAGCCACTGGTGAAGCCACGTAGGTGCAAACCTACCGTGTAGATGTGGGGCACTGCAGCGTAAGCTGCCTCGTGCAAATAAGTTTACACCAGTGCGCTGCATGTACAGTCGGGGTTTGTGCAGTGCAGCTACACAACTGCCTAAAAACCCTTGTAGACAAGGCTTGAATTGTGCCCCACAGGTTCCTAGTCAGTTTGTAAATGTGATCGGCCCTGCTTTTGACCCGTCTTCCCCCTGAAAGCTGCCACACATGAATGTTAAGTGGAATTATGAGGCCTCTGCACTCATGCCCACAGGGGAGACACCAGCTTAATGACACTTCACAGCTTTGAAAATGTAGTTCCTTAGAAACAAATCTGTAAGAAGGCTCAAATGTTCACTAATGCGCAGTCTCAAATCAGGACAAGTCAACCTAAAAAGAACCCAGTAGCTGACTAACACGGGCTGGGGAGGGCTTTACTTGGTCGGGGTGGTGATGGGGAAGACTTTAGACCCATATATATATCTATGCTATTTAATCAGCGCACAGCTACTGTTATTAGCTATCCACAAGCCAGCACCAGCTCACTCGAAATATTACCTTTCCCCTTATGGGCAGCAAACCTGGCCAAAGAAATTAGAGAGGGCTGGTGTGACAGCCCAGCCTGGAGGGCGCACAAGGAATGGCAGCAACGTCACACACACAGCTCAGCAAGCTGGGTGCTGACTTCTGTGGAAAATCTGTCTAGGAGTGTGATCGTGGGAGCCGCTGGGTGCTGAGCGCCTGAGAATCCAGCCCGGAGTGCTTTCAAAATGCAGCCCTGTGCAAAAGGCCCAAATGAGATCGGAGGACGTTAAGTGGTGCACAGGCTTGAGGGGAACCCCCTGCACGGGGTAAATTTCCCCCTAAGTCTTGTCGAGTGAAGAGGTTTCACGATGTGTCTGCTGTTTGTGGTGATATTTTCAGATAAGCCTCACGTGGCACTAAGCCTAATCAGCACTAATTGCAGACAATGCTGATTCTTTCTGCTTTATTTTGGATTCTGCGGGAAGTCTGCATCACTGAATCTTCAGCTGAGAGAGGCACCCCCCCTTGAAGCATGCTTTCCTCTGGGGGAAGGTGTAACTACTGGATCCCGTCTGCTTCCAATCAATACAATACTCCCACGTCCCTTCCTGGCTTTCTCCTCCCAGCTCCACTACAGGATGGAGGCTGGAGTCTGTCTGCTCTGCTCTGCTGACGATGCATCACTTTCTCAAGTTAGGATCCTCGGCTCATGGCAGCACTGACAGATACAATGAATACACGCTGGCCCCTGGAGAAGGGACCTTTGGGTTCCATCCTGCATAGACACCGTGCTTACTACTGGCATTGGTGAGTGGCTGGTGGGGGCGGTGGGGCCAAAACTGAGCAAGTGGCCTTGTGACCTGGAGCACAGGGGTGGCAGCACGACTCGGTAGTGATGGAGGAGCTGTGTCCCCCGTGGGCCAGTCACAATACCACTCGGCCCAGTTTGGCCGTCACCCATGTCATGACGGAGGGCTGCGGGGGCAAACCTGAGAGGACAGTAGGGTGTCCAGCGCTGCTTCTCCTTGCCAGTGCTGTGGGGCCGGCTTCTGCACCAGCTCTCCCCACCAGGGGCCTGCCTGGCCTAACTCCAGTTCCAGCAGCCTGTGTCCCCTCTGCTCTGTCCCCAGAGCTTGCTCAGTGACAGCCTCAAGACCTGCTACAAGAGTAGGGAGCTGTGACGAGTGCCCCCATGGGGACCTGACCAGGAAAGAGGCAGCAGGGAGCCCTGGGGTTTTGCCTAGGGCTGAGTCATGGGGCTTAGTGGGTGACTCCAGTTCCAGGCAGGAGTTTTGTTGGAGAAACTTTGAACCGGAACCCCTGGAGGTGCCGTGGGTTGTACACACCATATGAAAAATTGCTGAGGGTGCCTGTGAATAGCCCCTTAGCTGTAAAACCTGCAGTGCAGAGATCTCCCTTCCCTGGGTGAGACTCCTGGGTTGGGGTATCAGTGCCTCCACCTTTCTCTCTTTAGCTATTGTTCCCACCACTACGCATTCCTGCAGGATCTTAGTCCCTGCAGCTATGTGTCGCATGCTGCCTTCTCCGCTGCAGCAGTGGTCCTCCCTGACCACTGACCCCACCCAGTACATGCAAGCCAGGGCTGCTCCAGGTTCATACAACCCTAGCCTACACCTATGTGGATGGTGCTGCACCTGTCTCTGTCGCTGCCCTCTTGCCTTGGCAAAAGGCAATTGCCACTGGAGGTGGGGTGGGGAAAGGGAACTGAGTAACCACTTGGGTGCACATGGGCCCCAGCACGCTCAAGCTGGCTGTGGTATGTCCCACTGAAGCCAGCGTGGCTACCCACCGTAAGGAGGCACCATGCTTGATGGCTATAGAGTCAGGCTAGTTAGTGGAAATGTCTAGAAAGTTAGCAAGCCTGAGATGAAAGATTTGCAGCAAGGATTTAGCTAGATCAGCTGAAAGAAGGATCTCTAAAGTCAATATGATGCTCCAGTGCTTTGACAGTAGCTTGGAAAGCTGCACTGGGATCTGGAACTGGCACTGGGCTCTTATGGCAGAAAGTGAGGTGGGTTACGTGGGAACAAATTCTTTCCTTTGCCAGACTTCAGATCCAATGGCAGCTCCTCGGAAGACATGCACAGATACCAAACTTGGCAACGGATGCACAGTCCTGCTGCTCTGGAGAGAATTGTCGCTTGGAGCTGTCAAGCCCAGGCTTGTGAAGCACCCATGGAAACAGGTTAGCAGAAGACCTATCCCTGGCAGGAGGTTGGGCCCGGTGATCTATTGTAGGTTCCAAACTCAGACTGAGATGCATTCGTTCGCTAGGTCAGTAGTTTCTCTTTGGAACTTGCAGTGTGGCTCTGAAATCTGCAGGACTGAACCAAAACACATCTAAAAGTTCCCTCACTTCCTCTTTCTAAAACTGACAGCAGCCATAAACGCAGGAAAATAGCTCAAGTGACCATTCAGTCATCTCTCCCTTCTTTGAAATTCAGGCTGGCTGTTCCGGAGAGTTTTCTCCCCTTGCTGTTTGCTACTTCACAGTACACAGGGCACTTAGCTGCTGACTTTCTTGCCAGTCCTTTGAAGAAATTCATCTGTTGCTCTCCAACTGCCCTTGATTCAGCAATAATCTTTCCAAATGAATTATCACAGGTCGGGAGCATTGGCAGAGAGGCATGGTTCACAAGGGGGCCAGCTTCACACAAAAGAGGCAGCTCCATCTTGGGTTATAGCCAGCGGATGGTTTCCACACACATTGGAGTGACTCTGAAAGGCTCTATTATCCCATCGCTGAGTATGCCTCAGCTCTGGCATCATTTCCTTTCCTCTCAAACCAAGCACAGTGGAGATGCAGAAGAGTCACTTTCCTCCCTCTACCCTACTGTTATAATCTCTCCTTTTCTCAGTCTGTGAAATAGAAGCAGAATGGGGCTTGTTTAATTAATCGTAACCTTTTCTTTTGCTGGGATGTGTCAGTATATTTTCATACCTTTTTTGGACTTCACAGTTTATAAAATTAACTCCTGGGGTTCTTTTGTTTCCATTCAATATTCAAATTCAGATGCTATTTGACAAAATACCCTCCCACCTTAGATAAAGTTCACCACCACCAAACAGCTCTCACCAGATAACGTGTTGATTTTTCTTCTTTAAAGCCCCCCCCAAAAGCTGTTAAAAATAGCTGCCAGAAACAAGGAGGTAGTGTTTCTCATTGGACTTGCAAAGTGACTGCTGTAACCAGTGAGCCCTTGGGGCCAGGCACAGCAGGGTTGTTACTGCAGTATTACCTCATGCTGCAAAGTAACACATGCAAAAAAAGATTGGCAGGTGACACATCAGCATTTTCATAACATTGGCAGAGAGTCTGTGCCCTTTAGTGCAGGAGCCGAAGCCATGGCTGGCCTGAACATGGCTGCATCCCAGTTGGCTGAATAGAAAAGGGAATCCATTTCTTTTCCATGGCCCTTTGCTCCCATTAATCACATTGAACAGACCCTTTTGTCATGTCAGCATTTCCATGAAATTAGAGCTGAAGGATTTTTCACACTCCTCCACTGACCTCCAGCACATGGGGTGGGCAACGGTTCCTGCTGGGCACATGGAGGACATATTTCTCCGTATTATCAGGGGAGATCAAATGGCAGCCCTACTCTGTTTGACTCACAGCTGCAGTAATCTTCAATAGAGAGGTGTGGACCAAAGAGACAAACAGAACCACCATGGCCATGTGCATGAAGATGCTATGGCTGTTACTGAGTGCTGATCCTGGAACATTCAACCCCACAAGTACAAGCCTGTACCACTTGGGCTAATGGAATGAACCAGAGGTTTTCAACCTTTTTTCATTTGTGGACCCCTAAAATATTTAGAATGGAGGTACAAGCCTCTTTGGAAATCTTAGACAGTCTGAGGACCCTCAGGGGTCCATAGATCACAGCTTGAAAACCACTGGAGTAGATAGCAAAGCAGGATTTATTATTGTTGTGTTGTAAATGGCAAACATTTACAATTGTTGCAACTATCCACTAGAGGGAGACAAGATCACAGACACAGGCTTAGTTTATTAGATTTATAATGCAATGCACCATGTTAATCCAAACAGCCATGCAGTGTTAGTCTTCGGCAGACACATTTGCAAAGAGGTTAGGTATGCAACGTACTTGCAAAATTACCATTATTGGGTTCGCAAATGGAGTAATTCCATGTGCAGGTGATGTATTTCTAGAAGTACATTTGTGTGCACAACTCAGGTGTGCAGAATTACATGATTTGTGCACACAATTGTAATTGTGAGTGCCAGTTAAGCATATAATTGCATATTTTATATATTTAATTATACATCTTATGACTTGAGAAATCTGCCCAGTGCTCTCTGCAGACTGTATTCCTATCCTGCATATCAGTGCACCTGTCCTGTTTTAGTATTGTTGATGCAGTGCCAGTGCCCCACCATCTGCCCCTGTGTTCACCTGATGTTGTGCATAGCCCAGCAAATTCCACTGCTGGTTTTATGCCCTTCACTGCCCAAAGAGACAATTCCTTCCTTGCTGGACTATCTCCCTTAAAATGTATTCAAATTCCTGAGCTGCTTTTTCAAACCTTTTAGGGAACTGATAGTGGTTTGAATAGTTAGGTGGACAACGCCAGTTTCTATAACCAATGATTTGAAGAAAATCCAGAGCACCCAAGCTTATTTCCTTAGTCCTATGTATGACCATGCTTTTCCTCTCCTCAGCACACCCCCGTGTGCTGTGCACAAAGTATGCAGAGCTCATCCCAGCACAGCCCGTTTAGGAAAGATGTGTCATTACTTTCTTTTCTTGTCCATGTGGGCTTTGTGACCTCTTTTCAAATCTATTTTTAAATCAGTTCTGGAATCTTGTGCACCAGGTACTGTCATCATGTTAGTGCCAGCTTTTTATCTTACCGTTTACATACTCTACTTCTCTCTTTCTTACACCTGGCTTATACTGGTGGAACTGTGCTGGCGTCAGTGAAGTTACACAGCCACAGTATATTCCGACAAAGGCTATTTTCTTTTCACTTCATTCTGTGATTTTCATGGATTCACTGACACACTACAAGCAACAGGCTACTCGTGATCAACTCAAAATTTAAACATGAAAACATTACTCAGAGATACTAAAGACCATGCTTTCCATTGGGGATAGGGCTCCAATATTTCTCACTGCCTAAAAGGGAGTTTCTCATAAACCATGCATTTTTAAAGGCAACTCTATTGTTTTGTATGTAGTCTGTCCATAAAATAGAGAACTCCTTCTGAGATGACGTGTGCAGAGACATGGTGCTGCCAAGGATCAGAAACTATTATTTCCTAAAAGACATTCCCCCTGCATCCCATTGTGTAAACTGTCAGTAATAAATGAGTTGCCTGAATGTGACCGCACTAGAGAATAAATGCAACAGATAACCTTTTAGAGTTGAGCTAGGCATTTCCTTTATAGCTTCAATTATAATACAGGTCAGCCGTCTGTTTCTGTCTTCATATGCTATAGACAGCTACATGTGCTTCCTATTTCCTGGGGAAAGGAGATAAGTCTCCTCCGAGCCTGAGAATGCCATTTCTTCATCACTTCATTGAAGTGTGGAAGATTTCAGAAGTTCCACCCAGTTTCCACAAAATAGGAACGTTCTGTGTAATAACTGGGCATCGCAGCTGTTCATAGGTGTAGTTTTACTTCTATATTTGGGTGGGACAGCTCCAGTCAGGCCAATGGGGAACAAATTCTGTGCCTGCTTGAGGCTTGCAATATGGGGGGAGGAGAGCTCCTTAACCCAACCCCCCTACCCCCAGACTATGCCTTTCGTTCTGTGTAATAATCTAGCTCATTTTTAAGGCATCCCAGAATGCAGATTTGATCATTTCTATCTAGTTTAGCGGCCAGCTGAATATTTTGCAGCTCAGCAGGAGGCAGAATTTCTTTGTTTAGGTTCTTAGTATTTAGAAAGGGAGCATGTATCCTTTTTCTTCCCTGGGAACTCTCTTCACCTATCTGTCCTAAGGTTTTCTACAAAACCCATCAGTGTAGCATCTCAAAGCAATGACACGGCTCTGTTTAGGCATTTCCATTCAGCTGTGCAACATGCTTTGCTATTTGAGCCCTACCCCAGCTCTTCCACAAGCTCAGCGGATGCATTCCCAGCTCTGGTCCATGGCCCCCTCTCCAGCGCCCCAGTATTTTCTGCAACAAAGCTTTCTAGCAGCATGATGTACTAGCTAGTTTTCTGTAACACAGTGTTCTCCATTTGCACTGCAAGTTCCTTCTGTTGTATGATTTTTGGCCGTGCAAACAATGTTATCAAAAACTCTTCAGTAAAACCCACACAGAAACCTCACTCACCCCCACCTTATTAGGCAGCACCTAGTATCCCAGCAGAGATCACCGCAAAGTATCCTCAGATGTACTGGGTTCAAATCTACCACACCTGGCTTAGAAAACCACATCAACAGCTACAGTTTGCCAGGTCCTTGAGTGGTTGCTTGGGATGGGTTTCTGTATAATTCTGCTTCAGTCTCTATAGTTTGCAGAGGTTATCCTCCCAATGACACACTTGTCAAAACTTTAAAGAGAAGACATGGCAATTAACAAGATGTGTCCTTGCTGGACAGGCTTGCTAATTTCCTCGCGCACGCGCACACACGGTCCTCCTTACACACTAGTGCCTTCGCTAGTCACCACCTGCGGAGGTCTACAGTTCTTTATAGCCCTGTACTAACACCCTGTTTGCTGAGCAGACAGGGATGTAACTTTTTAAATACATACTCAGAGCAGAAGGGACCTCTTGCCTCATGCTAAGGCCTTTTTCCCCACTTGAGCTGCATCCTTTGAGAATCTCTCTGTGGTGGGTGATTGAATGATGAGGGCATACACTGAATGACCATGGTATGGCGTCTTCTGAAAGAATGGCCTGTGATATTTCACCGTAAAGTAATTCACTCCAGCCAAAGGCAGTGCCACTTCCTTTAGGGTTATCCCTATCTGAGGGCAGATATCTGATCTTCGGGTCAGAGAAAGAGTTTTAACCTTTTCCTCCATCCACCACTGAAAAAGCCATTCTGCCACAAGGAAAATCAGCACTCTCTCTCACCTCAATTTTTCCCTTCCAGTTCTCTCTTCATAGTAAGTCAGCCGTGAACAGGTAGTTTTCAGTGTCTAAGAGCTATAATTTGCTTTAAAGACTTTTATTAGCATTGCCTGGTATTTATTTTTATTGCTGTTCCCTATCACAATATAGTGCTATGCACACATTTGCGAAACAATGCAAATTGTAACATGAAAGAACAGCCAAAAAATAAAAAAAAATATCAGGCCGATCAGCCTCCGCTGATGTGTACATATGGTTGTGGGTGTGCGGGGCTCCATACAGCATGTTTAAGGAGTGTGCCTACATCACATCATGATTTCAGCCTCAATGTGGTTCAGGAATATTTTACTCCATGGATAGAAAAAGTTACAAAGAGAAGACACGGCAAATAACAAGGTGTTCTTGCTGGAGAGGCTTGCTAATTTCCTCACATGTTACACAATCACTCCTCTGTGCCTTTACTGTTCACCACCTGCTGAGCTTTTCTAAGATGAGAAAATCACCTTTGCTTTCTGCAACCTAATAATCCTAGTGAGAATTAGTAAAAAAAAAAGGCAGTTTATGAGCACCACACACTTCTGGCCACTGGCAATCTTCTCTTGCAAGTCTGTGTCTCCTCATGTAGCATTTTCAAGAAGTAAAAATTATGTAACAGTCCCTGTTGCATCCTGAATGTTGTGCAACCTCATTTTGTTCAGATGGAGTAAAGCCCTGGTATAATAGAGCTTGAACAGAGGATAAGGCATGGAGGGACCAGGCTCACACCTGAATTTCTTTGCTCCTTGTTAAACTATCAAATGTTTATTTGTAAGTTCCCAGCACAAGTAAAATTCTGATCCATTTGCTCATGACACTGTATGCTGGGCACATACTGAACCTAACAAGTGTTCTCCTTTCACATATATTTTCAAAGACCTATTTTTGAAAATTTGTCTTTCAGGTCATTTCCAAGTACTTATTGGTAATTGCTCAGCTACAGCACTGTAAAACAATTAAATAATTCAGTTTTTTAATATAACAAAGGTTAAAGAAACCAAGAACACCATGCTGACATTATAAAGGCCCTGGCAAGCACCTCTCTTTTAGACCCAACACTGTTTTCAGATAACCATACAGACTGAGGACCGAGCTAGGCAGAAGTTCTGCAGAAAAAGACCTGGGGGTTACAGTGGATAAGAGGCTGGATATGAGTCAGCAGTGTGCCCTGGTTGCCAAGAAGGCTAATAGCATATTGGACTGCATTAGTAGGAGCACTGCCAGCAGATCATGGGAATTGATTTTCCCCTCTATTCGGCATTGGTGAGGCCACATTTGGAGTATTGTGTCCAGTTTTGGGCCCCCCACTACAAAACGGATGTGGAGAAGTTGGAGAGAGTCCAGCGGAGGACAACAAAAATGACTAGGGGGCTGGAGCACAAAACTTATGAGGAGAGGCTGAGGGAACTAGGCTTGTTTAGTCTGCAACATTGAAGAATGAGGGGGGATTTGATAGCAGCCTTTAACTACCTGAAAGGGGGTTCCAGGGAGGATGGAACTAAGCTGTTCTCAATGGTAGCAGATGACAGAACAAGGAGCAATGGTCTCAAGTTGCAGTGGGGATGGTCTAGGTTGGACAGTAGGAAAAAGTTTTTCACTAGGAGGGTGGTGAAGCACTGGTATGGGTTACCTAGGGAGGTGGTGGAATCTCCATCTTCAGAGGTTTTTAAACTGTGGCTTGACAAAGCCCTGGCTGGGATGATTTAGTTGAGGTTAGTCCTGCTTTGAGCAGGGGGTTGGACTAGATGAGCTCTTCCAACTCTAATATTCTATGATTGTATATTCCTATATAATACAACTAAATGAAATCATCAGGATTTCACACACAGTGGTATTCACACTTCATCCCCACTATAACCTATGCCATTCAGAATTTTACACTAAGGAAAATTCTACCATTGTAATTCTATTGGATCTGAAATGAGATGGGTGCAACTCTTGCTAGCTATACACTTAATTCAATATATGTGAAATGAGCATATTAATCTAGTCTTATTTTTTAAAAGCATGTACGACTCCCATTACTGGGAGCAGGGATTCTGTTCCCTCCTTCAGGAAAAAGAAAACTCCAGAGCTGCACCTGAAGATAGGAAGTTACTGAGGATTAATGGGCTGTCGTTAAGAGATGATCCAGGTGGTCTCTACTTCAAAGAGCCTAGAATCCGTACTCTTTCCCAGATAAAATTTCCATATTGAAGTAGGGCTTGAAATATTGGGGCAATCTTTCCTTGTTAAAATAGGTTCGTTGAAGGCCTTAGGCTAAGATGGTCTCTGACCTCATTACGTCTGTAGCAGTAAGAAACCAAGCACTAAAAAGCAAACCCTGCCAGAGCTAATGTGGTCACATGAATCTCCCTTACTCTCACTGTAATTGTGTTCTGAGGGCTGTGAGAGAGGCAAAAATGGATTTGGTTTAGCAGTGTCTTAATTCCTGCATCTCAGCACAACTCCCGCAAACCTTCCTTCCTTTGTTAAGAACAAGAATGCTAAAAAACCCAAAATCCCAACACATTTCTAGCTCATACAGACCTATCAGCTCTTCGTGCTCTCAATCCTGTTTGCTAGTCACTTGTGTTTCTGACAGAATAATTACGGATACCTAGGGGGATTCTAAAGGAGTTCAATTAACTGAGCTGAGAAAAAAAGCACACAAAAAACATTTATCTCCTTTTCCAGAGGAGTACAGGGCGGCTGTCCCATCCCTGGCAGAACCTTCTAGAACATTCTGACTTAATTTGAGAAAAAGTGGTTATAACATGAGATATTATTGCAGCCCTAATCAATACATTCGGGGGGGTAGGGTGCATGAGAGGATTTATTTTCCTTTGCTGAGCATATAGTTCTGTGTTATTTCTCTTTGCAAGTGCAACAAACCACAGCACAGTGGCATTTACCAAGGTGCAATATTTTCTCTAATTTAGGCCTCTGGTTCTTTACCAACGCCAGGCCATGGCTGCACGGCTACGCAGTAATGTCGCACAGATGTGCCAAAGTATTGTACAGCCTTCTTGAGAGGCTGAACTGTATAAATGGAAAGGAAAGAATCCTGCCCTGAAGGGAACACAGATTCTCCGCCTGCATTGCCAATGGACAGGACTTAAATCTCTAATCCTCTGAGTCCGGGAGTGAAGGCAGAACTCAGAATGCAGGACTGTATGAGTGTGGCAGGATATTTCCCTGGAGGTAGGTCTTCACAGAGAAGATAAGCTACACCACAGCTTTGGAGTGACAGGATTTCTGCCTCAGACGCAGCTCCTAATTATTATTTCTGGCCTGGATGCAGATGTGTAGTGTTCTCATTGTAGTCCTTGTAGATAAATTGAAGGAAAGTTTTTGCCTTAACTTTTCTCATCACACATTTTAAATTATTATTTTTATTTTAAAGAGCCTTAGGTCTACACTGGCACCTAGATAATACAGTGATGGGTTCTTTAGGAATGCCATGGATGACTAGACAGGACAGACAGCAGCCAAAGATGGTAGTTAATACTTGATTCCAATTCAGACTACAGTAGCACATCTAAACTGAACGTAATCTGAGTTTAGTTACATACTGTGAACTTGTGAAGTCAGTTACTGCTTTTGCATCCACATGCACAGAATCTGATGTAACATGGCCCCCTTTTTACTGCAGAAGGGTTTTCCCCCAAAAGATTCCCTCCAAAGACCCCTGGATAAAAAGGGATAATCTCCACACATTGCCTCAAACCATGCAAAAACAAAATCAGAATTTCAAGCAACTCATCTCTCCAAAATTTTGGCCCGTCTGGGTTTTCTAAGCTTTGCGAATTGTACTTTCACAAGATGCAGAGCACAAATCCCACATATCATGCTATACCTGTTCTGCAGGCCCAGAAAGCTTTCTAATATTTTGCCTGAAAATGATATCTCACATACAAAAAGGTTAAAATTTCCAAGAGTATAACATGTAATTAATTACTAGAGATTCTCTTGCTAGATATATCCCTTCCATCCCTTGACACATCCCTTTCCCCCCAAGGAGTTTGTGGGAGAAGACAGACAGACATCAACACTTGTACTCTTATTTACAATAACCATGCAGGAAAGTTTTCTTTTAAAGGCAGTCTGTAATAAGTGATGGGTATCCTCTTCAGTTCACACTCATGAGCATACTAAAAGATATGTATAAACAGCAAAACTATCTGCAAACCTAACAAGGAAAGAACTGCCCTGTTTTAACTCTTAGAGTAACTAAATTCCCTGGAAATGCACCTACAGCATGGGTATGTCAGACAAGTGTATCATCGATCATGCAAGGAGAAGAACTAGGTATAAGGAGAATGGAACATCCCAGAAGTAATTATCCAGGTGGCCCCTGTTGACTTACTTTCCTTCAGATCCATAGCTGTTCATACTGTCCTCAATGGATTCATGGCTGGCTTGACGGACCGTCCGGCTTGGCATTTCGACAGCCAGACCAGTTTCTGTGCTCCGCTGGATAGCACCTTTGAGTCTCCGGCCATCCCCTTCTAAAAACAAGAGAGATCATAAAGGCAGTCAGCTATTGTTCTGAGCAATGTATGGTAATACTACAAGGACGGCAATCAAATATAAACAAGGAAAGGCCTTTCAGGGAGTTACTTCTGGAATATAGAAACCACTCTGCACTCCATTTTTTTAAAAAATTTTGTCACACTCAATCCTGTAGCTCTCACCTTTGTTCATAATGGGCCTGATGTTCAAACAAGCTGGATACCCAACTGGGCATTCAAAATGCAAATGTAATTGCTAGCCTAGTTTGAGCATGCAAATCAGATAACTGAATGTGTGCCTGTGCACGTAGCATGCACTCACACACACAGCTTAAATTTGTAATGAAGATGCTGCCGGGGCTCAAGCAATTTTTTTTACATTCATAAATAATGCAGCAAGCCTAGAGGTGCCAGGGCTCAGCCTGGAACAAATTAAGCAACACATACCCACACACATACTAGCCGTGTGTGTGTGCAGTTGCCCAATTACTATGCACACCTGTGCAAATATGAACAGAGATTAGGTATTAAATTGTGGATCTAACATGTTTGAAAATCTGCCCCACTGTTTCAAGTTGTGAGAAACGCCGGGGAACCAGGCTGCCAGGACAGTAATGGCAGGGTAAGAGGGAAAGACGGGGCTGTGCAGCCCTAGGAACATTCTGAATTGGGGAACAATTCAGACACAGGCTATAAGGGACTATAAACGCATCTCCAAAATGGCTTCCCAATGCAGTCCACTCAGAGGGACTTTAATAGCAGAAGAGCCCACAGCAGGGGCTGCTGCATTCAGACACGTCCTCAGCTCAGTTCCAATGGGAATCGTAATTTGATGTCACAGATTCTCTTTTCCTCCTGGAGTTAATCTTTAAAGGCTCTGAAATTAAGAGCTGCTATTTGCATCCTTCTCTTTAGCAGTCTGTTCTCAGAATGAATTATGTTATATAATGAATATATAATGAATACCATGAACATTAATTGCTTTAGCTGATGTTAGGTAGCTAACAAGCTTCAACCTTCATACAATACTTATCCTGAAATATTGATGTCAGCTCAAGTTCTCTGAACGAATTGGCATGTGGGAATCTTTTTAAAAGTGTCCATCCATACACCTGTATAAGAACGTGCTGTGTGTTAACTCTGGGGTGGTAAACATTTGACACACCAGACTGCTTTGTTATTTCTATTGAACATTTATATTGCAGCAGAGTACAATGTCCTCTACCAGCTCAGGGCTCTGTTTTGTTAGGTGCTACAAAAACGTTTGCAAATATTCAAAATAGTCAACTTATCCTGGAAGACTTGAACATTGCTAAGTGGGGGTTACTCCCAGATGCACCCCAACTTTATGAAGAATGCCTCTGGATATGAAATGAACCCATTCAGCACAACATCAGCCCTGGAAATACCAATTTTAGGGTATTGGGAGTTCTCAAAACGTGGAAGAGGATGGGCCCTCATAGCCACTTCAGAAGCTCTAAGAGCTCAGCCTGTAACAGCTCATTTAAAACACATGCAGAATATTGTTGTATTTTTTCCTATGTGTATAGCAAGCTGCTGGGCCTGGGAATGGTTTTCTCTAATTTTCTGCATGAATGGGCACTTTCCAGAAACTACTGGTCTATTAGAAAGGCCCTGTCCTTTGCTCCATATGAAATTAACACTGGTAGTGAAATACGATGCAGAGCATCTTCCATGAACATAGTTTAAAAGCCTCCTTTCTCTGCAGCAGCCTGAGTTTTCCAACTGAGTAAACATGTAAGCCCAAAGGCCTCCTCTACCAGCAGCTGTACAGCACCGTATGCCGGCATCAGAGTTTGTATGTTTTAGGTTAACGTTAAATACCGTTTGTATTGTTTGTATGCCTAGAGCAACGTGAGAGGCACATCATATACAGCGTACATCCGAAAGTTTAAGAAACAAACATTTTTAAAACAACTACTATCCAAATCAAAAGCTTCAGACAAAACAAATATTAATCACAGACTTCAGTGAAGGAAAAGTCCAATGAGGCCTACTCTAGTCACTGCTACTGCGGGATTATTCCCAATGGTATATTTTCTAGTGCTTTGCCCAGCCTAATTCTAAACATCCCAAGTTATGCGGCTTCCCTAATTTGCCTTAGGAGGCTATCCCACAGACTAGAACACTCCTCCTTCACTGTAATGTTATCTGTCCTGAGAGCCTGATTTCCCCCTTAATTTTATTTTGTTCCCCTTAACTATATCCTGTTCTACCATCCTTTACAATTCTCCTCCCTCCTTGCTATGTATATGTCCTCAAAATACTCAGATCCTTCCTCTGTTGTTTCGTTGCATATTCAGTTTTTTCCTCATCAGATCAACCCGAGTCAATAATAATAAAGCAGTATTGAAAAATGTTCAAGTGCCTAACCATGAAACATCTGCTCTCAGAATTATTTGATTTGCTCCGTCATTGGAAATGGCCAGGGGATGAAATACTCAAAGTACCGGAACCCTGCGGTTAGCAACAAATGTAGAGAGGCTGGTGGTGTGGTCAGGCAGTTGGCACGCCAAGGCATGGCCTCATATCACAGATTTTCAGGCCCAGCACTCAGGTTTGTCATACAGTGAAAGAGAACAAAATACAGGGAATGCAGCAGTATCAAAGCGGGGGCACACTCCAGCACCATACTAGAGATTGTCTCTCACTCCCAGCTGGCATTGAATAAGTTCTGCTGCAACAGAACACATAGAGCCACGCATTGCTGGCATCTTGAGATTCCTGCTGCATCTCCTTAGCTGTCTGGGGAAACGTGTGATGCAGGAGCGGGCAAAGGGATGAGGAGGAGAACAAAGGCAGTTTGCAGAGGACTGTGGGGGTCTGCAGGTCCCGAACCTGGGCCTGTGGGCCATTGCTGCATCCACTCCACCACCTGATGGCTCTGCTAAGGACTGGAGAATTGGGAGCCTTATGGCCTTACCCTCCTCCAAAGGTACTGCCCACAGGGGCCTGACTGGAGGACCTTCACATCCCCTGATTATTTAAAACAGAAAAAGACACAAGATGTTGTCTGAGCAGTAAGAAGTTGCCTGGATTGTGTCTTGCTTCTGCCTCCGACCCTACAATCTGCTGCCTGATTCCCGACCACGTCCCCAGTTCCTGACTTTGACCCTGCCCCATTCCTTGTTCCTACTTTGTCCCAGGCCCTGAGCCCTGTGGCCTTGGCTTCCAACTGCTCTGACTCCAACCTATGGCTCTTTGGCTTCCAACTCCACACTGACCATGGCTTCGGCTCCTGTTTCCTGTCTGATCCTGGCTCCGACGCCTGGCTCTTAACTTCAGAGGTGCCCATTGCCTTTGGCCCCTGAATACAATGCTGGCCACCCAGCCACACCCTGATCACCGGTAGCAGTCTTCCATAGACCCTGACAATTTTCACAACCCCTCCTTGCCCCGGATCCCAGTAGGAGTAGGAATGGATCAACTGGACCTCTCTCTATCCCATGGTCCCCTGGCATCTCAAGAATGGGTTGCCCACTTGCAGGCAGATCACCAGGAGCTGCGGGCTCAAGTGACATAGTTGGCAGCCAAGAATCTGTTGCTACAGACACAAGTAGATCAGCTCCTTGCTAAGAATGCTGTGCTTTAGGCACAGCTTTCAGTATTGCAACCTGAACAGTGCAGACTTTCGTTCCCCTTTGCCTGTAAGCATACTTCTCTGTGGGCTTTGTCATCTGCCTTCTGTCTCAGGAAACGCTGGCTTGGGTGTGCCCCTACTAGAGTGTAACAGCCCAATACTAACTGACCGGGATGCCTTCCTACAGGCGTTCGCTATGATATTGGATACCCGCTCAAGAGAATTTGCCCTGTGAAAAAAAAATCACAGAATTATAGGGCTGGAAGGGACCTCAAGAGGTCATCTAATCCAGCCCCCTGTGCTGAGGCAGGATTAAAGTATACCTAGACAATCCCTGATCAGGGTTTGCTAAACCTGTTCTGAAAAACCGCCAAGGCTGGGGATCCTACAACCTCTGCAAGTAACCTATTCTGGTGCTTAACTATCCATATAGTTAGAAGGTTTCTCCTAAGCTTCAACTGAAATCTCCCTTGCTACAAAGTAGGACAAGTACTTCTCATCCTACCCTTGGTGGACAAGGAGAGCAACTGATCATGGTCCTCTTTATAAGAGAAAACGTCACAGAAGCATCATGGAGAAACAGCACATTCTGGGTGAGAAGGGAGAACAGAAAAGACTGATAAATGCTTAGCACTTATATTGCTTCTTTACATGTTTGAAGCTCTTTCACAGTCGTCCAGCAGTGACCCACTCTGGCCAATAAAAGAGCAGCACAGAGGGCTCTGAAAGGACTCTCAGCCAGTCCTCCCTGAGCCAAATTACTGTACCTGAAAGGATGGAGTACTAAAAGCTCCTCTGAAAGACGTGTAAAATGAGGAGTGTAATGGTACCAGTTGGATGAGGATGCTGCCTGGTAAAATAATTTGTCTTAATTTATTTGTTAGTGCTATCTGGAATGAGTAAAGTGAGCTTTGATCTTTCCTGTCGTGTCAGTGCACGATTTACCTGCTAGACAGTCCAGCAGTGGATGAGAGGGAGCGAAAGTGGCTGCATGGATAAAGCAGTGGACAGATCATTGGACCCTTCTGGGCATTCCCGCTCTTCAATGTATTTGCAGCTGTCTACTCCAATAAAAGCTAGCTCTTCTCAAGAATGATGCAACAAGATGGGCAGTGCTCACTACCTTTAAAAACTGCTTTTGTCTCAATATTGGTAAGAAAAACAGAGGCTTCTCTCTCACTTTCCCCTCCCTGCACCATTCCAGCAAACAGGCACTGTCTTGCATAGCTTATGTTATCTTCTGTGTCGGTGAAAAGAACAGGTCTCCTAAGCTCCTGTCTCTATGCGACTGACAGCTTTCTCTGTGCACAGAGGATACAAAATCTTAAAAATCCATTGAATTGTACAGCAACTCATGTCAGGACAGGATTATGCTATTATTGCTATCGGGCAAAATTACACTCCAACAGATGATGGATTCTTCAATTATTCAGCTGGTTTTCTTGAGACTTTCAATCCTCCTGTTTCCCTCTTATCCACATCACCTCTTCTCTTCTTACATCTCCTCCTCTCTGGCACTTGCTTTATTACCAACCTTCACTCTTCCAGTTTCTCACTTTAGAAATTATTCCCTGTATTCATCACTCAGTTTCTCTCAAGGTTGGTCCATTTGGCTTGAACACTCCAAGCACAGAAGGAAACTAAAGTAGTGGGGATAGAAGTGTCCAAGTGGTGCCTTCCATGCCTTTTAAATTAACTGACATCGTTTCAAGGCTGGGAGTGGAAATCAACAGAATTTAAATCTGATTGGCTTTGCTTCTCAATTAATCTATTGCTTCAAAGCACAGAACATGTTAATACCCACATTTTATGTACAGACAGAATCAAAACACTGCCCACTGCACAACTGAACCCCCTGTGGGGCATATTAATTAGCCTTTTCTTTCTCAAGATTGGTGTTCATGTTTTGGCTTTGGTTGCAAAGCTAGGGACTTTCTCCCTAGTCCCGTTTGTTCCCATTGCAAAACTACTTAACAAACAAACATTTTACATTCTCTGACTAAGAGAGGTCCAAGACTCAGGCACCGGAGGGTGCCGCAGGTCAGGATCAAGGTACATCCGAACAGCCGAATCAGAGAAACAAGACAGACAGCAGAGGGCAGGGTAGATTAAAATCAATGTTTTTTAAAGAAATAAATTTTAAAAATCAGATTTTTTAAAAAAATTAAAAAAAAAAATCAATACTAAATTTCTCTCTCATTTAAAAAATAACAGTTACAATTAAATCTCATCACAAACATGCTAAACCTACACTTACAGTCTCATAAAAATGAATTAAGGGCTCTAGTCTGTCCAGCCTAAGTACCAGCTCTTGCTTCTTGAAAGTTTTGGGCTTTCGGTTTCTGTTTCAGTTTCTCAGCAGACTAAAGTCACATGTACAAAGAAAGACACAGGTTGGATAAGATTGTCGTGGTTCAAAATTTTGTTGAACAAAAATTCAACTGTCACGTGTGCGTTTTTGTCACAGACAATGCTACAAACATGGCAAAGATGAGAAGATACTTAGAAGAAGAAATGGAAGGATACTCCTTAATAACATAGGGCTGAAATGCCCATTTAGTGCATCTTTTAGCCAAAGACTTCAGTACATCTTCTCCAGGAATAAAAGAAAACGCTGTTGAAGTTGCAAAATACGTCCGTAACAACCATTTTGCTTTAGTTTCACTGAAGAGAGCAGGAGGATCCAAACAAATTCTCCCTCAAGATGTTCCATGGCATTCTGTGATTGATGGTTTTGAACAATTTATTAAGAACTGGCCTATTCTCATAAACCTTTGTGAAGAAAACCGTGATAAAATAGATACCTCATCCGAAGTATCTAACATTGGATTAAAAAGGAATGTAGAGGATATGCTCAGTATTCTAAAGCCTATATCCAGAGCCTTAAACTTAAGAGAAATTATTGCTGATGCTGTTGAAATTTGGAAGGCACTTCAAGAGACATTGAAGAAAGAAATACCTCACCAGAAAGTTAAACTGCAGGCAATAAAGAAGCAAATGGATCAAGCACTAACTCCACCTCATTTCCTTGCGAACATTCTCAACCCCAGATATAAAGGTAGATGCCTAACTTCTGAAGAAGATGCTGCTGCCATGGCATGGGCATCTCAAAATCACTCCTCAGTTATGCCAGTCATAATAAATTTCAGGACTGGAGCAGAACCATCTAAACAGTACATGTTTACTGATGATGTTTTGAACAAAGTCACTCCCTGAATTGGTGGAAGTCATTAGCCAGGCACCTTGAAACAGAGTTCCTTTAGCTGCTAAGCCAACTTTTCACAGCAGTATCGTCCTCTGCAGGCCCAGAGAGAATATTTTCATTGTTTGGTATTATTCACTCAACGCTAAGAAATCAACTGGGAGTTGAAAAAGCAGGAAAACTCATATTTCTGTTTTAGCCTATGAATAAAAATGACAGTGGGAGTGGGGAAGAGGAGAGCTAGTTGTAGCCGTTTTAAGGACAGCGTACATTTAGTGTTGTGATGACTTGTCTGTTAGAGTTAATAAAATTTGAAAATTAAAAAAAAGAAAAGAAAAGAGAGAGAGTTTAAGGACAGCCGGCAGCTCAGGAGACTGCTGCAACCGGACATGTGAACCATTTATGTAACATTTGAGATTGAGTTTAATAAAATATAAGTGATATTGCGTGTGTGTGATTTAGTTCTGCCCTTCCTAATGTGCTGCATCTGCAGCTTGACCCAAGTGATAAGTATTATGTCCTACCCCCTAAATTAATACAAATCAAGTGATCTAAAAACTCACACCACGTATACCCTCCTGGATGTCGTACCATGCTGTACTGAGCCGTTACAGTCACATGTTTGAGGGATCAGATTTGCACCATTGTTTAAGAAATATGTGAAGAGGTATCCGTGGGAAACTTGATTTAAATCAATGATTTTCTCTTGGTGATTTAAATCCTGATTTAAATCAACCCTCCCTGGCAGTGGGTGATGCATGCAGCATTCAGGGGCAGCAGTGGAGCACGACGGGGTTGGCAGGCCAGGACTGAGTGCATTAGCAGAGGCGTGTACAGGAACTTGCACAGAACCTGCCTGCACTATTCTTAGCTCAGCCAAGGTTCAGTAAATCCCCCTTTATTGTCACAGGCACTAAATTCACTCCATGGTTTTGAAGAAACAGAAAAATGTGGATGCTTTTTTGCTCACTTCCCCATTTCTCAGGTTTGCCTTGAGTTAGTAAGAGGGAAGGGGACTTGGGGGTGAAAATGGGCAAGGAGGAGCATTGTGCAGCCAGTGAGCAGATCAGAAAGGAACCAAATCCTGGGGGTGACAGCGGGTAGGAAGCAAGTGGCGGCTGCTTGGGCTTTGCCCTTGGCCTTTAGCGAAAAGACTGACAAGTGCACAATGAAGCAGGTACTGCGAATCTCAGCTCTGCAGTAAATGAGAGATTATGCTGAATTGTCCGCCCCTCCTGCTCTTCTCTAAATAAAGGTCCTATTTGCAAAGGCTTTGCTGAGAAAAGAATTCGAATGCCAGCTTCTCCGCTTATAAACGTTGCTGTTCAAATGGTGGGGGGGTTTTCCTGCTGATTCAGATGCTAAGCTGAATCCCCAGCAGTCCATTTGCCAGGAGGCATTTCATTATGAATCCATTCTGAGATTAACAAACATCCTTTTGTTCAAATCCAAGAGAGAGGGGAAAAAATCCGCTACCGAACAGCATGAATACCCAACACCTGTGACATCCCGCCAGACACACAGCGTGCACGTCAATTTGTCTGTCTGAGATGTACCAAGCAGGCCTTTTCAGGGAATTTGGGGTATTTATTTGTGCTTGTAGCAAGTAATGGTTTGTTTGGAAGTGAATGCTGATGCTTAGGAAAAATATTGCCATTTCTGATTGGAGTTTAACCAGCTGACCCCCACTCTCACCACACGTGGGAGAGCTGACATACTGACAAGCACTTCACATGTCTACATCCTAATAGGCTGTGAATTACAAGCACCTGAAGAGAGGCGGCATTTTGTTCTGTGCCCAGCAGCAAGTGGGACTAAGATGGACTACCCTCAGTGCCAAAGTAACCCACTGGAAGCAACAGAAAACAGCGGGGGCTACACAGGCGCACAACTCAGTCAGTTCACGTCACTCTTCCTGTCCTGCTTTCAGCCACAAACCCCTCTTTAAGGACACACTTTGTTTTAAACTTTAAAAGATATTCTGACACAGGATAGAAGAAACATTTTTAGGCATTATTCTTTAAATCGCCTTAAATTAAATGCATCCCCACTGCAGAGTACAGTCTGTGTAATATTTCTTGTGGGGGCTAAATGAATTAAAGAAGAAATTAGCAAATTGGAAACTTTAAATTGGCCATAAATCCCTCTGTTAGACTATAGCTACGTTTGCAGTTAGTGGCGAAGGAGGCATTCTTCCCCATGTTCCACTCACTACAGGCCACGCTATAGGGACAGTAAAGAACTTTAGGGGGAATTCCCCAGCACGATCACTGCATTGGTCTGCCATATGTGGCACTGCATGACCCCCTGCAGGAGGCAAGCTGAGGCTGGGTTGGAGTACAGAGGGAGGGCTACAGCCATTCAAGGCATATGAAGCGCTAGAGAAGCTACCTAGTCTAATTTAGTGTAGTCTTCCCTGGCTCCAACAGCCTGAAATAGGAAGGGCTTAAAGTCATCTCTGCCCCCTCCTACAAGTGCAACTCAGGAACAGAGCCTAACTCACTAATTTCACAGAGCTCAGAACGTTCTCTTACTTCCCCAAACTCCCTTAACAAATAAAACAGAACAAAAAATTGTGCAGCTCATTTTTTTTAAGTCGCTGATGGAAGGTGCCAGCTGGCTGAGGGCCCTGGAGATGGAAGTTCTTTCATGATCTACTGAACGTGAGCAGCATACAGATCAAGGAGACAATGTCCTCATTCTGGCTGACAGAAGCAGCGTTGCTCGTTGTGTGGGCAGGCTAGGCACAAGGGTGTTTAAACTGGGGTTTGTAAAACAATGTCTCTATTTTAAAGAGTTTCACAGAAGCTAAACCAAACTCAGCCTTCTTTTCCCCTTCCTCCCTATAGGAAGTGGGACAGTTTCATTAATCTCTTCTCCTAACCCTGCCCCGCCTCTACTCTGCTGAAGGACCTGCTTTAAAATGGGAGCAGCTGGCCTTTTATAACTTCAGTCCAGGAGCAGGTGTGTTCTTGGCGGAGCAATAGCACTAGCTCATCCTCAGACACTATATAAGTAGCAAGTCCACAAACAGCAGGTTTTAGGGAAAATGTCTAGGTATGTTATGTTCTAAACACAGGTCCTTCTTCCCTCAAGCACTGTTAGAGCAATAGGAGTTTTCCTCCCTTGAGGAGGTTTGAGCTGCAGTTTATTACTAAAGCAAGCTGTAACCACACTTATACAGGTTCCTAACCCTTCCCCATGGATCTTGCCTTTCTAGATTAGAGGGAACAACTTTAGGGTAAGAAAAGGGGTGGATTCTCTGCAGCCATTTAATACTTGGTCTTATTGCAGAAAACGCTGAAGAGGGTGCCAGCTGTAGGAAGGCATCTCTATGATAAGGAAAACCATCTGCTGCAAACTGGGCTAAGACAAACTCACTTCACACTCCACTAATGAGTCACTGGAGCATAATTTCTGAGTGGGGCTGGATTTGAACCAGTGATCTAGAGAGGAAATACTATAGTTTAACACTGGAATAAATATCAGCAGGTGGAGGATCAAACCCCCATTCAGATTGCTACGGAGGGTGCCAAAGGTACTCTTCTTTCTGGGTTCTGGAAAAAAAATCCAATTAGGATTATTTAAAATATTCTTTCTATTCCTTAGATGGCCAACGCCAACAGAGTTGGGATTTCTAGGCTACGGAACCTACCAGCAGGCTATTCCTACTGAACTGTAAATTAGACCAGTAATCATCTAAGCTTTTTTTTCTCTTCTTCATTTTATGATAAAATCTGAAAAAGGTACTTAGCCATTTTTGAGGCTTCAATAGCTAATTCCTGTGACCTCATAAGCCATTTTTTAAAAAGATAGCTGGAAAATACTCCATTAACCTTGTTGGATGGAAAATGCCTTTTCAACCAAATTAACAATTTTTTAATTTGCAAAAAACTTTGTTATGCCTGAAGTTTTTCCTTTTCCAGTGAAGAATTTCAAAATGAAAAGTTTAAGTGTTTTTTAAAGTTCTATTTTGGTGGGAAAAGACACTCTGACTTACTTTCTTCCACTGGGAAAAGGTCAGGAAAGTTTAAAGAAGTGGGCTCCTCCCCAAATGAAAAAATTTTCAGATGTTTTCAAAAACCTTTTTAAAAAAACAACCTTTTTGTCTGAAGGTTTTCATCACAAAACTGAAAAAGCTGACATTCTTGAACAAAAGGACAAAGTGTATTTCTTTCTAAATATTTAATAGAAAATATTTGTTAACCAGCTTTGTACTCTTCAAAATTCTTTGCAAGTTTCCATGTAACTTGTTTGTGACAGTAGGATCCAAACAGCTCAGTCTGGAGGCTGGGGCTGATTTTTATTTTTTTTAAATGGAACAGAATAATTGATTCTTTTTTCCAAAGCTGTCACCCCTTGCAGAGAAGAGTTTTGATTCAATAAAATGACCATATGGATAAGGAAAAGAACTGCAGTAATTACAATGCTGAACAGCATATAGAGGTAAAAATGTGTTTGTTTTTAAATTAGGGGAAAGGGGGAGGAATAAATGCTTCACAGCTGCAGTAGAAGATCTGCAAGGCCAGTAGCTTCTTCAGCTTAAGTGACAGTCCAAATGTCTTAATTTATATAAAACATTAAATTGTACCTTTACAAATCCCTGGGTGCTGTTGCCACATAGTAAAAAATACAAGCTATGCACAAAACCACAGAGGCAGAGATCAGCCTCTCCACAAACTCCACCTCCATGCACAAGCCCAGCTTTCAGCACATCCCCCTCCCTTCCCCAAAGCCTGAAGAACAAGGTGGGCTTTGCACAGGGCCCTGAAGGCCAGCAGATTTGGGCTATTTTGTGCTGTGTGTCTGAGCACGCATGCAGGTGGACACATGCAATTAATTTTAAAGTGCAGGGCCACTCAGAACACACGGCTGACAGCTCCATCTCTTTTAAAATAAGGGGCTGCTTCATTTGATCTCAGCTGCAGCAATGTGGCAGGAGGAGAAATACGTCTCTCAGTCCTGGTCCGCACTGGCCGCGGATTTTGGTGGCAGTCGACTATATAGCTTGCGTATCTCCCGTTGACTTCCTAGCTTCTATCTACCATGGCGTCCCCACTGCGCTGCACCAGCGGGAAATGCCCTCCCCTCGACAGCGCTACTCTTCTTGCAGGGGTGGATTAACAATGTCAACTTCCAGGTTTGATTGAGTGGCTCTTTGCAGACAGGCAGGCCCCAGGCCATTTGCACAACACCTTAAACGCTGCTCAGAAACTGACAGTCAGCCAACGCAAGATGAGGGGAACACACAACAGTACTCTACTTGCAAGGTGACAGTGGAATGGTTCACAGTAGCAAGATCTAAATCTGAATTAAGTGGTCAATCTCTTGGCCAAACATAAGCGCAGATAAAAAATTGTGCTGGACAACATGGTTCTATGATGATCAAATAGAAGGAACTGTTCAGCTTGGAAAAGAGATAACTAAGGGAGGATATGATAGAGGTCAGTGGCATATGGAGGGTCTCTGGCGCCTGGGGGTCAGGCCTACATTTGTGGCCCTCACGCCCCTCTGCGCAGGGGAGGAGTCGTGCCAGCACCACCATCCCCAGCTGCCCTGGTGGGAGGGACCTGTACCTGGTGGGGGTGCAAATGCAGGCTTGGCTCTGCCACCCCCTCGCTGCAGTTACCCAGCACACAGCACCCCACCTCTCCCACTGCAGCCCAGCACCAGCTTGGATGGGGTGACCTCATCCCCTGGCCTGGGGTGGGGCACACTGGGTCGACTCTTCATGATGAGTGGCTGGCACAGGAGGCTGACGGGATGTTAATTACCCCTACACATAAACTAAGGGTTACACAGTTAAATTAATTAGCAGCAGGTTTGAAACAAATGAAGTATTTCTTCACATAATGCACAGTCAACCTGTGGAACTCAGTGCCAGAGGATGCTGTGAAGCCCAAAAGTATAACTGGGTTCAAAAGAATTAGATAAGTTCATGAAGGATAGGTCCATCTGTAGCTATTAGGCAAGATGGTCAGGGATGCAACACCATGCTCCTGGTGTCCCTAAACATCCAACTGCCAGAAGCTGGGACTGGATGACAGGGAATGGATCACTTGAAATTACCCTGTTCCATTCATTCCCTCTGAAGCATCTAGCCACTGTCAGAAGACGATATACTGGAATAGACGCACCACTAGCCTACTCTAGAATGGCAGTTCTTATGTTCTTGAACTGGGGGATCCAAAAACAGTCCTTGTCTGAAAACGTGAGTGACACATGGTGGATTCATTACTTCAGTTAAAGGAGCAGATATAAACCTCAGCATGTCTTCCAGTCTTCCTGCAAACCTCACTTCTGATTATCTAGCTTTAGCCATCTAGCCCTCCTACATGCCAGTCTCTTCCCCTCATGGGACAAAGCATTCAACAGCTCTGGTGGGACTAAATGAGCTTGGGTGTCACTCGTATACTAACAATACAGAAGTCTTTACTGTCCCTCCCAGTGGTCCCATATACACATTAGACAAGATGAAGGCCCACAGGAGAGGAAGGACAAGATGAAGGCCTACTGGAGAGGACCTTTAGGGCAGTGAGATCTAGTGGGAAATTTAGGTTCTGTTCTTGGCTCTAACGCTGACCGGCTGTGTGATGTTGAGCAAGTCACTTCCTTATCTCTGTAGCTGTTTCCCCTCCCACCCTTTGTCTGTCTTGTCTCTTTTAATAGTAAGAGAAAGTTCCTGCCCCAAAGAGCTTGCAATGTGTCTGTACGGTGTCACTGCCTACAGAACAATGGGGCTCTGATCTCATTTGGAGCCTATACAAATAATTACCCCACACTTCATAAACCACTGTGTTGTAAAACTAATTTCCCATAACGAAGGGGAAATGTCTAACCTGATATTAATACATGAAGATGTATTAATTCAAAGCTGCAGCCATATTGCTCAGTCCAACAATCTAAAAGTTCACAGACTAAGAAGTCCCTGGCACCATGAAATAAACTGAAGTGCAGACAGACAACTACTTTACCTTCCTGTGCCTTCCATGGGTTTTCTTACTGCCCCTGTAAAACCCCTCCTGTCCCCCATTTTAGGATAAATACTTCTGGGCCAAGAATCATCAATACTAAGAGGTAAAAGTGATTCATGTCCTTGGTTAAACATGTCTGGCCTGCCAAACATTTGCTCAGGATCCCTACATAATTACAAGAGAGTTGAAGAACCAGAGCGCTCTGTCCTAGTTCCCCCATCTATCTTACACTATTTATAACTCTGAGGACATTGTCTCAGCCCAGGATCTGAAATATGAATGAACTGGAGGTTCAGTAAACCTCCAGAGCCAGAAAAGAAGGAAGAAAAGGTGTGAAAATTTCAGAAAGGTAAGTGATTATGAAGTGTCACTCTAAATAAAAGTGTTACTTTTATGCAATAATAACAACTACCACAAAGCTGATAATCATCTCTTGTGAGAGATGAGTGTCCCCTTCTTTACCCAGTGTCACTCACACTGATTGTTTTCTCCAGAAGGAAAACAGGGGTAACAGTGCTCAAAACAGACTAACGACAGAAGTTGCTTTTTTGTTTGTTTGTTTGTTTTTAAGTGGATTTTGAGATCATGTAGGTTATGAAAGAGAAAATAGACAAAATAAAAGATGCTGAACATATAACTTCCTCACTTGGAGTTCCTAATTAGGGCTGCTGAAGCTTAGCTACAAATAAGGCAAACTTCAGGGTTGCCAACTGTCCATAAATTTACAGATAGTCAGTAAAAAATGTACTATTTTAACACTGTCTGTAAATCAGTAAATAAATGAAAATGCCCATTAAATTGGGTAGAAATAAAACATTGTATTTTGACATTGATTCTGAATGACGACAGTCAATCATAAAACTACACTGACCAGGACTATCAATTTCTATTATTGCACGCGCCCAAAGAACCCGATTGATCAATTAACTGCAGCTAAAACAATTGTGTAATTCTGAATTCATGTGTACAGAATATCATGAGTAAGTACACACATTTGCGATGTTATTGTATTGTTTATGGTATTTTTAGTGATGTCAGTAAAAAGTTCACCGTCAGTTTAAAAAAAAAAATCCAGATCTTCACGTCAGTAAAAACCAAATTGTAATGTTGGCAACGCTCTTGGCCCCAGTGTGGTACAGGACCCCTTCTCAGAAGGAATGTGACTGCTGCTTGTGAAGATCATCTCTCATTCTCACAAATTCACAGGGCTTCATGTATGTTACAGAAAACTTGGCTATGTTTCTTTTAATTGTATTTTGGTAATTTGTTACCAATACAATTAAAAGAAACATAGCCAAGTTTTCTGTAATATACACGAAGCCCTGTGAATTTCAGTAGGGCTGCACACATGAAATTTAATGCAAAATCAGGCTTAGAATTTCTTTTTGCATGAGTTATGTTCAATTTGAAACTACGACTGTTTAAATATATTTTCCTTAAATCAAGCACATAAGAAGTCATCCCAAAATAGATACTGTTTAATAACTTTGGTCCATTTCACACTGGGTATTTGATCTACAGTTGAGGTAAATATCAGAAAAGTCAAGTCACATTTAACTTCAGACATTAAATTTCCAATCGCACCATGTTACTAGTCTGTAAAACCATCTTGTTAAGTTTTACTGTGGCACCTGTCAGTGTAGTATCTACAGCAAACAAGAACCTAGGAATATGTTTCAATTAACTGTGTGTATCACTAAGAAGACGAGGACATGCAAAAACTTCCTAGATAGAGTTACATTAATTTGCAAATGAAAAGCCCACACTGGTCTGTAGCTCTGGCACATGCAACTGTACGTGACCTGAAGCTCTGTATAACTTGAAAGCTTGTGCCTCTCACCAACAGAAGTTGGTCTAGTGAAGGACCACATCCACCTTGTCCCTCTTATGCAACAAAGAATAGCATCCCCTTTTTAAACATTACAACGCATGGCACATAGACATCCATTTCTAACACGTCCAGAATGCAAAATCAGCAAGTGAGGAGGGCTGTTGTATTTCATGAAAGCTTGGGGAAACAGTCCAATGTTTCTTTCACAAGCAGTTTGAGTTTCCAGCACAGTGGGACCCAGGATAACTAACTGGCTCTTCCCCAGTGAGTTGGCGTGGCTTTGGAAATTTGGCCCATAGTTTAAGCAGAGTGCTGCATTCTCAATAGAAGAATCATTTAAAACTTGACTAGTGTTTGAAAACAGACAATTCCTTCATCCCCAACTGAGGATATAGGAGCATGTGGAAACCCATCCAAAATATCATGCTTGTTTAAAGATTATGGATTGTTAGGAAAAAATCCATCAATAAAACAGCAGAATATATTTGGGAACAACCACAAGATCTAGTTTTAAAGAAAGGGTTCTCAGTTACCAAACCACCAGACAGATGAAGGAGGAATCTGCGTCAGTGACAGGGATTTTTTGTTTGGGGGGTTGTACAATTTTGTACTAAATGGAATTTGTGGCTAGCCACTCATCATAGGATGATTCTGTTCCTGCTAATCACGTGGCTGGCCATTATTCATGGATACAGTATGACTGCATGTAGCATGACTACCCCATGATTCTGGAGTTTGTGTGGCCCGGAAGGTCATTGAAAATCCGAGGGCTAGGGCTACATAGTTTTGTTCAAAATATTTCTAAATTTATTTTACAGGAGGAGTGGAGATTAAATGAACTTTTTAAAGCACCATACTGGGTTCTGTAACTCTCTGCCAAGGGGGAGTGAGAGAGGAGAGAACAGAGGAAAAAAGAATATGTACTTGAGACAGAGCCAGTATAAATATAATTTTGCGGACTAACATAAGTAGTTCAGCCAGATAAAATATTGATTAGAGGAGCATGTATCTGCATTTAGTGTTGTGGAGGAAAAAATCATTATACCATAACTAACAAGAAAATATTTGATGTGAACTGATTTATAAAATGTACAAGGTGCAAGACACAATGGTCAAACAAGGTCAGCCTACAGAGAGAAGTCGGGGAGCAGGGGCTGGAATATTACAGGCCTTGTAAATTGCTCTGATGTTGCCCATAAGATGCATGTATCCACACAGCTGGTTTGTTTTCTACCTGTAGTTTCAAACATTATTTTACATTTATATTTTTCATAATTAGTCAACGAACTAGCAGAAATTAAAATGCTGTGGAATTTCTTCTGAGACAAGGTGCTAACAATGGCAAAGAAAATTAATTTCAGATACAGTGCAACAAAATTTTCATATCATATTTTATTCTGTGACATACTGTATGTGTGAGAATATTTTATGTGCATCTGGTTACATTGCAATGGGCATTAGTGCTAAAATGAAGCTGTGCCTTTGAGACTCCAGATTCACATTTGCATCAAGTAATATAGAAACAGATGCAATAAGTATTACACACACACACACACACACTTTTAAAAATGAACTTCAGAGAAATGCTTTAGATCCCACATTAGTAACAAATCTCTGTGCATGCTTAAAAATTACACAGAACATTTAAAACTGAAACAACAAAGTCATTTCCTCCTTCATTTGCTTGGCAAGTCTTGAGTTCAGGGTTCTGTGTTCCCCTGGCAACAGAGAAGGGAATCTCATAAACCTCCTGGTAACAGGCAGTATAAGAAATGCTTTATTTTTCTGCAGCGTCCTTCTGTTGTCAGAGAAATGCAGACACCTGAACTCAGGACTTGGCAGATGAGTGAAAGAGGAAATGACATTCCATTATTTCAGTTTAAAAATGTAAGTGTCTTTGGAGTCTTTACAGAGACAGTTACTGGATTGAAAATCTTAATCTGTTTCCAAAGCAAAAATCTTGGAAGTTCACTTCTAAATATAAATGATTGGACTGAAGAGTTGAGAAAAAAATCCAGCTTGTAAATTTAAATCCCATACTTTAAATTCTGTCAATATTCACTTTGGAAAGTATTAGAAATGAAGACTATAAATTTAATAATGTCACTTTGGGGAGGAATTTTGCCATCCCTGACTACATACATGGGCAATCTGTTCTTACCTATACACTGGTTTGTATTTTTTAATTTCTTTTTTATTAAACCAATAAAGCAGCCTAGTGTCCTATATCAGGCTTTGCCACAGTCACAGTTCCAGGTCAACCCACAGGCAAGGTCTTTGACACTATTCCAACACTCAAATAACACACAAACCCATTCCAATGAGGGGGCCAATGAGCATTTTAGTTTTATACTGGTGCAGTGAACTACAATGAATCAGGCTTTGGGTTGAGGAAGTAAAGCTTCTGAGTAAAAAATAGTCACCCTTCCTATTTCAGCTTTCCACGTTGTTTTCATCATCGTTGTCTTGTCCTGCAATAATATTAGGCCATGAGGTTTGAAAATACAAAGGATCCTGTACAAGTTGCCAAATTCAAAGACTAGATCCAAGGCGTGCAGTCTGAAAAGCTTCACTTTCCCTATGATGTTACTTTCCAAAGCTTGGACATGTGTTAAAGCTTGCTCCTGAAACACCTTGTGGAGTGTATATCTCTTAGGCCTATCTCTATTGATTTTCATTCCTGCAGTGTGCCCTGTCTGCAATCTCACAATAGTGGATGTTGTTTTCCAAGATGTTTTGATATCAGAGATCTTTCACTTTTTGACCATTTATTTCAGGTAATATCCTCCTTGATAGGGTGTCAATATTCTCAACTGTTGTTCGTCTTCCAATTCTGGTCAGTCATCAGCTACCTGGCTCCTGTATACACCTGTGTGTGATGGAATCCACTGAAATGTCAAATTACATGTTTGCCTTTTTGGCTATGTATCACAAAGCATTTTTAAGAGTAACAGTGAGAGACCCATAAGACCGCAAACTAGAGGCAGGTGAAACAGAATGACAACAGAATGTCAGGCTGACATCCAGTTCATGTTACCAATCTCAGGAAGACTGGTAGCAAAATATCTGTACAATATCTTGGCAATTGAGATTTTCTTCTGTGGTCTCCTCAAGTCACAGCTTTCTGAAGATGCCTCCAATCCTGTTACTGCTGTGCTCTTTGTTGCAAACACACAAAAGTGTGACCATGTCAACCTCAAGCCTCAAACAGCAGCTCTCCCATTCATTTCAGCAGATAATTCTACATTTCCTTTCTTTGTATGTAAATCCCTCCATAGACTTGCATAACCCAATGGTCAGTGTGGGTAACAAGTCTGTCACAGCCCTCAGCTACAGAGCCCAGTTCATGCATTTAGCTCCAGAGGTCCCAGGTATGTCAATAAAATAGTGACCTTCATGCTTATTCCGACAGAATCTTAAGGACCTTCTCTTTCTGCCTTCTTCAGTTATCTAGCCCCGCTGCCTTTGCATTTCTTTTGTGGCTGCTTTCATTTTAGTTTAATTCTGTAACTATTTAACTCCAAAGCACTTTAGGAACCTGTTTGCATGGCCTACGCTGTGCACCACAAAGCCGTAATGTAAAATCACCTTTCTCCCAAGAGCACTATTCCCACCTTCAGTGGAGAATCCCAAGTGTGCTGCACAGAACTGTTCATTGTTGCTTTAGAGTTGTCAGTACCACTTAATTCCCCCCATTTCTGATTTCACCACTCATCTGTAGATGCTGGGGTGTCGAGGGACACTGAAGATCAAGAATCAGAGCTAAATACAGTGCACTTTGTCAGCCACTTCCATAGTGAATTCAGTTATATTCGCTGGAGCCTGTCAGTCTCTTGATGAACTCAGGATGGGTAACAAGGAAAGAAAGCCCTAAATAAAGATGCCATGAAAAGCAAATACTGCCATTGTGAATCATCCTCAATTCAGTGATCGTGGAGTAGTTTCTTTGAGCACTTTCATATGAAACACAAAGTTTCCGTCCACAAACCCATTCTCAGACTGAAGCTTTCTGACCTTTCCTGGGAGGCCTCTGCTCAGTTTCTCCTTTCAAATACTGGGCCTCTATCCCCACACTCACACATTTAACTTGCTACAGGCACACGGTGGGTTTTACCCACACTGCCTTCAGAATCAATATGAACCACACCTCTAAAGCCATGTGTATCAAGTTAAAGTTTTAATCTCAGTCAGTGACTTTGAAACTCAGCCTAGGGAAGAGGCAGGTAAAATGCCTGGTCTTGCCTGCCAAAATGGCCCACTACTCTTATCGTCATCCACTGCCAGAATGTTTTCTGCACAGTGGTTTAATACATATATATGCATCTTACACAGCACTTTTCATCAGTAAATATTAAAGCACTTTACAAAAGGAGGCCAGTATCATTATCCCCACTTTACAGTTGGGAAAACTGAGGCACAGGGAGATTAAAGGGCCTTGCCCACGGTCACACAGCAGACCAGTCGCAGAACCAGGAACTGAACCCAGGTCTTTTAAGTCCCACTCTGTTGCCCTGTCCACTAAAGTCATACTTCCTCACTCCAGGCAAAAACTAAACAAAATCCCAAATCTCTGTCATACATACCACAAAGAAACAAAAAAAAAACAAACAAAAAAAAAGAAAAAATCATGGGCCAGATCCTCCGATGCTGTAAACTGGCCCAGTTCCACTGACGTCAATGGTAAAGATTTCCACTTATGATGCTGGTTGAGTGCCTGCTAGGTCCTACAAGAGAAAACACCTTGATAAACATGCACAAGAAATGAGCTAGCAGCATCAGTAATGGAGGGACCACTTGTGTCTCTTCTATACATCTAATTACATACAAAAATGACACAAAGAATGTTAAGGTTGCAAAGTCAAGGCCCTTCTTTCCTCTCGGCTTCTGCCTCGTGGCTCCTCATCCCACTTCCAATAAATGGAGATGTTAGAGCATCTCAATGAAACTGTTTTAAGAGATTTTTTTAACAACAAAAAGCATATTTTTCCTAATCTAAATCTTGGAAACAGTTCCACTGTTTTAGATAAAACTTTCAACAGCAAAAAAAAAAATTCAGCCTGAGGCAAAGACTTGGCATGGAAAATTTCATCCCAAATGGTTGAAGTTTTTCAAAATTATAAGCAACTGAAAACAAGGTTGTTATAAGTGAGAAATATCAGGTAATCTTAACCTATAATAAATATGTTGTGTCATCAACGTATAGCCAGTCATCACCAAAATTATTCACATGTATGACACACCCCTTACTCCTATCTTTTGCCTTGTTAGATTTTAAATTCTTTCAGACTGGGACTAGGTCTTTCTTTACATCTTGCCAGCATTTACCATGTATATGATTAGATACAACTGACAGCTTTGCCCAGTATCTTCAAGGAGCCCTGCAGAGTAATTTTCAGCTTGATCCAAAATTGGTAAAAGTGTTGCATAGGTATCAATCATATTACTAGATGGTAAAGACAGTCTCCAAATAATTAATACTCACTGACATGTCTTATTGCCCATGTTCACTAAGTTTATGCAAATAATGATAACATCAGAAGCTGCCTACCACACACATGGCAACAAGACTAGCTTAGCTGAATAAATCAGTGAAAACGACACTAAATAACTTGCCAGAAGAGGCTGACAATATAAGGCTACTGAGAAATCTTAACCAAAGCTTCCTCTAATGTTATGCACTAAAGGCTAAATTCTGCCCTCCATTTTGTATGTGTCTACTGAAATCAATTACAGTTGTGTCCTCATAACTGACAAAAAACCTCATTCTAGGAGCATGGAATATCCCCACCCTTATGGATAGAGGCAGTGCACAAAGGCCTGAGAGAAGAACAGAGAACAATAATGATACTGCAGCACTGAGTGAGATTAGACTGGCCGGAGAAGGTTCCATCAGTGAGCTAGAAGGCAACTATATTTCCTTCTGGAATGGAAAAGCAGAGAATGAACACAGAATCCATGGAGTTTGATTTGCAATTAAAATGTCTTTTCCGAAAATTTCCTGACCTCCCTGTTGGCCTGAATGAATGGCTCATGGAACTTCAATTCCCACTGAATCCTTTATGGCATGTTACTGTCATTAGTGCCTACACGCCTACACTGACCAGCACAAAGGAGAGCAAGGAGTAGTTTGACTCAGACTTGGACTCCATCCTCAGATCAACCCCCGCATACGACAAGCTCATCCTGCTGGGAGACTTCAATGCTAGAATTAGTAGAGAGATCAGTGTCTGGAGAGGTGTTTTAGGGTGACAGGCAGTGGGAAAGATTAACAACAGTGGACTCCTCCTCTTGGGTAAATGTGCAGAACATAGTTTGTTCATCACGAACACCATCTCACATGGAGTGCAGCAAGGCTCCATACTTGCTCCAGTGCTGTTCAATCTGTTCTTTGCCTGTGTCCTCAGCCATGCCCAAGGGACTTGGATCAGGAGATATATACCCACTACTGACTTTGATCTTCAAAGATTCAGTGCTAAGACTAGGATGCTGGAGAGGCTTCTCGTTGAGGTGCTTTTTGCAGATGACTGTGCCTTCATGGCCCATAGACATGATGACTTTCAGGTCATTGTTGACAGTTTTTTTAAAGCACCCCAGCTCTTTTTCAGTAACTCAATCTCAGTAAGACAGAGGTCTTGTTCCAACCAGCACCTCATTCCAATGCTCCGGCACCAGCCATCTTCATCCAAGGAATACTGCTAAAAAATGTGGATCAATTCAAGTATCTGGGCTGCACCATCTTGAGTGACTGTTCCCTTGACTTCAATGGATGCAGGATTAGACCTGTGGGCATCACACAAACCTGGGGATATTCTACATTAGACTTCACCTTTACAGATAAAAGCCTGGTCTGCACTAGGAAATCAGCACCGTATAACTGATCACAGAACTAAAAATTAACGGTAGCTTAGGTACAAGTGATCATGACTTGATCACGTTTATTATAACGTGCAAACACAATAAAATCCAAATCAGTCATATATAGTTGGTGCTTTAAAAGGGCCAGCATCATAAACCTGAAAACAATCATGAACCAAATCAACTGGGAGGAAGAATATAATCAGAAAAATTTGAATGATAATTGGGAATTGTTGAAGAAAAACTTCACTAGATGCTCAAAAAACCAATCCTACATTTGAGGAAGAAGGCCATACTGGTTAAAAAACCAACCTGGTTTAGAGGGGAAGTGAAGGAAGTTGCAAAAAATAAAAATTATATATATATATAAAGAAAACAAATGGAAGAAAGGGAAAATTGATAGTAATTAATATAAATCAGAAGCTAGGAATTGTAGAAAATTGATAAGAGAAGAAGGGATACAAGGAGAAATCTATGGATAGCAGAGGTAAAGACAATGAGAGTTTTTAAAAATATGCTAGGAACAAAAAGAATCCCGACAATGGTATTGGTCCAATGATGGACATGGTAGAATTATTATTAATAATGCAGAAAAAGGCAGAAGTTTTCAATAAATATTTCTATTCCCCATTTTGTTTTACTTCTCAAATACAGTAGTCTCATTTTATGATGGCTATAACATGCTTTCCCTTCCACTAGTAACTCAGGATGATGTTAAACAGCAGCTACTAAAGTTAGACATTTTAAAATCAACATAGTGTGCATGCATGAGTTTTAAAAGAGCTGATGAGAAGCTCAAAGGATTGTTAATGTTTATTTTCATTAAGTTCCAGAAGACTGGAAGAAAGCTAATGTTGTTCCATATTTTAAAAAGATAAACAGGATAACTCAGGTAATTAACGGCCCATCAATCTGACATCAATCCCAGGCAAAATAATGGAATGGCTGCTACAGACCTCAATTAATAAAGAATTAAAGGAGGATAATACAATTAATGCCAATCAACATGGGATTGTGGAAAATAGATCCTGTCATACTAACTTGATTTTTTCAAAATGAGATTTCAAGTTTGGTTGATAAAGATAATAGTGTTGAAGTAATATACTTAGACTTCTGTAAGGCATTTGACTTGGTACCACACAATATTTTGATTAAGAAACTAGAATATAAAATGAACATAGCATCCATTAAATGGATTAAAAGCTGGCTAACTGAGAAGTCTCAAAATGTAGTTGTAAATGGGGAAATCATCATTAAGCAGGTAAATGTACAAACCAAAGAACAAAGAATGGAGATCCTACTTGCAGGATGAGGGACTATCTTGGGAAGCAGTGATTCTGAAAAAGATTTGGGAGTCATGGTGGATAATCAGCTGAACATGAGTTCCTTGTGTGACGCTGTGACCAAAAGAGCTAATGTGAGACTTGAATGCATAAACAAGGTAACCTCAAGCAGGAGTAGAAAGGTTATTTTACCTGTGTATTTGGCACTGGTGTAACCACTGCTATAATTGTGTGTCCAATTCTGATGCTCACCATTCAAGAAAGACGTGAAAAATTGGAAAGAGTTCAGAGAAGAGCCAGAGAAAGCAAGCAATTTTTCAGTAATAGTGCACTGTATTTTTATGTTTGATTTTGTAAGCAAGTAGTTTTTAAGTGAGGTGAAACTTGGGGTATGTAAGACAAATCAGACTCCTCAAAGGGGTTACAGTAGTCTGGAAAGGTTGAGCACTTACCTTGTCAATTCTTACATTGTCAATTCCTTTGTGTTGTAGATTGTTTGCCTTCTAAATCTGACATTGCAACAAAGAAGCAAGACATAAAAGAGGTGCAAATCAGAATCATGAGTTCTAGAAAGCATGATACAGTGTGTCCTTTCCTCCAGTCTACCCCAAAAAGCCTGGTAGCACACACTATATATACGTTGCAAACAAGGTTTGCGCTGAGCTAATTAATCAACTTCACTAAACAGAGATATATCTTAGTGCTTTGGCAAATGTAGTGGGTTAATTTAAAGCAGCCATTTGGCATGTGCAGCTGACAGCTCCTTTCTGGATGTAATTCCATGTGTGGTGAACACATTGCTATAGCTGTTAAGGCAGTGCTGAGAGATCTTCTTCTAACAAAATATAATTCCATATTTCTGCAATAACCTAAGAGATGTTCTACCTTTTTTTGATTGGGAAACAGATTAAAGTTGCTTATATTCTGTGCAGAAAAGCCTTTGAAAATCAGATACACTGCCTTTCAGCCTGAACATTTGCTGCTCACATCTATACCAGAGGTTTTTGGCCTACATTTTCCTCCATTGCTTACCCTGTTTCAGCTACTCTGCCATTGGGAACACTAATGCAGTATTTCTCAACCTTTTTGATACCAGGGACCAGCTTGCTGCCTTTCTCCACTCTGTCAGGGAGATCTCATGGACCAGTGCCAGTCCATAAACCACTTGCTGAGAAACACTGCGCTAGTGTACGCAGATGGCTGCAGGTGTCAAGCACTATAGCACTGTATTCTGCCTTAGGTAGTTCAGTACAACCAGTTTCATGAAACTTAAAGCCTATTTATTTAGTTTTTTAAAAGCTGCTTTTGACTCCTTGTCTTCCCCCCCTCTGGTGGAGTTGAACCGGTGATGGTAACGATGGGAAATTTGGGGCAAAAGAGCCTAGCATATACAAGGTTTATAGGCTAAATAGGACTGTGCCTTCAAAAGCACTATCTTGTGGCAGAAGCATGTGGGAAGGGGAATTGGAGCAGGGTGGGGACATGGACTGTGTGGTCAAGAGTGCCAAAGAGACTTCTGGCTAGGTCAATCAGAATTCCTTCTGGGACACAAGGGAGAAGGAGGTGCTCTGCCATTCACAATGCATTATTCACCCTGGCCAGCTCTACTGGTCGGTCCGTGCATAGGGAGTGGAGGAAAGATTGGATCCCAGCCCCGCTTTCAATCCTCTCCTTCTTAGGAGAGAGGCAGGTGCTGTCACCAGCTAATAGCACAACAAACTTGCTCCTTGACCTCACTGTGGGGAAAATTCTTACATCCAGTTTGCACGGGGGCAGGAGAGTGGCTTTGGGGATTCCTACATGCACAAGATCTGCTTTAGCAAACCTTTGATTTGTTTCCAAACTCTCCCAAAGTAAAAAACTGACTCAATTAAATGAAAGAACATCCCTAGGTTCAGAATGTAGCACAATGGAAATATTTGTTTCAGAGCAAAGCAACCACAGAGGGTGGGATCCATGAAGGCACTGAGGCATTGCAACACTGAGCATCACACATTTAGATGCCTGGCAGGGGGAGGAGAGGAGGGAGAAAATCAAAGGAACACCCCTGTGACCCACAAAGCCTGAGTTAGGTGCCTTGGTGCATGGGGAGAAAGAAGCGACTTGCAATGCAATCCACAAGGGCCAGCATGCTAGGTAGGGAACTGCCCATGCTAGCCAATGGGCAATGCCAGAGACAGGGATGTGTGCTAAACTCTGCCTCTTTTTCAGAGACAGGCACCTAAATCCAGGATGCAGGGGGCCCCCAGCTGTGTTTAGCGATCTGCAAACGGGAGCCCGTCTCCTGGAGTCAGGCTAAGGTGTTCCTTGCAGGAATGAGTTAGGGCCGGCCTCGAGCCACACAAGAAAGCCCGAGGAAGAGGAGGTGTCAGCAGCGGTGGGGGCAGGGCCCACTTTATAACTTTTAGCCCAGTGGTGAGAGCGGGAGGTGGGAGAGCCAGGTTCAATTCCCCACTGTCTGGCAGACCAGGAGAAGGGAGAGCCTTGTTCAAATCCTACCTCACTGTTCTATTGTGGATAAAGTAGTAAGTCATCACTGGGGTAGAGAGCAACAGTGACTGCAGTCCAGTGGTTAGGGCATCCCCCCGCCCAGGAAGTGGGAGACTCTGGTCTAGTCCCCCTGCTCCAGTTACTCTTTCATTATGGACTCCACCATGGACCAGCTCCAGCAGGAGCGAAGCAGACCCACATCAGACACCCCCAGAGCTGAATGGTTAGAGCACTCTGCTGACAGAACACTGTTCAGATCCTTCCCTCTCCGTTCTGGGGCAGAGAGAAATTGAACCTAAGTCTCCCACATCCCAAGGGAGTTTGCTAACCACTGGCTATAGGTTATAAGATGGGGATTGCTGCCACCTCCTCCAGATTCTGAATAGGACCCAATCCAGTAGGCAGTCTCTCAGCACACCTACAGGATCAGACCCTCCCACCCCCGCACTTCAGGCAGCCAAATGCCTATTTACCCAGGGTTGTGAATCACCTTGGGCCTCTTGTGGAAGACGGTGTCCAGATGCCTAAAGCAGTGTGTGCGCCCACAGGAAGAAACATAAACGTGTAGGGAGCTTTTACTCTGGCAATGTAAGTGTCAAGTGAGTTTAGGAGCCTACCGGCTTTGGTGGGAATTCTGTGGATCACAGGGGAGCCAATATTGGGACTTAAGCATGTAAGTCTGGGGTTTAAGTGTCTATGGCTATGTACACACTGATGACGGCAAATTCGCTGCTGTCAGATCAATTTTTTTCTGGTTTGATTAAGTGGCAGTGAAGACATGCTCACTCAATCCAGAAGTCGATCTAATAAAAACCACCTCCCCAAAAAGCACAGCAGAGACAGCATGCTAAAGGGAAGTTACAAAGTCAACAGGAGCTAGGGAAGCTACTCTGTGTAGCTTGCGTAACTCCTGTTGACTCTGCCGAATTTCGTCGGCAGTGCACACCTGCCTTATGTCTCAGGTTAGGCGTCTTAGTACCTTTGTGGATCTGGCCCTTACTGCATGGTGTTAGGAAGGAATTTAGAGAATTTGCTTCCTGTAAACGGATATTCATGCTCCTTGGTCACATGAATCCCAGAAAGAACTTGCAAGACAGCTGCGTGAATTCTTCCGATGAAAACACTAAGGTGATTACAAATTCGAAGCAGTAGCTGTAACCCCTTTTTTCGTCTTTCCACAAATATTTTTGCAAACAAATCCACTCTCTCAAATGTTTACAAGAAGCACCTAAAAAGGAGTCACAAACACAAGCAAGGAAGTCCGAGGGTTGTTCTTTTTTTACGAAGTCGACAATACCTTTTGGAAGTATTTATCCAGCTCTAGTAATGACAGGGAGAGTAATATCACCAATAATACCTGCTTTACAGAAGATATCTAATTAAGCATTGCAAGCTCTTTATGAAGTGTTATCTAGCCTCATTTCACATAGAGGGGAAAGGTAAGACATAATGGCAAACATTAGTTCAGAACCCGAAAGTCTAGTCTTCTTGTCCCATGCTGGCTACTAAGAGATGCTGCATTGCTAAAACCATGCTTGTTTATATTCACAATCTGTTCTTAATACAAGGCCTGGTTTTACTTTGCTGTGTTATAGCATGAGGACAGCCTTCCAAGCCAACTCATTAATAAATCAAAATGGCAATAAAACGGTTGGCAGGAGATAAATTATTGAACTAAAGGCAATTTACCAGTCAGAAGCAAAACTAAACTACATAAGCCAGGAGCTACTGAACATGGAGTCTGATTTGCCTGAGGACGTTTTTTTATTGATGTACTGTAAATTGTCAGTCTAGCGAACGCTAGAAAGAGGGACCATGCGCCTGATCTCTTCATTAAAGCAAGACAAGTAAGGACATGAGTTATATCAGTGTCCCTTTAATTACATTAGGTACTTTTACAAGGCTATGACCCTTCTCCACCCCATTTACCCAAAAAGTGCAATTATTATTGAAACATTAAATGCTTTGGGCCAGATGCTTAGCAGATGTAATGTGACACCGATGTTCAGGGAGCTACACCAGTTTACACCAGCAGAGGATCCTAGCCCATTGTGCGTTCTCTGTAAATTGTGAGCTCACATCAGTGCTACTTCAGCTCCTGTAACTCACCACGTAAGTCATCGGGATCATTATTCGCTCTCAGGTGTTGTGCTAGCTGAAATGTTAGCATTTCTCCTTTTGATGCTGTATATTCTAGTCCCACCTTATTGTAGCACACCATATTTCTAACCATCTGTACTAAACGAACCCAGCCAGACTGGCATCACTTTGCTAGAAAACCCAGCCGTCCAAATCATCAGTTCAACTTCCTGCACTGGAACATGCACGTAGATGAGACATTGCACTGAAATGCTGCTTTGCAGGTAGGATAGGATGTGGGGAGATAATATTCATTATTCTGGGAGTCTAAATAGCCCTGAGGAACCTTTTCAGGTCCCAATGGCTGATTAATTAGTGTGATTGTGTAGCCTGCTAGATATATTACTGTGACCTATTTACTAATCTGTGACTACAGTTTGAACCTGGTTTATATGGCTGGCCCTGGATAATAGGCAGCTCTAGATCTCCGATAGACTGTGTACTATTTAGATCTGTTTTTTTCCCTTCAAGGCCTGTAATTCCATTTACTCCAGTGGGAATTCACACACTGAGGGGAAAATACAACACTTCAGTCCAATTGCTAAGAGCAAACCAGTACATTTTATTTTAATGAAAATCTTTTCCCGCTGAAGGCATTATAAATATGTAGCAGTTGCATTAAATAAAATCTTTGGACGTTTATGTCTAACAAACACACCACTGTATTTATCAAACATCCCCTCTATATTATAAAGCATGAGTAATATAAAGCCATTTCTTGTACAGTGTCATTCATTCTGCAGTGTCAAAGTGCTTCATGGCTGATACATTTTGTATGGAAGGTTTTATCTTTGAAGCTTAATAGATCTCTAATATGCAACCTCTAATAATGACTTTGCTGACAAGATGAAAGCCGCTGCAGACATTTTGAAGAGAGCTAATTATTTACTGCACTGTTCCAACTAAGTTACAATTCACCCCCCATATCTTAAACTCAATTAATGTTACAGAACAGTCTCAAACCCACAAAAGACAGGAGACTTAGAAGGATTCAACCCTAAGGTGCTGGAGTGGGCTCTCAGCCGCCACTTATTAAAATTCCACCACTATCTTTCAAGGATGTCTGGTGGCTTCCCTGATTCAAATGTCAATCCTCTGTTCTCTGGATATTAATTTCAGTTTAAAAGCACCTATCCACACTGTTAGGTATCATACAATAAGTCAAACACAAGAATCAATTAAATCTAATCCCAAAATAAAAAAGGCACAAACCAACACATTTAATCAAATGTCCTGCCCACCCAGAACTATTGTGAATCCTTCCATACCATCCCTGCTATGAAGCAATTTTCCCTGGAGCTCATAAAAATACTTCTGATGAATATGTTTTTGATTCTCCCCACACCCCTTGTTTTAATGCATGTGATTGCACCAGATGTCAAGAAAAGAAATGTCCCAAGGGAAGACATTCCTAGAATTTCCAAAACTGTCTTCATCCCACTCTCTCAGTTTCTAGTTACACAAGTTGAATGCTCCTTGGATATACAGATAATATTGTTGGCATATTTTCAGAGACAAAATCTAAACACTTCAAGCAAATGCATGTGGGCAACAGACATCAGAGCTGAAACCCTGACCTGGGCCAGGCATTACCTAAAAGGTGTGACATCACCATAGTCTTAATATGGCTATGGTTAGTCCTACTGAAGTTCAGTTTTAAGAGATGTACAGAATGCATCTTGATCATGTACACCCAGCCAGTATCATTATAAACCAGTGAATTTCTAGCCACTAATAGAAATAGTTCTAAAAGCAAATTAACTCTTCATTATGTGTTAACTACTATATATAGTCTTGGCAGAAATCTGATTTTAAAAAAGGAATTTTGACAGATAATATCTGTTCATTTTTAAGCATTTATTTCTATTTTTATAGATTTAAACTTTCCAGTGTACAAAATTATGGGTTTTAAGTGTTTTTTTTCCAATTTCTATCTATTTAAATTTTAACAGCTGTGGGAAATTAGGAAGGGTAGGGGGAGAATCAGACAACTGTTTAATAAGAATAGACATTTATTTCAAAAAGTTTTATAGCCATTAAAACACAAATTGTCAATTTCACATGTCAAAATATACAAACTAACTATCCTTAAACCAAACTCAGTTCTCAAGCAGCATTTTTCTTACTTAGCCAGTGTGTAAAATGTTGACTTATTTTCAGTGGAAATATTGTTTGTGTGTGTGCAATAAAGTTGACATTTACAAACATTCACCAATAATCTAATCCTTCCAAGCCTACCTATAGCCCAAAAAAAGCAATCACCAATGAAAAGCCACCATTTAACAACATCATTGTTCTGAGATCGGTATTATAGATATTATATTATATTATTTGCCTTTTCTGGGGATAGGAAATAACTGATATCGCATGCACGTCAGTGGGGTACTTGTAAGTAAGAGTTGAGCTTTTAATAGTGACCACAGTAGTTAAAGATGGAAAATGCATCTCAGGTCATTGATTCAACCAGCTCAGAGACTTAACTGCCGCTGTGTCAGATTTTAGCCAAAAGCCGAGGAGGAAACAAATGTTCTAAAGATATCAACACATACATATTTCCAGATCCATTTTTGGAGTATTTTACACAGAATATTTCTTCTGGCATTGGGCAGTCATTAGAAAGTCACAATATTTAGTCAATCCTTTTACTTCCAAAGGTATTAATCATACACCATTTAACCACTGGTTTGTCATTTACTTTCCTAATCTCTTTCAAATCCTTCTACTTATTTTCATATTTTTTTCCAAGCCATTTTTTTGCGCCTTGCTAATTACACGCTTTCACTATCACACACTGTGTAGTGCACACACATTGAGCTAGAAGGTGACCTGATCATTTGCTTCTTTACATGTCCAATGAATGACCTGCTATTAAAACACTCAAAATGCATATGACATTACTGTAAGAAAGTCATATTTAATTAACTAGATAGCCTGTTAACACATGGGAGAAAAGGTTGTATCCTATGGGGAGAAAATGTTTCTACAGATCTTAACAATAGGATGAGGAGGGAAAAGGCTTGCCCAGGTTTTATCCTCTCCAACTAGTACAGAATTTTTCACCTGATCAGTTTTTAAAGGGATAGTCATTTGTCCTGACCGGCAATATCAGTGCATGCTGGATCGGCACCTCCTGCTAACTACAGAAGGATCACAGCCTCTAAATGTATATGAGCCCAGCATGCCAGGTCCTGGTCAGCAGCAGCAGCAAAGTCATACCAAGGTGATGAACACTGTAGATGGATGAGATAGAAGCCGACAGCACCTAAAAATTTAAACACTCACAAATGAATGATTCATAGTCAAAGGAAGAGAAAAGGAAGAGCAAAGAGATGAGGATAAAGAGAGAATAGGAAAAAGGAGGAACTGAGGGAAATAGAGGACTGACTGACTGCTGCGATCAGCAACGGGCTAGCTCTTGGAAGCAACCACTAGAGCAAAAGCTGCAACCAGAAATCACAGATGTGGTTCTAGTGACCTTTCTAGAGGTGACAGTGCAGTCCCTTGCAGGGTACTGACTAAGCAGTCTAAGGTTGGGTCCACACTGACTGCAGCAAATTTGCCGCCGTCAGATCGACCGCTCTGGATCGACTGAGCGGTCTGCGTAGACCCGCTCAGTCGATCCAGCAAGCGACGCAGGAAAACCATCCCGGTAAGTGGTGTAGTGCTGTGTCGAAGGGAGCGCTGTTCCCTTCGATGCAGCGCAGTGTGGATGGCGCACGGGGGAGACGCTGCAAAGTCGACGGGAGATACACAAGTGATTTACGTCACTTGCGTATCTCCCGTCAACTGCCACCGAATCGCAAAGGTACATGTAGACCAGGCCTTACAGTGGACTGGCGTCACTTTGAAGCTTGTTCTCTAGAATCTAGCTCTTTTGGGGTTTTTTTGCAGTCTCTAGTTGTTCTGGTTGCAAAGCACCTCAAATATGAGTGTAACTGATGCAAAAGTAGGGCTGTAGAGAACCTGGAACAGTAGCTCAAAGAGATGTGACCTGTCCCATTCATCCCAGTGAAAGGAGAGACCCAGTGCGTTGAAATTTAAATATCAACATTGCTGACTATTTTGTTCATCATGTAAGAAAGGAAAGGAAGGGGCACTCCTCTGCACAACTTACTGTGCGTGACATCTCAGTTCAGTGGGGTTTGGAAGATGCCACCACTTTCCCCTCACCCACTCCAGTCACGAAGGAGACCAGCATCCCAAGCCCACAGGCACAGTCAAGCCCCGCCAAGGGGGGATAATGCTCAAAGAGCCCACGGGAGCTCCGGAAGCACACATGCCCTTTTTTCGAACAATCTGCACCATCTAATGAGATCAGCATCTCAAGCAGGCAGAGCTTGGAAGAGTACCACCATCCCCCCCATCCCAAATTGGCCCACACAGTTTCCAAATTGTCCAATTAAAAAAAAAAATACTGGTGGCATTAAGACCTGATTTACTAATTTCTCAGATGGTTTCTGATTGCTCTTGGAAGCCTGGACTTACCCACACCGAACCTCTGGGCTACTTGCTTTAGCGTTCCCTCAATTACTCATTCAAAATGTCAAATGCGTTTTGTCCCCAAAGCTGTCCACAGAACTCCTTTCAATAACAGAAAGCTACATTTAAGTATTAAATAAAAGTTACTGTACAAGACTGAAAGAACCTGCTGTAAACATACAATTTGGCTGTGCAAGGAGTTCTTTTCATGGCATATTCTGCATTTGTATACACCTAACACTTCCAGGCTTTCAGACCATTGGTGTTTGTTTGTAGAAGCTGTTAATGAAACTTGTTGCTAAATGTGGTTACAATTAGGGAGCTATTAATATGCTGTGACATCAGTCAAGTCAGTTTCCGAGTGAATCACAGTTACAAGCTTGTAGGTGTTCGATAGCTAGTTTTCAAGCTGAAATAGAACAGTGTTAAATATAATCCAATTCTGTCCTAGTTTTTTTTTTTTTTTTTGCAGAAGCATTAATGGGCTGAACACCTGCAGGACTGAGGGGATAAGCACTTAGAGATCAAGACAAAAACAGTTAAACTATAACCCCTTAGATGAAAAAAATTTAAAATGTTTGCTCTTGGCTGTGATTTTCCCCATATCTGAAGAACAGCAAAGTTTAAGAAAGTGGATCAATAAATTAGTTATGAAACTGAGTCATGCAAGACATACTTGTGTAGAGATTTCAACCTTGGCACCTATTTCAAAGCAAAAGGTGCAGCCTCATAACCTCATGTGAAAGACCGATAACCTGTCTCTGTATAACTGGTGAGCATTACTGCTGACAAGCTCAGTTCTGTCCATCGTTTACAGAATATCTAAAGACCAGATCCTCCCCTTCCATTGGGAAACGTCTCCCCCACCTGTGACAAGGTCTGTGGATCCCGGACAGATGTCATTTGTCACCTGCGGATGCACCAGTGATAACCACCTATCATTTTACTGGAAGCCAGTCATCCTCGAACCCCGAGGGATCGCCGACGACCAAATCATGCTTAGATCATAGGTGCTGGAACTAGAGGGGCTGAGGCTGCTGCTGCACCCCCTGGCTTGATGTGGTTTCCATCATATACAGGTTTTACGGTTTGGTTCAATGGCTTTCAGTACCCCACTATAAAAATTGTTCCAGCACCACTGGCTTGGATTGTACATGGCTACAGATGCATGGTCTACATTTGGGTTGAATGAGCTGCAAATCAGGCTGTGCTCCTGACCAGAGCATAGCAAACAAAGGGGGAAATTCTTAATGCACACTTTGGCAAATTAGATGCTGAATTTCAGTTCTTCACATTTTCACTTCTTTTGTAATCACTTTTCCCAAATATTCATATGCACTAACTCCTGTTGGTACAAATGGGCATGGAAAAACTCATCTCAGGCCTGTGGTGGAGAATTGTTTAGGCAATAGACAAGTTTACAAATTTTAGGGAATTAAAATTGTGGGTGGAAATAGCAGACTTCCTGCTTTTCCCTATCAATATGTTCTAAAAATCTGCTGTCTCTTTGCAGCAGACTGCTACAGTGAACACAAGGAGAACCAAATTCACCAGCTAAAATGTCCTATGAATAGCTTGCCTGGTGTTATTCCCATGTCCCTCTGCCTTGGCTGACCCTATTGAATTCAGTGCTCCATGACATGCAAGTCAGGCAGAATTTAGCCAGCTGCTTGAGAGCCCATGGAACAGGGCTGACACCACACATAATGCTTTGCTGCCTTTAGGATGTTTTGAGCTGTGGAAGAAACAGAGTTTAGGACTTAACCTTCTGAACCAGAAGTTTTGCAGATGAAAGGCACTTGGCTCACAAAGGTGGCGTTTGGCTGTTATTAGGCAGCAGATGAGAATTCAGTGGAAACAGATTAAAAACAAGTTTCTAAGAAGCCAACTGGGTGTCCTTGCATTGCTCAAAGTGGGGCACTGGGCTGAACCGTGGAGCAAAATAGAGAAGATCCGCAATAGAGCAAAAGTGAGCTCAGAAGAACAGGTCTGATCAGAAGCTCAACTGAACTGCTCTCTTTCTTCTTCAAGCTGTGCTTTCTTACACCTATTCTTGGCATCATTCCCTTTTCCAAGTACCGGTAAAATGCTTGAAACCAGATGTTAAAGCTGTGAGCATGATTCTGACCACATAAGGCCATATCTGTGTAATAGTGTAAATGAGAATCAGACCCTGTATGTGCAATTGCATGTCCACTTACCACAGCTCATGCAGATTGGGTAATTGTGTATGCAAATACGTATGGCCAGTTAGATGAATAACTGACTATTTGTACATGCAGCTGTGGTAATTGCACATGCAAATTAGGTGCACATTTGTGCATGCACGGGTTTTAGAAATCTATCCTTTTTTTTATTCCTGCCCATATGGGGCACACACAGTCCACTCCTTCGAGATGAGATCTACCTATTACACTTCGAGTGCCAGTCACCACGGTATCAGGAGTCCAAACTGAAGTGACAGATGTCATTGTGTGAACAGCTGTAACTGTAACAAAAGGGCCCACTCAAGAAACATCATGTTTATCTGTGCTATACACTTAACAAGCAACCGTGTGCAAGGATTGTAGCTTACCAGTATAATCAGCAATACAGAGAACTGTCTTCCAACATTCAGTAGTAAAAACACAATAAATGTGTATCTTCTGCATAATGGAAAAAAGTCTGAGACTGTAATAATGGAAAATAAGATCTGGAGGAAATGCATAAATACAAAGGAGGATCCAGAGAGTCCTAGAGGGACTTTGTTGTATGCAAAAGTAGCAACTGGGTTGAATTTATAGTCAAGATAAAACACTGATTAAGGAACGAATGAAACCGGGAGAGTTGTGTGTAAAATTCTACCCAAAGACCCCAGGCTCCTGTCCAAAAGAGAGGGCCTGATGATCAACAATGTCAGATACAGCAGACAGATCTCACATAGTAATAGCATTCGAGATCAGACCACTATAAGGCGGCATATGGAAATCAGCAGCTAACCTTCTGCAAAGTATTCTCAGGACTACAAGGATTCGATCTGAAACATAGCTTGAATGTTTCCATACACTGAGCGATCTTGGAGCTGCGCATCAAATAACTGTGAGATAGCGCTCCAAATGGCCAAGCCTCCCAGATACACAGCAGATATTTTACCTAGTGGCCTGACCGCAGACAAAGGGTCATTTTAAAGTACGGGATAAAAGAGAAAGAACAGCAGTTCTTAATAAATAGTGATATTGCTGTCTATATATTGCCTTCGTAAAAATCACCTGTAAATCCAGAGCGGGCTTCTTTTTTGAATGACAGTCCGATAGCAATCAGCAATATGCCCTCACTAAAAAAATACCATAGGATTACCATGTAATTTTTAAGGCCCCACATGGGGGCAGGAAGTATAGCTTGTGCTCATACCACAGCATAAGAACAGGTACCATGGGATTTTTACTGTTGCCATGGAAATGTCCTCATATTGTGTAGCATTTTGACACTGTCTGTTTTATTACAAGCAGCAACTACAAGGCAATCTGCAGAGCTCACATAAAGTGGCTGTTAGAGTTCACCACAGTTATTACGGCAGCTGACAGCCAATTCAAACTGTCTGGATGTTGGAATTTGACCAGTTGGGCAGCGATCTGTTCTAAAGTGCATGAGGAAGCTTTTTAACAGAAACAGTCCCATAAATCTCACAATGATCTATTCATTACCTACCAGACTGAACACCAAATTGTTTATCTACTTTCCGCATTATTTTTCCTGGTTTCCAGAACAACATTTGAAACACACTTCATCAATTTATTTGAATTACTGTGTCCAAGTCAAAGCTTGCTACTCCAAATGAATAGTCCCATTGGCTTCAATAAGATTCTTCACTTGAGAAAGGGCTACAGGACCGCAGAATCACAGAAATGGAAGGGATCTCCAGAATTCATCTAGTCCAACTCCCCGGGCTGAGTGAGGACCAAAACCTAAACCATCCTCACAGGTGCCTGTCCCATGGTCTTAAAAACCTCCAGTGATGGGGATTCCACAACCCTTGAAAACCCTATTCCAGAATCAACTACGCTTTATAGTTAGGTTAGATATTGGGAACAAATTTTTATCTCCCTTGCTGCAGATTAAGCCCATTACTACTTGTCCTATCTTCAGCAGAGATGGAGAACAATTGACCACCACTCTTTTTAACAGCCCTTAATATAATTAAAGACATATCAAGTCCTTGCTCAGTCTTCTTTTCTGAAGACATTTTAAATGTGCCCAATTTTTTTAACCTTTCCTCATACGTCAAGTTTTATAAGCCTTCTATCATTTTTGTTGCTCTGACTTTCTCCAATTTGTCCACATCCTTCCTAAAGTGTGGTGCCCAGAAAATGCACACAGTACTCCAACTGAGGCCTTACCAGTGCTGAATAGAGTGGGTCAATTATCTCCTGTGTCTTACATACAAAACTCCTGTTAACACAACACAGAATGATATTAGACTCTTTCGCAACAGCAACACGTTGTTGATTCATTCAATTTGTGAACCACTATCATCCCCAGATCCTTTTCATCAGTACTATACCTAGTCAGTTATTCCCCATTTTGTAGATGTACATTTGATTTTTCCTTCCTGCATGTAGTACTTTGCACTTGTCATTATTGAATTTCATCTTGTTGATTTCACTCCAATTCTCCAATGTGTCAAGGTCATTTTGAATTCCAATCCTGTCCTCTAAAGTGCTTGCAACCCCTCACCAGCTTAGTGTCATCTGCAAATTTTATAAGCACACTCTCCACTCCATTATTCAAGTCATTAATTAAAATATTGAATAGTACTGGACCCAGGACTGACCCCTGTGGGAGTCCACTAGGTACATCCCCCTAGTTTGACAAAGAACTATTGATAACTACTCTTTGTGTATGGTCTTTCAGACAGTTGTGCACCCTCTTTATAGTAATTTAATCTAGACCGCATTTCCCTACTTTGCTTATGAGAATGTCATGTGGGACTGTGGCAAAAGCCTTACTAAAATCAAGATATATCATATCTACTCCTTGCCCCCATCTACTAGGTCTCTAACCCTAGAAGGAAATTAGATTGGTTTGATATGATTTGTTCTCAACAAATCCATGCCGGCTATTCCTTATAACTCCAATTATTCTCCAGGTTCTTACAAAAAGATTAATAATTTGTTCCAATATGTTTCCAGGAACTGAAGGTAGACTGGCTTGTCGATAATTCTCTGGGTCCTCCTCACCCCCCCCCTTTTGGAAGATGGGTATTGTTTACCCTATACCAGTCCTCTGGGACCTTAGCCATCCTCCATGAATTCTCAAAGATCATCACTAATAGTCCAGAGACTGCTTCAACTAGTTCCTCAAGGTACTCTAGGGTGAATTTTATCAGGCCCTGCCAACTTGAATAAATCTAAATTATCTAAATATTTTTTAATCTCTTCTATCCCTATTCTCACCTGCATTTCTTCCCCCTTGTTAAGATTTAATTGTATTGAGTATCTGATCACCATTAACATTTTTAGTGAAGCATAAAGCAAAAGAGGCATTAAACACCTCTCTGCCTTCTTGATGTCATCAGTTATTAGCTCTCCTTCCTGGCAAAGTGGAGGACTTCACTTTCCTACATCTTTCTCTTGCTCCTAATATATTTAAAGAACCTCTTCTTACTACCTTTTATATCCCTTCCTCGATGTAACTCATTGTGCCTTAATCTTTCTAATTTTGTCCCTACAAGCTCATGTTATTCTTTTGTACTTCTCCTTAGCAATTTATCCATGCTTCCACTTTCTACAGGATTCATTTTGATTTTCAGGTAATCAAAAAATTTCTGATGGAACTATGATGGCCTCTTCCTATCTTTCCTTTGTATTGGGATAGTTTACAGTTGTGCCTCTAATACTGTGTCCTTGAAAATCTGCCAGCTTTCATCAATTCCTTTATCGCTTAGATTTTCTTCCCATAGGACCTTACTTATCAGTTCTCTGAGTTTGCTTTTTTGAAGTCCAATGTCCTTATTCTGCAGCTCTTAATCCTTCCTTTCCTGAGAATCATGAAATCTATCATTTCATGACCACTTTCACTCAAATTGGGTTTGGAGTTTGCTAGTTTAGAGGGATCTTTTCCAAAGTGCTTGAGGGAGTTAAGTGCACATCTCTCATTGACTTTCAGCAGGAATTGGATGGCAAACTTTCATAGCCATTTTTTAAAATCCTATCCCCCCCACAAAAAAATCCAACATTTAAAATAAACATGGCATAATTCCTATGGTCTGAAAACACGGCTATGTCTTCACTGACAGAAAAGATGAATTAGCTGTCTTATTGTGCAATTTTTGTAGAGACTATGAGCTCTAGAGTTTTTACCTCAATATAATAAGTCAGGGTAAACCCCAAGTGGGGGTATGTGGGGTTGACCTCGACTAGCTACATAGAGGTAAAAAACTCTCTTTGCCTTTTCTCCACTAGGATTTTACAGAGATAATGCTAATGCAAACTCGCTCTCTTGCCATAAAAATACAGACCAAACCGCCAACAACTTCAAACCACATGCAAGACGGGAGCCCTATGGTATTTCACATCAGTTAGCAAAGGGTTTCGACCATGGCGCTGTAGCATATAAATGACTGAGACACATAAGCGATTGGCTGAGCCACTCTACCTGGTCTATAACAATTGTAGTAGGCACCAAATGAGCTGTTCACAGCAGCCAAAAATATAATCTTATAAAAAGCAAAAAGTCTTTCTCCCTGTCTTACTTCCCTAGCCATCCTATCAAAACACAAGTTCACAAAATAGAGTCCATATGAAAATCTGGTTCAAGATTTTAATAGCTTTCCCCTAATACTGTGATGTCTTTATATGTATCAACACAGAGAAGGAGCCCTGAACAGAGGGGCCGTGATGGAGCATATGCCCACACTGACAAATAAAGGGTCAGTAAGGAACCTGAAAGCCAATAAACCCATTCTGTGGTACTTGAAGTCAAGAGAGCTAATAAAGGATTAGACCTTGCAGGGGACAAACAGACTGGGTGGTTCCAATAAAGGAAGGACTACAAACCGAAAAGGGGAGAACAGAGAGGAGAGCTGCAGAGGGGAATGTATATCTCGGGACTGACCTCAGAAGGAAAGGGCAGACATAGCAGGCGTGAAGAGGTTCCAGGCAGCTCTCAGGGAGGCTAGCTGCTGACAAATCTCCTCAGCAACAGACTGGGAAAAGTTGCATGGAGAGACAAAACTTCAGGGAGAGAGGACTGCAGAACGTGCCTCTATGACAGATTCCTGCCAACAGACAAAGCAAGGAAGTAGCCCAGAGAACCAGAAGTTGGAACATGAGAAACGGACGCTAGTGCTCATCAAAAGGGTCCTGGACTGGAACCCAGAAAAGGGTGGGTCTGCGTTCTTCTACAATCCCTTCACAAGAGGGGGGATCTAAGCCTCAGGAGTAAAGGGAAAAAAGACTATTGCAGAAGGCTTGCTTCATGATCATTAAGACTTAGCGTTTCATCTGAAATTTTTGGTTACCCCAGAAGGGGTGAGGCTCACCAGAGGGCTGAATCTCAAGAAGGAACAGAGTGGCCTCGTAAGTGCGGATGAGGTGACAGACAAAAATGGCTACTATTCCACAATTGGCGATTGAGGGCACATCCAGCCAGCAATGGAACCTTCTCCGGCCCCTCCCCTCCAAAAAGGGTTCAGGGTTCTGCGAAACGCTCAATCTCAGCCTAATTCTGCCATCGCTGAAGTCAATGGAGGGTTTACTTTTATGGGGCCACTGACTTCAATGGGAACAGTTCAGCTAGTGTTGAGTGTTTCTGAACATCCAATCGTACAACGCAGTTCCTTTGTTCCCTGGGATGGAATCAAACGATGGGTCTAAACGTCATAGCTCCATTACCTATAGGCAAATCACCACATATGCTATTAGTGCCTGCCTGGACCACAAAAAGTAACCATGCTTAACTATGCTTGTGAAACAGGATGGGATCAGCTGATATAGCATGGTTTCTTCTTGCCTGAGTACACAGAACCATGGTAGAAAATGGTCTTAATGCTGGTAGATACTTAGGAGACAACACAGTTAACGTGCTGTGTCCATAGAGCAGCTATAGAAGTTACCATATATTCACAACCTACGTTTAAATGGATTTACTTTGGCCCTGGCTGCCCTATAAAAGGCTTTGCTCTGCACCACCACTGAACTCTGCAATGGGAGCAACATTTGTTGGAAGAAAGAAAATCTATGCCCACACTGGTCCAGGAGCTGTACGTGGATTCAGTTATGATTAAGTGTGTTTTAACACTATTGTGGCAAGCAAAGCGACAAGGTCTAACCAGTCTATTGAAATGATAACTACAGATATGACACTATGGGACTGATGTGCATAACACAGGCCCTAAAATGACTAAACTGATTGAGAAGCACAGAAGCAAGCACCCTTTTGGAAGGTTCTTTGGGAAGCATCCATCCTAACACTGTTTTCTCCATACACTTCTGTTCTTGCCACACCAAATGCTGTTTAGTTCAGGTCCATAGAGCGTCGGAGGTTTTCAAGGATTCTGCAGTTAAAAGTTGTGGGTGCTGCTGGTGTCCAGTGTTCCTGCTGCAGAATTCTCTTCCTTTGGCTGCTGAAACCATCCAGGAAGCAAAGCAGAATTCATGAGGCCTGATCACAAGGTACCTTAGAAAACCTTTTGTACTGTATATGTTTATAGAATCATAGGAATGTAAGTCTGGAAGGGCCCTCGAGAGGTCACTGAGTCCAGTCCACTGCTCCGAGACAGGATTAAGTATATCTAGACCATCCCTGACAGACTTTGTCTAACCTGCTCTTTGTTGAATTCCCTTCACTGGGAACTTTTAATCTCCCTGGGTAATCTGTTCCTGTGCTTAACTACCCTTAGATTTAGGAACAAACGTCTAACATGAAACTTAAATCTCTCTTGCTGCAAACTACGCCATTGCTACATGCGCTACCCTCGTTGACATGGAAGAATAACTGATCACTGTCTTCTTTATAACAACCTTTTACATATTTGAAGACTGTTACATGTCCCCTCAGCCTTCTCTTTTCTAGACTAAACATGCCACATTTTTCAACTTTTCCTCATAGGTCATGTTTTCTAAATCTTTTAATTTTTGTTGCTTTTTAGATTCTCTTCAGTTTATCCACATCTTTCCTAAAGTGTGCTTTCCAAAACTGGACACAGTACTCCAGGTGAGGCCTCACCAGTACTGAGCAGAGCAAAACAATTATCTCCCATTTCTTATATATGACACTCCTGTTAATGCACTCCAGAACATTTGCCTTTTTCACAACCGCATCACATTGTTGACTCATTTTTAATGTGATCCATTAGAATGCCCAGATCCCTTTCTGCAATATTGCAGCCTATTCAGTTCTTCCCCATTTTGTATTTGTCCATATGACTTTTCCTTCCTAAGTGTGCTGCTTTGCACTTGTCTTTATTAAATTCTATCTTGTTGATTTCAGACCAATTCTGTAATTTATCAATGTCACTTTAAATGCTAATCCTGCCCTCTACAGTGCTTACAAGCCCATCCAGTTTGGTGTCATCTGCAAATTTTTATAAGCATACTATTTACTCCATCATCCAAGTCATTAGTGAAAATATTTAATAGTGTCAGACCCCAGGCAGACACCTGTGGAACTGCGTTTGACATGGCCTTCCAGTTTGACTCTATACCATCTCTGCACTACACCACACTTAAAGGCAGCACTAGCTTTTGTGTTTCAAGTAGTATTTCTACATACTTTATTAAGGCAACATAGATATGAACATGCATCTCAATAGGTCATAAAATATTTTCAATTACAGGGAAAAAATGTGAAACCTTTCTCGACCTACTATATTCTTTAAGGTGCTGATCACTCGGAGTATTTTACAGACAACCGGCATTCTGCAAAGCCAGCTGAGTTATTTCAATGATTGGGGAAGATGGCATAACAGGGTAGTGGGGTTGAGACAAAAATGGGGAATTGGCTGCTATTGTGATTTGACAGATTTAATTGTGGCTGGATTTTGTTTGAGGGTGGGGCTACTGAGTTTTGTATTATTTGTATGTATGGTAAGCAATAACAGGGCTCCCAGAGTCTTTATATGGGTGTCTTTCTATCGTTTTACAAATCCAAATAAATAAAATGTGCTGCCCAATTATTGTGCCAGATATATGGTCAAAATGTGTGTGCAGCTATGTGCCTAATTTGTGCACACAACGACGATCCTGATATCTGTTCATAGATTATATACTTTAGATTTCACTCATTCATTCAGAAGGCAAAACAGAACCTTGAATGACTTTGGTAGCTGTACATTCAAAGTCTGCTAAATAGTTAGGGTTTCTATTTTTCAGAGAATATTTTTAGCTATTTGAGTTTTACGTAGATGCCCAAAAATTGGGGGTTGCAAGGTTCTATCTTTGTATATACTGTAATGAGTAATGTATGTTATAAATATTACATGGCCCAATCAATGAGTAACACATTAGTATGCTTTAGAAATCACACTCTGGTAGTCTGCACAACTGCTCCGCATAGACAAACCCTTAGATACAAGTAACAATTTTTGGTGTTTTTCCAGCATTTATTGGATAAATATCTCTAGGGGTTTTTTGTATTAGGGGTGTTTTATCAGTGTTTATTGAATAAATCCAAAAATCAGAAGCTGTATAAATAGTTCTGGGGAGAAGACATTCCTATTTAAATGTGCAAATGGTGCTTTAAAGTATTCTCTCTGCTGCTGCAAGACAGATGTCTGTGGAAGACAAGCTTGCAGTAATCAGAGCCCGGTGCAAATCCATCAAATGTCTGGTCAGATAGCAGTCTGACGTGTTAGAAAGTTACAAAAAAGTTTTCTAAATTAAAATGTGCACACTTTTAATCTAGCCCATTGCCCTCAAAAATATAGGCAGCATAATTCATAACTTCAAAAAATAATAGAACAACTAAATTATTCCTCAAAACAACTGGCCCAATTAAATCTAAGTCCTCTCTACACAAAGCAAATGCATACATTCTGTCAAATGGAGATGTTGAAGTAAAGTAGTTACAGCATTTCAAAACTTGTCCTCATGTAGAAACCTGACAGAGTAAAGGATTTTTTAGCTAGGAGAACTGTGCGTTAGAATTAAACATTGCATTAGAATTAATTTTACATGAATTAGAAGTGGCACAGAAACAGTTGCTCTTAGTTAAAAAGGTTTTCAGGGACAGGATCTATTTAAAGTAAATTGACAGCCAAACGATCCACAGAGACACATCATGGAGAGAAGTGGTTTTCTTCCCCCATGCTTGGCAGTTCAAAAGATTGTGTTTATTCAGTATTTTTCATCTTCTGTGCAGGTCTCTTTAAAGTTCAATAGTACTTTTCAAACATCTACAGAGTGTGTAAAAGGTACAGATGGACACTAACATAGCTAGGCTGCTATAAAAGCTCTAAATGAGATTTTTCAACATTGTGGTAGCTCAAAAAAATTGGCAAAAAAAACAGTTGGGGCACTGAGGATTCTCTAAAATCTTCAAAGAGTTTTTTTGGATTGTTGGCACGTTTGATGAGTTGAAAAAAATTGCTTTTTTGGATTGTTGGCACGTTTGATGAGTTGAAAAAAATTGCACACAAAAACCCACACACAAAAATTTGAAATTTTTGGCAAATGGAAAAATTGAAGGAAAGATTGTTTTGGGTCAGATGAAATGTTCTTTTTAGATTTTGGGCATTTTTAGACATTATTGAAATGTTTAAAAATAAAATTAAAGGAAACTTCAAAAGTCATTTCAAACAAACTTTTGTTTTAAAAATGTTGAGATTAAATATTTAGATTTTTCAGATTTTTTTTCTCTAAAACAGACAAAAACGATTTTGCAAAATCAACACAATTCCAAATCTGCATTTTTTTGACACAAAGAGTTTCAATCTAAAACTTTCATCCAGAACTGGCTAGGCCTATAAAGGGGAGAATGCTGCAGGCAAGGTCTATGCACACTGGAGAGCTGCAGGAGGAATTCCTACCGATGCATCTTCTGGGTCAGTGCACCTCTGGATTATCTCCAGTGCAGGCCCACGCCTCCTAGGCATGACTGAGCCCATAGTTAACAACTGGCTTTGCATGTCACTGTACTACCATCAAGGGACAACAATTACTTCTGTTTGACATATATTATGAAAACATTTGAGATTTAAAGATTACCATTCCAGTCACACAGCTCACAGATGTTCTCACTACCTCCTACATACTATTACCGTAAACGCGGGGTACCTGTAGAATAGAGCATTGACCAATTACACTATAGGACGCAACTTATTGCGTCCTCCAGAATTTTCCAAGGCAATCTAAGAGAAGCCAAAAACAGCCCATACGAACTCAAAAATGAACTTTACATTACGGAATTCACTTCCATTAACCAACTTAATTAGCATTCTCTATAAAAGTGTACTCAACTGCAGCACAGTGCTGCAATTGAAAATATCCGTGAGAACTTTGGAACACACAAATGAAAATTTATTTCATAATTTTACATGTACTTTAATGTTTAACAATACAGAGAAAATCAGCTAATCCAACCCAGACAAAAGATGTTACAAACTTCCACACAAGCCCACGGCAATCAAATTACTCCAGTCCAACGTCTTAATTTTGGTTTTACTGATCCATTCAATTAACGTTTTCATTTAGCTTCTCTTCAAAGCATGTGCTGATAATAGAATAATAGCAGTCACTCCTTGACAGGGTATACAAGCTGCAGCACAATATTTGCTTGGACCTGATTGTCTCAAGAATTGGATAACTCTACTGCTTCCTTTGCTAGCATCTATGTGCACAGGACTTACCAACATTTTGGGAGACAGTTTGACATTTTGACAGTGGCAACCATTTTGTATCTTGGTCACAGCTAATTTGAGTATTTTATTCTACCATCAGCAAGTTTTATTTTTAACTCACATTCATTTGCTTTAGTTCACCATTTGGCAAACAAGGCTCTTGCAACAGATTGCTACATGGATACCAAGATACATAATGTTTGATTTCAGCCAATCCAAGGAAAAAGTTAGTCATGTTTTAGTACAATTAAGATTTGTATCTTGCTATTAATAAAGGTATGTACTCGATTAAGGCTCAAGTTTTCAAAGATGAGCATATAAAAATGCACCCATGCTTATGCACTTAATTCACTTGTGCTGTGACCTTGATTGTGTTTGCAGTCAAGATAAAGGAGCATGCAAAAGGAGGCCCCAATCCTGCACGTTATTTCACCTGTGTATCTTTTCTTGCTGTTACCACAGTGAACTCCACTAGCTTCAAAGGCATCTAAGTAGGTGCAGGATAGTGGTACAAGTGAGCAAATGCACTCATTTCTATCCATGCACAAATGTGAAAAATTCAAGCTTCACTATAATTTCTTCTGTTTAGCTCTTTTTGGTCTATGGCTCTATAATTGTACAATGATCAGAGTGAAGACACACACTTCTATAAATTATAATAATGATATAGGACCATTAACAATAAAGAGCCCTGTTTTGAAGTTCTTGCCCCCACTGATGTTAAAGGGAATTTTGACTGAATGAGGACTGCTGGCCTTGGCCAACAGAAAACACAAGAAAATGATAGTCATTAAGTTAAAAAGACTTAGTAACCCATAGTTCTTATGCTATTTCCTGTAGACACTAATTTATCCATGTTACAGCACTGCTGGATCTTAATGGTGAGCAGATCCTGTTACTTTATCCAGCTATTGATGCTATTTAGTAATGCAAATTTCAGCACCACTTCCTACCCCCACCGTTTCAGACCTGTGAAACCTGTAAGAGATCCTACATGCAGTGGGGCATATCTGGAGATCAGTCAATCCCCTTGTTCAGGGATGGTTCAGTTGAGAGATCAGTTTCTTTATTAGAAGTGCTGCATCTCTATCTACATCTTGTGGACCTACTACTTTGCCCTGGCATAGACTATGGACTGAGGCTCTTTCTGTATCCATTTCACCACTGAGAAGTCAGTGGAGGCTTTGAAACATCAGAGTCTGCAGCCTAGGTGTGACTGGCACATTGGCAGACATAAGACATGTGAAAGCAATTAAGCTGATGCCAAGACCATGGACAGTGAAGAAAAATGAGGCCCAAGTTCAGGAGGGAAGATCTTCTCCAATTAAAAGCATTTTTGAAAGGTTATTACCTACCAAGTTCAAAATCAGGCCCCTTTTCTAGGCCATCTTTAACTTTATCCAATCAGTTGAGGCTAGAAATGCAGGTGCCCTTAGGAAGTTTTAACCTTGATCCAGTAATGCCATTTATGTTTCCACTTCAAAAATTTCCTTCCCAATCTGACTCAAGTCAGAAAACTTGAAGGTGATTTGGGGTCAAGGGCCTTCTTCCTTTTGCAATACAGCATATCAAATTTCCTTTAAACTTTGCCATTTATTAATTTCCCTTCTTCCTCATTAAGAAGATTCCCTTCTAGCATAGCAAAATTTTCCTCTCTAGACAAAATGGACGATACACTTCCCAAAACTGGATTGTTTGCTCTGACAGCGTTTCTCCCTTCTTCATATCCTGGGGTCACTCTTTTCTGTTCCACTGCCATCTTCTAAAGGTGATATTTTGCCAAATGCAGCATCCACTAGCCTGTGCTATGTGTCGGATTTCCTTTTAAATTATAATTCATAATGTAATCGGATTCGGTCAGTATCTTGTAAATTTCTGAAGCTTGCTGAGATCAAAATGTTAGTCTCATGTTTGTCACAATGTGATTATTTATGAGTTCTCTATTTTTCACAAAATATGTATTCTCCTACAAAAATTATTTATGCTTACTTGTATTTTTTGCGAAACAGACAAAAATCCAAAGTGTCACATTTTTTCCTTTGGAAACCACTGGTAAATATAGCTGCAGTGTTCATAAAAATATGAATACAGATTCATATTTCCAAAGGAAGGCACCAGTATTGCACGTACTTATTGCCAAATGTAATGCATCCTACCTAACCTGAGGAGTTCCATTAAGAACAGTTCTCTGAGTAGATCCATTAATAAGTGTTCCAGTAATAAGTGTTTGAAGGATGAGGCTCTAACTGTAGATTTCATGAATTCAAAGGGAAATTTTTGTATCTTTTCATAGGCTGGAATATTAACATTCATGATTGATTGTTCAAGAATGAGATTAAGTCAATAAAGTTCTGACTACAACTATATATCTTTAGATGCTGGAATAGGAAGAAGCATTCACTTAAAGTGTCAGTCTTCTCAGATCCAACAGGGTCAGCCTTTCAGTAAGGAAATACTGTTCAAGTCAATCTGTCAGGTTCTTGAGCTCCAAAGTGTCTCGCTAGAAATAATTTCTGAAGCACCACCACAGACTTCTCAAAGCTCCTGTTATTGCCTTGCATGGTCCTCCAGCTGCCACACTCAAAATTGAATATGAAGAGCAAATAAATCATTTGCTGAGATCTCACACTTCTTCCTCTTCTATGCAGGATTTTAAACATATTAAAATATCTTCAACTGGAGGATGCTAAAACCTCCTTCCGGTCCTCTACATACTGACAGTCAGAAGTTAACCACTTCTGATTTTTACTTATTTATTTTTACTTTGATTCCTCTAAAAGTGATCATTTTGTACATTTGACATCTCACTTGCACATGTACTCATCTATTCTTTCAGGGAGCTGCACTCCCGGGGATGAATTTACAAGAAAGGTATTTGAAAGATGCAGCCAAGATGGTAGGTATTAAAATACCCATGTGTGTCTTAAGTAACAATCTCCACATTTGTTACACAAAAAAGGGATTAAAAATAAATTACTAGCAACTGACCTGGTGTGTCCAGTACAAATCATTACACATTTTCATAATCAATTGATGGGAATGAAGAGCTTGTTTATATCCTACTCCTTATATATATAATCTCATTTTAGTACATCCTTTTCTCACTCACCTTTTGTGCTGTCTATCATGCTGCCCCCTATAGCCTGGAACGCTCTCAAGGACTTTCTCTTTTGTTCAGTTCTCTCTCTTGAATTCCTCTCACCTTCATGTGTTTCCCTATTAATAACCCTTTCTCCATAAACATTCTTTGTTGTCTGGTTTACACTATGGGCCAGGACAAGGACTATCTTTGCAAATCTGGATAAATCATTGCATCAATTCTAAAAGGGCTGAACTGATATATTTAATCTTAAGAGTTCATTGTTCACATTGAAAAGCACTTTCAGCTTGGACAGAATGTACAGAAGATGTCTTTTCTGTTTAAAGTACTGTCATCCACCATCCTCTCTGGAAGGCAGCTGAGCATAAGAGAAGGATTAAGATTTGTGGCATTCATTTGTAAAGACACTGAATTAAATGTAAACCAGAAAAGAGTGAGTGCAACGTCTTATGCAAAAATCTCTCTTTTTAATCCCACCACCCTAAAGCAGGATCTTAACCTCATGTCTCACTATATACACAAAAGGTGCTGGGAAGCCACTGGCAGACCGTTTAGGGAAATCAATCAGCAGATGAGTGTCTGTCACACCTCGAACCCCCAGCTGAGCCAAGCAGGGCTAGAGCCAACACATCACAATCCCACATTCTCCTGCAAAAAAACAACCCAGCCACGTCCCCTACATCTTCTAGCCCTTCCACCCCCAAGCCCAGTATAGTCAGTCACCACCCGCACTCACTGCTCACTGGCGTCACCGCACAACTCAAGGGTTGGTGGGAGACATTTATAGCTATCTGCTGGCTGGCTGTCTGTCTATACATACACACACGCCATGCAACATGCTAGGAACCTCACTCACTTCCCCTCACACACACACACACGATGCAAAATGCTAGAAACCTCATTCCCTCTCCCCCCCGCACCCACGTCCTCGAAACTGCCTACCTATCCATGTCAGGTCTGTCGCGCCCTCCCCCATTCATTCATTCCCCAGCCCCCCAGCCCAGCCCACCCCCATTTATTCATACCCCAGGACCCCACCCCAGCCCACCCCCATTTATTCATTCATTCCCCAGCCCCCCAGCCCAGCCCACCCCCATTCATTCATACCCCAGATCCCTACCCCAGCCCACCCCCATTCATTCATTCATTCATTCATTCCCCAGCCCCCCACCCCAGCCCACCCCCATTCATTCATACCCCAGCCCAGCCCACCCCCATTCATTCATTCATTCCCCAGCCCACCCCATTCACCCCCTCCCCGGCTCCCCATTCACTGCCCCCCAGCGCCCTGCTCTGCCCCAGGCAAAACCTCCCCTAACTCTCCCCCCAGGCATCGTCCCCCGTCCCCCCAGCAGGGCCAGGCTCTCCCCACGGGCACCCTCCGCCGCCTGGCGCCCGCTGCCCCACAGCCGCCCCCCGGCCGCCCCTCACCCGCGTCCTCCTCGTCGAAGCTGTTCATGCAGGGGAAGTAGATGGCCAGGGCCTCGAAGGAGGCGGACAGGCTGAGGCGGCTCTGCGAGCGCTCCATGAAGAGCCCGGGGCCGGGGGCGCTGCCGGGGGCTTCGGCCGCCGCCTGCGGCTTGGCCAGCTTCGCCGCGCCATTCTTCACGCGGAGCACGGCCCGCGGCGTCTTGGCTGCGGCGGGGGCCTCGGCGAGGCGCGGCGGGGACGGCGGCGGGGCTCAGCCGGGGCGAGCGCGGGGCGGCCGCCTGGCCCCGGGGCGGGCTGGAGGGAGGCACCGGCGGCGGCGGCGGGCTCGGC
>ML675625.1:11196835-11229336 GCA_007922155.1 Mesoclemmys tuberculata | reverse complement strand
GGGGCGGGCTGGAGGGAGGCACCGGCGGCGGCGGCGGGCTCGGCTTGTGCTCGCGGGGCGCGGCGGCGGTGCGGTGCGGTGCGCTCCCGCGGCGGCTCCCCAGCCCGTCTGTCCGTCCGTCCGTCCGTCCGCCGGCGGCGCGGCGCGGGGCGGGGGCTGCCGTGAAGTCACCCGCGCAAGGCGGGGCTCCAGGCACAGCCGGCGGAGGGGAGCCGCCTGCGCGCAGGGGGCCGAGCCCTGCCAGGCGCGAGCCGGGTCCCCGCCCCTCCCGACCGGGGCGCTCACCTGGGCCGCGCCCCGCCCGGCCCTGGAGCAAGAAGCGCTGGGGGGGCCCTGCAAGGCCCGCGCGAGGGGCTGGGGAGCGGGACCTGCAGCGCAAGCCCCTGGACGCGGAGGCGGGGGGCAGCTGCTCCCCGCGGCGGGAGAGCGGGAGCTCGCTCCGGTTCCAGCCGCGCACGGGGGGGCTGAGCCCCCTTCACGTTAACCCCGGGGCTCCAGCGCAGCCCCGGGGGCGTCCCCGGCCCTCCCGCTGCTCCCGGGAGCGGCTCAGGTTTCTGCTGGGCCGGGACTACTTGGGGCCGGGGTGGATGTAAGGGTTCGGCTTCAGTGGGCGATACATTGGGGGGGGCTCTCATGAAGCTCGGGTCCTGCTCCGCAGGGCCGGGGTAGCTGGAGATCAGGCGCAGCGGAGCCTGCGAAGGTAGTGGGAGCAGTTCAGTCATCTCTTTCTTTCCCAGTCCCCTTTATATTCCGGCAGATCTCACCTTCCCTTTCCTCCACGTTTTTTCTTCCAGTCTCCCCCTCCCTCCCTCCCTCCCTTTCGCTCTCCCTTTCCTTGGGGTGGGCTGTCTCCCTTATTCCCCTTTTCTTCCTTCTCTCACTTCCCCCCTCTGCTGTAGTCCTGATGCCCTCTTCACACCATTGCCACTCTCACGGGTGGCAACCGAATGCAGGTGTTCCGCATTTCAGTCATTTGTCACCCACTCTGATCGCTTGTGTCATGCTGGGCACTTTGAAAACTGAAGGGTATATTCCCAAGCCAGGCGTGTGTATTTGAAATTATTTTTGCTCTTTTTCCCCTCTTGAACTTTCAAATCATGGCAAGGGCAATCACAATTTATGCCCATAAGTGTGTGTGAGAGGTTTGTTCTTACTCCCCCCTCCATAAACCAAAGAGGAAGGGGTAATGTGGGAACCTGCAAGCAGGAAGGAGAGAGGAGAGGGTGGTATAGAGCAGGGCTGGCTGGGGTAGCAGCACATCAGACTATAGGAGTACCCCAATCTTTGTTTGCTAGGGGTTTGGGCCTCTCTATGGCTCCATCTTTCTTTTGAAGATTCCATTGCCAGCCCCAGCACATCTGGCAGCCTCTCTTCTAGGCCTAGGTCCTAGTCCACTGCTTGTCTGAGATGTAGTGGGCCCTCAGAGCTGGAAAAGTTTTTCCCTACACTATATTTTATAGTTAAGATATTACCCCTTCCAGCCCTATGGTATTTATAATTGGTGAAACCCATTGTGTCGTATAGAAATTACTCTAAATCAATTCTCAGGAATGGAATTCTCTCGCTAGAGTTCTTAAACCATCCTGTAGGAGTCTAATAGAGAATTGTATGTGTTATCAATTCTTTAAGATGGGTCTAAAACCTCCTAGCCTCCCTTGGACTTTTCCAAAAAGGTTGGTCTAAGATGGAGCCCTTTATGGGCATCAGATCTGTTAAGTGTTACCTTTTTCCATATCTGCCCAGTACATTTTTTCTATACTGTATGTATTAAATAACAGAGCTTCTGTATGTATTGCACCTTTATAAGACAGTTTATATTAAAGGGTTATGGGAAGTCATGACACTAGTATTCTTCCAGTTATTTAATTTACAGCAGTGGGAATTGTCTGGTTATTTGCTATAACCAGTGTGGATAATCATTTTACTGCACTTGTTCTATCTACTGTGTAGTTTTAGAAGAACATTTGGATCCCATGGTCTGTACATTTCATAATAACAGTGTCCCTGAAAGGCAAATGATCCATATCTCAGAATACAGGAAAGCTAATCAGATCGGCAAAAAAATAGCCACCATGCCTACTCCATTGAATGCTCTGGATCAAATATTTTAGTAAAACTACAACGGGTAAGTGTGCCCTCCCACCTCAGCTACAGCATTTGTTTCTGCACTGTACAACTTATTGGATGCATATTCCTTAAGTACAGTAATAGAAGCAGCAAGGCAAGATTGAACTACTCTGAAAAGAAGTTTAGAAAGTTGTTGTAGATCAAAGATGACATTGAGACCCCTTGTTCACAGTACCTTGTTTCTAACAAGAGAGAGAATGCCATTCAGACCCCCTGCAGATAGCAACAGAACACTCCACATCTCCTTCCCTTCCACACATTTACATGCATGTCAAGAATTATCTCCGGTTAATCATCAAAAGGGCACGCTCAGCCTTCTCGAAGGAGTCTGTATTAACTGAGGGGAGCACTTAGTTCCCTGCATTAAAATCCACCTGCTATCACCATTTGTCAGCTGAAATGTGATTTCTTTCCCCATATGCCTGAGTCTTTTCAGGCATTGAAATTACTGTTTTAAGGTTCCCTGGTTCCAAGCAGCAAGCATATACAATCAAATGATTTCCCCTGATCACTGATCAGAGGGTAAAAATAGACTTGAAAAATGCTATTTTTCCCTTAGCTCTTTTTCACAAGCAAGCAGACAACTCTCTCTCTTCTGGAACAATGCAGTGGAACCATGTCAGTGCTCCTATGGAAATGGGGGGCTCCTCCAGCAAACAAACAGTGCCCTGAAATAAAAAGATCCTCACAATGAAGATATGAGGGGTCTACATCCTGCTCTAACTTCTCTTTCAAGCCAGTTTTGTGGTGGAATTATTAATAATATTTGAAGTTATTAATATGGATAGGAGAAATCACCAAATACCAATTTATCCATAAATTCCTCTATTAAATCCAAAGGCCAAATAGCATTTATACAATTGCTCTAAACATGCCTAAAAAGCCTAACTAATAAGCAATTTGCTACATAAAAACAGTAACAAAACATTTATGTATAAGCATGTTATCAAGATACTTACAAACAGGCTAACCTCCTAGTGGTGCTTAAACCCATATTGGTCAGCTCCACCATGGTCAGGCAGATATTAGTGATGAACCCTTTAAGAGTTTATTTTTTATACCCTTCAACAAACAAGTTATGTCATTGCCAATTACTGATTTCAGCTAAAAACCAATTGGAGACATTTCATTCTTATTTCCAGTCATAATCTAGACAAGATTCACAGCCTCCTTTCTTCCTGTCCTTTCTCATCTTCTCCCTGCCCCCTTGCTTTCCAGCAGAACAGCGGGAAGGTTTGGGCTTGTTTCTTTTAAGATATTTTTCTTTGTCTTGTTACTGCAGCTCGTTACTTTATTAGTTACTTTTGAAACTACATTCTTCCACCACTGCAAATAATATTACTTATTATTCGCATGGCCTTCTTTTACTTACTGATTGGGCCTTCTTTACAACACATATACATATCCTTAAATAAGCTTAATCAAGCTTTAATTCTTTAATTTTTTACTTATCCTACATGTGGCATCTGCCTTAACAGACTTGGATTAGAGTTTGGCATGCTACATAAACAATGGAGCAAGTTTTAGACCATTTCCCAAAGGCTACTTTCCGGGGTTTATCTTCTGGCAAACCTCCTCCAGAATTACTGGCTCTAGATCAAAAGTACCAGCTGTCCCTAGGAGCTAAACATTGCTCACTCAGGAAGCTCAAAAGTAGCGTAGGCACAATTGCATCATTTACTCCCATTTATGTGAAAGGATTTCTGAATATCATGGGCTTTCTGGTTGACTAAAGCCTCAGATGGAAAAGGAGATGGAGGCACATCCTCTGCTATTAACTTGATCTACCAGTACTAGACGGTCTTCCCGGGTAGCACAAATAAAAACATCACCAACATATTCAATCCATCCACTCTCTGTGGTAACCAACTGCCATCACAATTAACAAACTGCACGCCTGTCTTTTCTGCTGCAAATGAAGTTCAGAGCCTTGGGTGTTCTTGAAAATAAATACATGCAGATAAGCCCCTATAACTAAATGCAACAGAATTAGAGCCTGCAGCATTTCCTCATCTGAAATGCTTGAGCCAAAGAGTGAAACCAAATAGGGTGTCTTGCAGTCAGTCATTCATCTACATTCTGCGTTAGACACCATTAGATCTCTGGGACTGGGATGTAACCAAAAAACCGATACTTGTAAATGTTGTATTTATTTACAAATGCAATAACCACAGAAATATTACTGTGTATTATATTTTGATACCAAGGACAGTCTAAAACAGCAAACAAAATTAAGGGCCTTATCCTGTGTCCATTGACATTCCATTGAGGGCAACTGGCTTGCAGTGGTGTGTGGCCTGCAGAACCTTTATTACTGATGGTGTGCCAGACGCAAAGAGGCTGGCTTGACCGTCAAATCCCAGGCTGAGTTTGCAGCGCTGGCAGCTAGAAGAGACTTTTTTTTACTTGAAAAACTGAAAATAGGTTGAACTGGAGTCACTGCCTGGCAATAAAACGTGGAACCCCATGATGACACTTTCACAGACACACTTTTCACAGCAGAACTGCAATTTGAATTCCATTTTCAAAGACAGACAGTACAGCAGAAAGGGCAGAATGAACTCATTGAGTGCAGAAGCCAGGTGCTGAATCCTGGGTGGAAAGAGAACTATGAGGAACACGTTACCATCTTTTTAACAAGGCACTCTGACAGTACCAAGCAAGGCCTTAGCAGCAGCAATAGCAAGAAAGCCCTGTACGCAGAAGCTGTTAGACAGTTCCTGTCTACAGTCTTGGCAACAGATTCAATCTGATGAGCAAGAGACATCTGTGAGTCAAAAACTACTTCCAGGTTCCCAGGCACAGAAGCTGCCTAAAATGATGGGAGCTGATTTCTATTTATTTAAAGCTTACAACTAACATTTTAGAATAAGGAATGAGTTTATCCCTTGGCCCAGGCTGTGGTCATCTAGACTACTGTAGCCCCTCTCGGAGGTCTCCCTTTTCTCTATTGTCTATCTAATCTAGAAGTAACGTTACCTACTAGATAGTGAAAGAGACTGGGATTCTGACTTCTATTTCTAGCTCTCCCAATGACCTGTTGCAGGACCTTGACTCTCCCATTCCCTGCCTCAGTTTTCCCATCTGTAAAATGAGGATAATGGTACTTATTTCTCTGTAAAGTGCGTTGAGATCTACCAAAGACCTGCTCTATGACAGCTAGGTAATATTATTTCCCAAAACACAGCACCTAAATAATCCTCCTCTCATGCTGCTCCAGTCCTGTTCTCTTCCCCTAATTGTCTATTCCCTTCACGGGCTTCCTCTCCCTTTTCAGATCAAATTCAAGCTCTTTGTCTTCACGTTAAGGCTGTGCACAGCTTCTCAGCCCTTGTTTCCTCCAAAATCCCCTCTTGGGCCCTGCTCTCGTCTTCTTCTTGCTCATCTTGTCCCCTGTTCACACTGTCAACTTCATGCCCCTATGCTTGGAATAGCTGCTCTCTGCCAATGCCCCACGCAGTCCCCATTGCCACTTTTCTCCCTTAGCTCCACTTCTTTCTTTGCAGCCTTCCATTTACTCCGACCAGCTGTCTACTGTCACCCTCATGCCTTATCTTTAGACTTGTTTGTATGCTATCTGCCCATTCTTGAAGGTTTGCTCCCCTGGGCAGAGCCCTGCCTAAGCTGCGTTTTGGGGAGCACTACACCCACCAGCAGTCTGCTGCTGTGAGGGATACATGGAATCCTGTTCAGCATTGGAAGAGTCAGATGTGTCCAGCTCAAAATAAATAAAATAAATAAGTGTCTGCCTGATGTGAGGAAAAGCTGCATCGGTGAGACAAGAAAAGGACAGATAGCTCAGAAAGGCAACACCCCAATCCAGATGCCTTGAGGAGATCATTTGTATGGGCTGTGTGTGCAACGTAAATAAAGATTCACAATGCAGTCTTATAAATCAAACGTTTCTAATAGACCAAATGTTTCCTTCTACATCAACCTGGATATATAAAAAGGCCAGCGCTGTCACTTAAGGAGCTGAGGATAGGCAAGGAGAAAGAGTTGTATGAACAGTTGTAGATAAACTAGGCACAGTTGAGAGAGAGCAGATAAACATTGAGATTTAGCACATCCAAGTCACTAAGAACCTTAACTAAGCCTGCTTTAGTGAAATTGGCTAATCTATTGATTCTTTGACAGAACAGCTGTATATGGTAGGCAATTGCTGGATATTTGCTGCTGGCTTCCTCTCTTTCCAGCAATTATGTAGCTTGTATTTTTACCTTGAGTCTTAGATCTCTGGAACTGCCTAGGAGATGATATTTATATGAAGGGTGGGAGGATTCGCTGCTTTTCCTCTCCTCCCACTATTCTGTTTATTGCTATTTGTAAATAAACGTTCTCATTGTTTTGTGTTTGTTGTTCTTTCTTCCCTGTCCTCCCATCACTTGCTCAAAAAAGAACCCACACATTAATTAAGTTGGGGAACTCCAGTGCAGTTGTGAAGCAACTCCTCCCAGTGAGGTAGTAAAGATACGCCACAATGAATCCACCCAGAGTAAATATAGCAGCATGAATAACAAATAGCTTCCATACTCTATAGTCTGGTCATATCCCTTCTTTTCACTAGGAAAGGCTGACATAAGGCCACCATCACTGCATTCTGTGCTCGGTGGCAAGAGAGTTGCTCTCAAAGGCCCTCAGATGGATACTCAAAACCAGTGCCTCTCAAGCCGCACAAAGCTGTCCAGGGCCACAGATGCAGCCCCTGGCTGATTCTACGTCTGTCATGCGGTTGCATCAATACCTGAGGTGATAGCTGCTGCAACACAAACATCATGTTGCAAACCTAACGTTCCCTTTATTAGTGTTATTTTACACACACTTATATAGCAGCAGACATTTGCATTTATTCGTAATTTGTATTACAGTAGTACTTAGCAGCCCAACCAAGACTGAAGTCCCAATGTGCTAGGCCCTGTACCGACACCTCGTGACCTGCCCCAAAGAACCTGCAGTACAAAGAGACAAGCCAGACCAAGAGCAGAAGAAAGAACGTTATAATTGTCCCCATTATAAAAATGGAGAGCTTATGGCATAGGGTGTTTAAATGATTTGCCCAAGTGCCACAGACTTTGTGGGTGACAGAGCCAGGAACTGAATTCAGGGCTGCCGAGAGCTTTACCCAAAAGACCAACCCCCCACCTTTTTTTACATGATGCTTTACTAACATGAGAGCTTGCAATCCAAATGAAATTGCACTATCCATAGGGAATTCTATATAATTATGAAAGCAGTCATGGCCCTTTGTTAGAGTAGTACTCAGCTTATTAATGACCCCGCCAGATGTGTGCACTGCTGCTCTCTAGCCTTGCTGCTGTGTCTCAAATACAGCCTCGCCAAGCAGGCCAACAGAATTCTATGCTATGTGGTACCCTCTTGTTCAAAACATAAATCCCACCTTGAAGCAATGGCTGCAGCTTTCACCATGTGCTTATCTTCCATCCTTCCGTCTTAATATCCAGTTGTCTTGGATTCACACATCTCTCTCTCTCTTTCTTTAGCTGTCAAGAACAATGCCACAAAAGTGCAAAGCGATTAGCTAAAAAGAGACGAAGCTGAGCTTGTCAGTAAAGAGACATTGGCCTGCCAGACTCAGGTCTGATGTTTTTTCCTTTCACTATTTCCTTTTCTTTTCACATTTGTCTAGCCAATCTTTTCCCAAAGGGTAGAAGAACACTGAGCTTCACACCAGCTGCCTGACAGTTCACTCTATTATCCTGGTTGGCAACTATAATATGTGGGCAAGATCATCTATTTCAGGGGCTCCCAGCCTTTGAGAGTGACTGTGCCATTTCACTAAACTATGACTGTGCCAACCACCTGTTCCACTGTACACTCTCTGACCTGACTTGTGATTTAGTCAGCAGAGATCGGTGAGTGGACATTATTTAAATCAGGATTAAATTCCTTCACTCAGATCCCACTTGATCTACTGAAACATGGACTAGACTCCAGCCTGTTTGGGATCCAGATCATTTTATTTTGCTGACTTTTCCCCACTGAAATGTACCAGCTCAGCACCTCAGCAACCAGGGTGGGAGAAGAGAAAATGCCATTAGACAGAAAATGCTGTTACTACTGAGAGCAGGTGTTTGCACATCCACTTCATTGAAACATCAGAGAAACAGCATGTCCCCAGAGCCTGAGATATTCTGCAGCACTGCAGGCTGGAAAATCAGGTCAGAACCAGACAGAAAGAGGGGAAGAGAATCTGGAGGGAGACAGGGCAGAGGGTAAGGGAGGGATGGCACGGGACAGGGTGCCAGCGAGAAAACACAACGTGGCTGAAAGAATGTTGAGCGATTGAGTCACTAAGGGAAGGTGGTATTAACTGGAGAGAAAGGGCTTGGGAGAAAGGGAATTGGGCAGGATTAGGGACAAGGGAGCTGGAGAGATATGGAGAAAAACAAGCGGACACAAAGTGGCTAAGCGGACACAAACATAGAGTGCATAGACCTGAAGGTCCATGTGGCTCCCCCATCTCTAAATGTTATATCCAGAGAAATGTGAAAGCCAGAGCCACAAGTGATCATGTGTGTGTTTAAGCAACAGATTTTTCACCCACAAATAAAATTCATGGATGCAAATCAGGCAGTTAAACATCTATCCTGCTTGTGGGTGAAAATGTATAGGTTATTTTTGAATGTTTGACCCATAAAGTCTTAGTGTAAAAAAACTGCAGACATTTTGCACAATATATTGGGTGTTAGGGTGAGCAGTGTGTAGTGGAATGTGAGCATAGGATTATGCAGATAAACTGCTTCCTTCATTCCTTTCATTCATACCCACTCATGTCACTGGCATTGTCACAGACGGAGGCGATGCTGGAAGTGACAGGTGGAATTTAATGCATTTGAATTTTAATCAGTCGTTTTGGCAAAACACAATAACACTTCAGCTGGTGGGTAATTCAGACCCAGTTCTACAAATACAGACTCATCCACTACAGCTGTAAATTTCCCCACCTCTCACCTACAATATAGAAATATATGAATGATAACTGGCAAAGCAATGATGGCTTGAAAATTAGCTTGGCTCATTATTATGCAGCCAAATTACTAAGTGATTGTGTGGCATTCTGCCCGGGTCATGCCTAGAAATATTTAAATTTAATCCTATCCTGGATTTTACAAGAAAAGATAGCAAATGACCTGATTCTCTGAAGGTTTCAAAATATTGTTTTACCATTAAAAGTCAATGCCAAGAATATAAAAATAATATTCTATGGGGATGGGCTCATATCATATGATGTCAGCTGCGTTGGCCCTGAAGAATACAGAAGGTAGGTCTTTTTGAACATTCCAACATCCTCTGTTCTTCGGTTTCAAAATTATGATCCAGATTTTGGACTTCCATAATTCAGGTGTGTTTGTACGACTGACTTAATTTGGGCTGAGCGTGAGGTTTGTATGCTGGACCTTCAGGACTAAAAGCATTCACTCTGACCTCTTGAACTAATTGAGGATATCCACACACCTGGAACTGGTAGCAGATTCATTAACCTCATGCCTGTGGAAATTTGTTAGTCTTTAAGGTGCTACAGGATGCAAGTTGTTTTTTCATTAACCTCAGTATATCAGCTACGGAAGTGGCACAAGTGACATGTCACACATTGAAGGGGGGGTTAATTTGGATCTGGCATTTTGGTTTGGGCTCACTTTTAGTTACCAAGAGAAATAATCTCCTATGGACAAAATTCTCCTCTCAGCTGCGCATCTCGTCTCTCCGTTTCTGCTTCCTTGGCATGTGCAGAGCTCCAGGAGTTTGAGGTGCTACAGCAGATTGTATATTTCTTTCAGGCTGAGGTTCATTCACCGAGCAAGTTATCAGTCTGGGAGGCTTTTTTAAAATGAGTCTGCTGAGTTCACAATAAGAACAGGGCAGAAATAACCCTACCTATATGACTTTATTCAGAGATGGGTTTTGCTGCTTGTACAAGTTGTGATAAATTGATTTGCTCTGGGTTGGGATGGTCATCAGCAGGTTTACGTAATAACCAATGATTCACCGTGGCAGATAAAGCAGAATCTCTGCCTGGAAGAAGTTGACACGGCAAAGACCTGGGAATAATTAATCCAGGACAAGCTGCCTTTCTGTCTGAGTATTTGTGCGGCAGCTGAGCCATCGTGAACAGAACAGCTCAGAGGAAGGTTAGCGATTGCTACTAATTCTATGGTGAAGGCACTCAGATACTGTGGTGGTGGGCAGTAGGCTAAAACTCTAAGATAGAATAATAAATGACAGAGACATTGCCTTCATCTCACAACAGTCCTGCAGAAGTTTGGTAACAGTCTCTAGACATCTCCTAGGATGCTTCCTACGCCATAGGCCCAGTTCTGACCAGTGCATCCTTCCTACTGAGGAGAGCCACAAGGCTTGTCGGTACCTTCTCCATGCCCCTGAGTTGACAAGAGGAGATGTGTCTCTCTTAACCAAAGTGCTCCCTGCAGATCCAGGTCCACAGGACCCAGTTCTGGGAGGAGGGCAAACAGACAATAGGAAAAGCCCACTTGGGGAAGTGAGGATGCAAGTCTGGTTTAAAGAACTCTGCTGACACACCCCAGAGCAGAGAAGGGCTTGAACTAATGCAAAATGAAGGAAGGGCTCTAGGGTTATTTCCTTTGGAAAGTACAACACAGGTTCAATTAAGGTAAGAGGTTGGGCTGAGACGAATGAGATTCTGTTAGCAGCGATAAAGATGAAGGCCCCGGTGAATAGTGCCACTAGGCTACTGGAGTTCTTTGAATGTGCCAATAAAGTAGTGGATAAAGGAGAATTTATCAATTATCTGAAAACAGGGATTGAATCTGTCACTGTGTTCCTCACCCATAGTTAGTAGGTGCTGCCATGTGAGGCTCCACCCTGCACTTGGCTACCTGCTGTAAGAAGAGGTCCCTGAGCTCAGGGCTCCCTTACACACACCATTCCTCTGTGAATAGGTGCCACACGATCTAAAGAAACACACCCACTGCAGTACATGGACACTGGAATGTCACAGCTGCTTTCTGCATTACATGGCAACTCCAAACTCTCTTGGGAGACTTTCCATCGACTTCAGTGGGGTTTGGATCAGACCCTGTGTGGGAGCCAGGCACTTAAGGGCAGAGGTGCCCATTATTTTAAACCTCCACAGAGAGGCAGATTCACTGTGTGCCTCTCACATGACGGTAGCCAAGAATAAAACTGAGGCTTGCGTGGTCCCCTGTGCAGCAGCTTCACATGCAGGTGAACCAGCGGGAACCCCGGCAGCACAGTTATGGTGAGCTGGGAGTCTCCTCCCCATGGCTGAGATGGCAGGAGCCATGCCGAGCTGGTCTTGGCTGGAGATTGCCTTCCTTTGACTGGGCTGCTGGGAACAGTTCTGAGCTCATCTCAGCTGGAGCAGGTTGAGAGCAGAGGTTCAGCCATCATGGTCCATTTCCATCACTGGGTGGCTTTGTGGCAGACCTCCGATCATGCCCACTGCTTGATTTTCCTTTCTGTGGCTGAATGTGCTTAGTTCCAGAGGCCTGGGCTAGCTCAGATTTACAGAACTCAATGCAGAGTAGACTCTTCTGCCAGAATTGCTGACTCTGCAGGCATTTGCGAAGCATTGCTGGGCCAGCTCTCTCTTGGGGCTTTGGCCCTTTAACTAGGCCACTTTAAATAAAGCCTGACTGGTTTTTATAAAAGTCCCAGGCTTCTGAAGGAAAGATTAAATATTTATTTGTAGGCAGAGCTGTTTGGGTAATTAAATGCCAACTTCCTGCGTGGAGCCCTGGCTTTCTTAAAAATAGCTCTGCAGTCACAGCCAGCAATACCATAACCGCTCGTGGACACACGGTATCCCAGAAGCTGCGGGACAAAAAACATCACGCTCTAGGTGTCAGACTCGCAGGATTTGCTCCCAGCACTCTGACAAGGAAGTAGTCCAACAGTGAAGGGGCCTACGGCAGTTGCGTACCCAACTTCAGAGGGGGTCGGTAGACTCAGAGCAGAGAATGATCACGTATGATGCTGGAGCTGGACCTGGATGGTTCATGCTGGCTGTGAGGTCCTCTCGCAGTTAGCTTCTGACCATGACAGGTCAAAAGCTGACTCCAGAAGCCCAAGTAACAGAGGAGGCTGGCCACTTGCCCATGTGGAAAACCAGGAGGAAAAAAACCCCATAACGTTCAGTATGCCCTGTTACGGAGTGCCCACCATCACCCACTTCTCCCAGAGCCATTCTACAAGGCTAAGGGAAATCTGCTTGAGGCCCCAAAAGTTTTATTTTGTAAAAGCCTGTAAAGCTAGGGCTGGCCCAGATTTCTCATCCCTATCTATAGTTCATGAGTGTTAGGAGATGAAATTTTGATTTTTGGAAGGAATCGGTGATGTTAGTTTACATTAAGGGGACTTCCTCCAATACACTGAGGTTCCTTTCACTTGGGGCAAAGCAAGTGAACTTCAGAGGCTGTTCTTATACAGAACCCCACTGTTTTTCTGTATGATCCTTCTTGCTGGAAGGTACCTTTTGCAATAATTTGCTTGCTACTGAGAAATCTTCCTAAAATCTTCCTTCTCAGACTTGTGTACAGGATATGACATTTGCTCTGTGTAATGAATGCCTTCCTCACAGAGAAGAAAGAAACAGGTCTGCTGGAGGACCTGAGCAACTTCAAGTTGTTTGCTCTCATAAAACCATGAGTCATGCTAGTCTGTCTTTAGGGGCACATCTCTAATGTCGGAGGTTAACATTTCTGTTCTGTGCGATCTTGGATTTGCTCTTTGATGTAGTTTCTGTTGTTGACCAACATTCTTTGCTCTGAAATTCTGACATTTTGCACTCTCTTCCTAGTGAGCATGTCTGAAAACAGCTGTAGAGAGAGAAGAGAATACATTAATCCCTTAAGGACAGGGGGCATTTTTCTGTGTGGTTCCCTCTAGGAATAATCCAAGACTCTGCTGTACAATGATGAAGGATTTCACCACATTTCAATCTAAGGCATTCTGCAACTACCGCTGTGGTTTGATGCTGTGTCCCCACAATAGTCACACAGTCTACTGTTGAAATGCATTGGGCTGCAAAGTTTGGGGGAGGGAGGATGGATCTGGGGTTTGACCCTGGCCCATCTCTGCTTTCACAGAGAGCAACAAAGATGGGTTTCACAAGAGCAGGAGAGCCCCCAAACACTAAGATACCAGTGTACCTACAGCACCAGACCAAAATCTGGTTACCAGCCTGTAAACCCTATGTGACTTGGTGGATTAGTTCCTATCTATATAGACAAATGGTTTGAATCATAGAACAATAGGGTTAGAAGGGACTGCAAGGATCATATAGCCTGACCACCTGGCAAGATGCATGATTTGTTATGTCTAAATCATCCAAGAAAGAGGCCATCCAGCCTCTTTTTGAAAACCTCCAATGAAGGAGTTTCCACAACCACGCAAAGCAGTCTGTTCCATTGTCCTACTGTTCTTACAATTAGGAAGTTTTCTCTGAGATTTAATCTAAAAATCTGCTGTGCTGTAGTTTGAACCCATTGCCACTTGTTCTGCCCTCTGCGGCAAGAGAGAACAACTTTTATCCATCTTTTTAATGGCAGCCTTTCAAGTATTTGAAGACCGCTATCTCAATGAATTGGCTTGATGGGATCACCGTGGAGTTTTGAGTGGAGCTGCATGGAGGACAGAAGTTCCATTTTACAAAGGACTTTGAGTTTTCAAAATCAGGTTTTGTTCTGAATCAGAATAAAATCCCAAAACTTCGAAGTTCTCCACAAAGGAAAACTCACCCCCAAGTTTCTGTTTTGGGTCAGTCAAAACTTTGTTTCTATTTCAAATATACTTTTAAAATATTTCTATTATAATAAAAAAATTCAAAACAAAAAGTCAAAATATTCTGTTCAAAAAATGTTGAAATGGGATATTTTGAGTCTAAACTTTTTATTTTCTGGTTGTCTTCCAAAATGGAATTCTGAAGAGATTGCTCCACTTTCATGAAGCATTTTGATTTGATTTTGATGCAAGGGCATACTCCAACAGAACATGGTTCCACTGAAATATCTCCAATCGGCTCCAGTTCTCAGTTGGGAATGGCTAAGGGAGAGAGCAGTATAGGTTACATGCTGTCCAATCCTCTGAGACAGTGCCAGGGAAATTGGTAGTGCCCCATTAATAAACAATCTGAAGAGCTATGGAAGCATGGGATAAGAGCAACCATCACTAGACAAAGGGAAATTTAAGATCCACGGAAAAGGTAGCCCAGAATGAGAGGTGTGTGGAAAATCCAATGGCCTCACTTAGACCAAGCTGATCAGATGAGCCTCTTGGTTGAGCCCTTGACATGGGGAGCAAAGATAACTTTTGACATTGTAAACTGGTTGGCTGTTCACCCATGCACCCCCTTATGTTCGGGAGTGCCTCTGCCTGCCCTGCTTTTTATTCTCCTTCTTCTAAGTCCTTGTATGCTTTTACACAGAGTCCACCCACTTTGCTTATCCAACCCATAACACCCTTATTGGGATCTGGGTTTATTCAGACAAAATCCCCCAAATCTCTCTCAGGGCCTGGCTCTTACCTCAGAGCATGGATGAGAAAAGAGGGTCCTGCTCAGTGTCTTTTTTTATCAGTTCTTAGGCAGCAACCCATTCTGTGGTTCAGCTTCAGCTACCCTGCTCAGAGCTAACTTCCTTATAGACCCTCCTTCAGCTCTCTTTTCAGGAACCAGCTGGTTGAGGTTCCTTCCCTGCCACAGAGGTCTCTGGTCGGCTCATTTAGCAAGCTTGCTACAGGATTCAAGTCTCCTGTGGGCAGCTCCCTCACTCCCTTAGCTCTCTCACAGACATGCCCCATATCAGTGTAATGTATTGGCTTTTAGTCACGTCCCCTTCTAGTGGCTGTAGTCCATGAAACAGATAATGGAGGTGCTGTTGCTATCAGCTGGCAGGAGTTCTCATTAGCGCAAGTGACAGAATCCTGCATTGTTTGGCGCTCAGGGCAAGAGTTCTAGTTCGGGTGTGATTTAGCCCGCGAGGAAGGTTAGTCTTGTGAGTAATTCATTAGGATGGAACTCAGGGATACGGATTCAGTTCCAGGCTCAGCCAGAGATCATCGGTCTGATGTTGGGAAAGTTTGTGTGCCTCAGTTACCTAGCTGTGAAAATGGGGATAATGTAATACTTCCTTTGGCTAGTTAGAATGTAAGATCTTCAAGGTAGGGATGGCTTCTTACTCTGTCTTTGCACAGCACTTGGCACCATGGAGCCCCGATCTTGGGTGCAGCTTCTAGGTACTGCTGTACACAAATAATAGTCTGAAGATGTTGTTTTTGTTACATCAAAATGGAGGTGACATGAGACTGCAGGCACACACTGGGTTCCTACTGATGCAAATAGAAGTGCAGACAGAGCAAAATCAAAGAAAAGTGGAGGCAAGAATCCAGGCTTTGTGCTCTTGGGAGCTGCAAAATAGGCTAAGATGCTAAAAATAACCTGCTACTAGTCTTTACAGAGACAAGGAAAGGTCAAGCTGAGTTTTAACACCGGGTACCAGCGCCTCCTGAGTAGTGTCGCCATGACCTTCTACAGCATGCCCAGACCAGACTAACCGAATGACGAAGGAGTTCTTTGTTCTTATTTTGTTCTGATTCTTGGGGAAATCAGGGCAATTATTGCAGAGGTTTGTCAGTGAATATTCTTCTGGCTTTTTAAATATATAGCACTCACTCCTGCAGCCTGCTTGTCTTCGCTCTCTGCCAGGATCCTAGGGAATGAATTTAGTGTTAGGGAAGTCCACGGAAACAGCAAAATTTAAGGAAATATTGGAGAACTGTCACAAAAAAATTGTGAATTCACAATTGCCTTTGCATCCGAAACCTTTTTCTAAAGGGTTATTTTTATCTCGCCAGGAAACACAAATGCTTTTGAAAATTTTATCTAGTATTTAGCTAAGTGACTAAGGAGCCCAAATGCTATTATTCGGGCCCATGGGCTTCAGAGAGAGATTGCCCGAGTGAAAAAAACTCAGTTCTCAAGGTTTGGCCTGGAGATTCTAGAGCACAAACTCCTAAGACATTGTTCCCTATGTGGAACAGAGAGGGAGAGGAAATAATAAGGACTGCTGGAAAAAAGGGAGAAAACACAGGATAATCTCCTAGGCAATAATTCCTCCTTTAAGAGCAAACACAAGGAAACAATTAGCTCACAGCATTAAACAGATGGACGAAACCACTTCAAGAACAATCAGGTATCTCAGAGCTCAGAAGCCCCCACTTGTCTACAAACTAAAGGGGAGAAAATGTTTGGTGGCCCAGGTATTTCTACAGCCAGAGTCACACAAAGCTCTCACTGTTCTTATTACTCCTAGTTTCGAAACGTGTGTATGACGTGCCATTGATGTTTCCAGTGCCGTACAGAAAACATAAAGAGATGCATCAGCACCTGCTTGAGGCACGGATGCTCTCACAATGAACTGTGCCGACATGAATACCACAGTGATGTAGCCAGTCTAGAGTGAGGTTCTCAGTGCATTTCTACAGGTCCTGAACCGGCACCCCAATCTGCCTGAGACCGTGGCTCTTGTCCTGGTCGTGCTGTGCCACAGCCGTGCCGCAAGTAACTGCCACCTCCCACAAACCCCTAGTGCTGATTTTTACCTTGATTTCTGAAAAGAATGGTTTTTTACCTCTTACAACCCTAGAGGCATGAGATCAATCATCCTTAGTGAAAATAACCACCCAACTTGAATTCATTTAAATATAAAAGCACCCAACTTCATAAGATCTTAACCGATTTTTATCCCTCCCAGATGATTTATTCAGGTTGTCAGCTCTTTGGGGCAGGGCAAAATCTCTTGTGTGTTTGTACAGCACCTAGCATGAATGGCTCCTGGTCCATGGCTAGGGCAGCTTGGTACTACCGCAATACATCTAGTAATAATGTACAGAACACATGGTTTGTGCAGGATAGTATCATAGAAACACAGACAATAGAGGTGGAAGCAGCCATGTTAGAACATCTAGTAGAGGAAGGATGACCCAGGGTTAGGACGCTAGCCTGCGACTCAGGGGACCTGCATTCAATTCTCTGCTCTGCCACAGACTTCCTGTGTGACCTTGGGCAAGTCAGTTAGTCTCTCTGTGCCTCAGTTCCCCATCTATAAAACAGGGATAATAGCACTTGATAGATAATGGCCACTTCCCTACCTCAGAGATATTGTAGGGATAAGTACAGTAAAGATTGTGAGGTGCTCAGATATAATGGTACTGGGGGCCACAGATGCATTTAAAATAGATAAATCTCCTGGTGGCCAATGCAGAATTGTTTCCCACTGTACCCACACTCATGTTTTGTCCAGTCCAATTTAGACATGCCAAGGACTGGCGCTTGTGTCACAATCCCTAGTTTTGGGAAAGTATTCCATAGTCTAACAGATATCCCTATTGGACACTCAGAACCAAAATGGCAAATACAATATAAATGCTGAAAGAAAGAGAATGAGGAAATGTTCCCTGTTTTCAGCCCAAATTTAGACCCCCTTGTATGAGACAGAGACGCCCCCGGGAAATGGCCACTTTTTCTATTTTATGCTGGTCAGCAGCAGAATAGAATGTTCTGAAATAGAGAAGCATAAAGCCAAGCAAGTGGCAGCCCCAGGAAGAGGCCATCTCTCACCCCATCCTGAACGTTCATGATACTGCCACAAATCCTGTTCACTTTGTGACATTAGACCCTTTGACATCAATGGGCCAGATTCTCCTCTATGGTCCAGCCAATGAGAATGTCCTTTGTGGGGGGAATGCCCCAGCGGTGCAATGCAGGCAGAGCCAGCTCCTTGACCAGCTCCCATACCCCAAACTGTGCCAGCAGAGGGAGGGGGCATGGTGTGACAATACTCCGCGGCGTAACGTCCCTAGTTTGGCCTAGTTAACGCCAGGAACAGGCCAGCACAGAGTCAGAGAGCTCCAAGACAGGGGAAAATTGAGATCAGTGGATTCAATCCTGTTCCAACTGAAGTCAGTTCGATTACCTGTATGACGATGGTGAGCATGATTGGCCCATTCTCTGGGGACTTTAAAGTTCTCTGTGTAGAGGTGTCTTGCTATGAGTGAATGGGCTGTTTTCTTACCCATAGTAATTAATCTTCTGAAAGGTTTATTAAGACACCATCCAAAGACACCCCCAATTTGGGGGCAGAGGATACGTATGTCTTTGTCTACAGCATATTTATGTGGAGACCTCACTGCAGTCTTTGGCCAGGCAAACACTGAAATAAGTTAGCTCCCAAGATAATGTGATCATGGGAATGAAATAAATTGAAAGCAGCTTGTGGGGTCCCTCATCAGCCATCTCCAATATTTAGAAGGGATGTGAGTTTTGGAGAGTAGGCAATTAATTCCTGATTGTGCCTGGGAAGCCCAGAGCCAAAGCCCGCTATGTTACACTAGTGTCAATCTGGAATAACCCAGGTCTCCTTCCTCCAACTCTCTCACTTGGGTTACTGCCTGAGTGGGGAATGCACTAAGGACTAGGACTGTAGCAACTAGAGGGAGAGTGTAGCTCCAGACTGAAATCTCTCTGGGCAAGTTGCCCTCTCCATTTCCAACATAGCTGTATTATATTTTACATACAATAGCTCCGCAGCCAGGTGGCACCCAGTAAACATCAAGGAATACTCATTGCTTTCATTCTCCACATGTGAGATGTGCAGATGAGATCAAAAGAAGCCAGTTCTGTTGCAGGCGGCCTAGTACTGCTGGGACACCCTGCTCTTTCTTTCGGCTCACAGGGTGTGAAATCCAAGGTAAGAGGAGAAATAACAAGCACATAGATGTTGTTGATGCTGCCATGTTCCCATTGTGAAGCTGTCACTCAAATAACTCGTTATTCATGGGTATGACGTCAAATCCAGGTCTAATAAACTTTGCTGTCAGTCAAAAGCCTTTTAACAAATGGTTATGGTGACAGCTTCACATTGCAAAACTCCACCCCTTCGCTATTTTGTTTTCTTTTTATAAATTGACAGTTTTAAAATTAAAATTCCTGGTCAGTTCTGACTCTCCCTGTCAAGTAACTAACAGCTGTGGTCATGCTGGTTTATAAATGAATTGTATGGGGGAAATTTCTCTTGAAGTTAAGTACAAATGGAATCTTTATATGAGATAATGAACTGATTAGTGTGTCCTACTGTCCTCTGTGGGACAGCATCAGAACTTTTCAGCTGTAGGTCATAGCCCATATACTGCTAATGGTTATTGTTCTTTAGGGCAATTGATAGAAGCCAATGCTTTGGGAGCAGAAGAATCTGAATTTTATCCCTGCAGATACTGTGAAGGTCCCGTAGGTGATGGGTTGCAGCATCATGTCAACAATCACAAAGTCTTAGGTGGACAGATTTCTGTCTGGCTGGCTAGGCATATATACCACACCCATCTCCAGGATGTGCCAGTGTTTTACAAGTCATAATTCTATTTTCTTTCTTCCTTCTCCCATTCATAGGGGTCGTTTTCTTCTGTTGTGTGGGAAAGCTAAGCTAAACAGGCAGCTTGGTACTCTGGCCGGAAGGTTCTTGATCATTCCAGCATGATCTGGGACAGTGAGAGAAGACAAATGTCACTGGAGTTTGACCTCACAAAGGGAACAAGCCTCCCACCCTGTTCTTGTTGCTGCCATTGTGCAGCTCCTTACACTGAGGTAACTGAGGAGGGAAACTCGGCCTTTTTAATTTGCTGCAGAAGAGAATCTGACCCCTCCACGCCACCTGAAGTCACCACCCCTTTTTTCTTCAATCTGAGCAAGCATTGTATCAAATGTAATAGTTGCTCTAACAGGTCAATAAATCCCCCTTGTATTCCAGGAGGTCACCTTCATTAATCTGTGAAGTCTGATTACGTAACAGAGATACTGAACGAATAGCTTAAAATTTAATCTTCATTTCCTTCCATCTCAAGCATGGCAAATCAATTCCTGGGCAGACGCCGCTGCAGTTCAGTGCTGTGAGCTCACAGTAACTTAAAAAAGGGCCATCTAAAACGGGCTAAAAAAGCAAAAATTAGCATGATTCCACTGTCCCTCCGCGCAACATCCAGCCCAGTTGGGGTCCAAGAACAGAACTGCCACGCACAGCTCCAAAAATATCAGACATCCTTGCCCTACAGATGCAGTCCTATGCTCACCTCAGGTGCCGAGAGCCAGTGATGAGCAGAGTATAAGAACCTAGAAAGATATAGGAGCGAGGTAGTTTTGGTTCTCACAAAAGGGCCTTGACAAATGGGGGAGAGTGGGAGACATTAGACAAGATACTGGAAAAAGAACAGTTAAAGTAACTTGCTGATCAATGCCTCGTTAATACATGAATACACAGAGCCCAATTCTCAGGGGAAGCATTATCCCAGTCTTGAAGTGGCCTCTCTATGTACAGACATTTGAACGGGTTTGTATAAAGGGCATTGTGGTCTAGTGGGTACGCTCTGACTCTATCTGCTCAGAGATCAGGTTTTGGTGCCTAGCTCTCCTACAAAGATCTCCTCTAACCTTTGGTGCGTCAAACAGACTCTCCCTTAGCGCCCTCCACCCTAGTGGCCGATGCACATGTGGTCACAGTTTCAAAAGCACCCACATGACTTAGGAGCCAAAGTCCCATTTTCAGAGACTTAGGCCCCTAAGTTTCATTGAATGTCAATGGGTTTGACGTTTAGGTGCCTACGTCACTTTTGAAAATGGGACGTTGGCTCCTAAGTCACTTGGCACTTTTGAAAAAGTCACCTTTAACCTCCAGCAGTATTTCCTGTATTTAAATTTAACCCCCCGAAAATGTTCACATTGCCCTTGAGACCCCTAGAAATCAGGAAGCAGAGGATTCGGGGGTTTTTATTTCCATTTATTTATTTTGGAGTTACAGGGGAGATCAGACATTAGCCATGAAGTTGGAGCTTGGCTGCAGCTTGAGCTATGCAGAAGCCGCCCACTCTCCATAACAAAATGGCACACACCTGAGGCTGTCCCAAAGCCCTTCCAGGACATTGGGAGGCCACCTGTTGATTGGTTCAGGCCCCAGCAGAGCGAACACCAAAATCCTGGAAGCTGGTTGGACGTTAGCGATGGAGAGGCTGCTATATCTCTGGAATATAAAGTCCCGTGTTTCTCAGCGTGGATTCTAGCAGCATGACTTCCGTTAAGGGTACATCTCCACTGCAAAAAACAAACACGCAACCCCTCCCACAGAAACACAGCAGCTAGTCTCACCCTGCAGTGCTAAAAATAGCAAGGTAACCGTTCTGGTTCAGCCTGGAGCTCAGCTGCTTATGTTTTCCCATTTTGCAGGCTTCAGAGCCCAAGGTCCAGCTTGAGCTGGAATGGCTACGTGGCTATTTTTAGCACCATGGCATGAGACCAAGTCTGTAGACCTGGGCTCTGAGGCTCATTGCCACAGGGTTTATTTTGCAGTGTAGACATACCCTGAGTTGGTCTAAGTCCTCAGTGCCCTATGGTTGCGTGGCTGTGTGGACATGGACCCTCTTTATGATAGATGGACATTTGGGATGGAACACAAAGCACTCTGGGAAGCAAGAGGATTATATCCTTTAACATGTACTGTGGTGATGCCTAAAAGTCTTAGCCATGTTGGGGCCCTGTTGTGCTAGGTTCTGTACAAACACTCAGCAAATGACAGCCCCTGCTCTAGAGACAAGCCCAGAGTGTGCACAATTAATGCTTTAAGAACTAAATGGGACTTCATTTTCTGGGGGTTTGTACCTGGAAACTAAACCTGCATTCAGTGTGAAAAGATCCTGTTTAGCATGCGGTTCCTAACGCAGACTGACCCATTTGGGTACTGAAGAACAAAAGGCGACACAGCACACGAGTCTCCTCCCTCCAAGCGCTGACTCATGGCTTCTGCATAGTCACTGTCAAAGCCCTGGGTGGAATTTCAAGCCAATGCAAAAGGAACGAAAGGCCAACAATTCCTGACACTGCAACGGGGAAACCTAAAGCTGAAAGGCACAAATCTAAACATGGGCAAGGCATTAGTGTCACTAGCGGTGGAGATCCACTGCAGGGGCCAGGCGTACTGAAGTAGAAGCACATGGGGACAGAGAGCTGCAGCACCCAAGCCTTGTCTAGATGAGGTTTTAAAGTTGTGATGTTAGCACTTGCTCACCAAGCCACGCTAAAAGTTAGTGTAGACAAAGTGCACTGCCTTTAACGTGTGTTAAGCTGGTCAAGTTAAAGCCTTGGCCATATTGGGACAGTGCCCTATTGAAGTGCAGGGCTCCATCTGTGAATACCAATGCCTGCACCATCTGGTCTGCCAGAGACTTCTTGTGACGCAGGTTACTGCCAATGACCCTTGTTATCTGAGGTGTGTCTGAGTTATTGTAATTGAATAGTTCGCATTTCCCACTCATTTAGCTAATTTACTGAGAGGGCAGCTTTCCCTTGTCTGTGAACCTGCAGGCAAGTAGCTAGCTAGATTTATATCTATCTTGGAAAGTGCTTTGGTGAAGGAATCTGGATGTGCAATGCAGAGAAAGGGATTCAATTCTCTTGTTTCATTTCCTACTCATTTTTCTTTGGGTTGTTAATCACATTTCATATAATGGGGGTGATATTAATAGGACATTTCAATTCACAATGTCCCAATCTCCCTTCTCTCACTCTCTTCACTTCCTGGAACACGGACAGCTTCTTTCATATTTAATTAAAACAAATAAGCAGTTCCTACATCTCGTTAGAGTTATTCTGAGTTTAAACCTATGAGCAGTTTCTCCTAATCAAAGCTATGGAGGGAGTTGACAGCAAAAGCATCTACTTCCTTCCTTGTGCATTTTCTCTTTACTCCACTGGGAATAATGATGTGCTATAAACTTTCTTACTTGGCCAGGTTGCAGCCCGGGTGATAACATTTTGCATCCCTAAATGCCCCTTGGGCTTTCAAGAGGATGCACTGTTCTTCATCACTTCCTGTCCTAGGCTGTTGTGTAGTATTGCAGTACACAGTGAGATCGTTGCAGTGTTCCACCACAGTGATGCCTTGTAGATCACCCCCACCTCACAGTGGGATTAGGAGGAATAACAACATATTAAGGCCTGAGTTTTAGCCAGGCCTAAACCCAGCCTTTAGCTTTGTGCCCTTGAGTACGTGTGCCTGCACTGTGCCCAAAGACAGACAGATGTCTAATGGCTGCCATTTACAACCAGTTTATTGCAGGCACAAGACTGGAGGTGCAAGTATTTCAGGCACAGCTAGAGACTACCTTTGGAAAATATACCTTAATAGAGTCATAGAAATGTAGGCCTGAAGTCATCAATTCCAGCCCCCAGTGCTGTGGCAGGACCAAAGTTTGGAAAGTGCCTTAAGATCTTCAGAAGGAAGATCCCCAGAAATACAGAGTGTTATTTCTTAACTCTCCTTTATCTACTGAAGTGCCCCATACTATAGTCTCTCTCTTGCCTCTGACAGGGGAGTGTCACATGCATACATGAATGGGAGCTGAAGGGAAGATTGTATGTATCGTTCTCTCCTTCCAACCTTGCATTGCTCTGTTCAGGAGTTAAATCAGGGGAGCTTGAGTTCAGACAGAGGTTCAGTAATCAGGGAGAGGTAGGTGCCGCTGTAGGGCTTATGTCCGAGATCAGAGTCACTGTAGAAAATGTGACCTGGAAAGGCTGAGCCCCCTCCTGTGTGTTGCTGGGTTTTGTTTTATGTTTGGGTATTTACATAACAATTTTGCACAGATCAAAGGATTAAGAACAAATTCAGGTTTCCTTAATACTCTAATTCTCTCCATAGAAAGTCTCCGTGCACAGAATCCACTGCTGTTTCCCTGTCCAGAAAAGAGGAGATGGGCAGCAGAGACAGCACTGGGTATTTAACTAGAATGTATTCAACAGCATAAAGGGAAATTAATCTGCGTATCTGGGATGCAGGCATGTGAATGGCTTTGGCAGGGAAGCACCCGCAAATTCGAGAAACCAGAATCAGTGGAAGATGCAGAGCAAATGGGCAAGAAAAAGGGAAGCACAAGAGCTGGAGCTGCTGCTTTGGGGAAAGGAAGCTGAGCAGGTGATATCTGAACTTAAAAATATCTTGCAAGTAGGTGAATGGCGATTTGCACCTGCCACCACGATGGGGCCTGAGTGGCAGGATTGTCCCTCTCTGTCTCTGGGCCCTCCACGTTTGGAGTCTGCACCCCAGCCTCCAGCAGCGGCTCCTCTGTCCCTGAATTAAAAGTGTTAGCCTCAGATCTCCTAATTTACCCACAATCTTCTTTTTAATAGTATTCACTGCTGGAGCCAGCTGGCCTGGGCACTTTATTAGCTTAGAATAATTCAGCTGCTTTGTTAATCTCATCCCATTTCATAGGTTTGCTCTAGTTTTTCTGCAGCAAAATCTGGGATAGCAGAGACCCAACGTGCTGAAGATACTGGATTCAGGCCTCATTCTGCACTCGGGCTGCCCAGTGACTTCAATAGGAAGGCTGCCTGCATAAAGGTTGCAGGATGAGGGCCCCTTCTTTCTCAAGGGACACTGCTATTCCAGCCACTTAGCAACGTTGCTGTCCTGGAGTAGTTCTGTGGGTTCCTGTTGTCTCTTTGCTCCTTCTTGGCTCTCTTTGCTCAGCCCCCAGTACTCACCCATCTTCCCCATTGTCTCTTCCCATATCTTTTCTCTATGCATCTGGAACTCCTTCCGCTGCCTCCAACTTCCCACTGCTCCTTTAGGCCCCTTCTCCCAAGCCCTTGGTTCAAAGAGCCTCATACACTATAATGTACACACCTCACATCTGCAATCCTTGAGACACTGCTTTCCTCCCCCCACCCGATACCATCGTACTGTTGTCACTGGTGGCCTGCTCTTCCAACCCGTGTTAGGCCTCCTCTTCTTGTTCCCAGCTCCCTTGAATTGACAGCTTTTTGGGGCAAGGACTCTGGCCCAGATTCTGCAAAGGTAGTTAGGTGTCTAATGCCCACTGATAGGTAGTTAGACACCTAAATATCTGGGACGCTCTGGGCCTCCATCTTTATGTGGTTTGCAAATGCAGGTCTATAGACCTGTACCAGGAATAAAGAATAAAGCCAGGCCAGATCTTCAGCTGTTGTAAATTGGTGTAGCTCCAGTCAGGTCAGCACTGCTGATTTACAGATAAGGCCCAGTATAATGACAGTAGCTTCCTTTCCCCGCTCTGAGAAAATTCTTCCATCCTCGGAGTGACGTTCACAACACTGACTTCCTTGTCCCCGCAACCCAACCAAAACCTGACACAAAAACGGAGGAATTTATTAAAATCTAAACAAGTAAACCCAACAGTGCTACTCCAAGCTAAAAGGGGAGGGGTGCCAGAGACTCTATGAAGTCTACCATCATCTTCACTATTGCCATTGATTTTACATGAAAGGTCAACAGTTATGATGATGATGAGTGGCCGTATAAAACATTGAGGCCTGGTCTACACTACAAATTTAGGTTGATGGAAGCTGCCTTACACTGACCTAATAATGTATGCCTCTACACTACCAGATAGATTTAGGATCCGTCCATCCCATCCATCATGCCTATGCACTGACTGTCCATACTGTTATTTTCCTGCACTGACTATCCATACTGTAGGCAGGCGTGAAGATGGAAACAGCCTGCAAAAGAGCTGCTACTTCCCCACCCATGCAGGTGGGTGGCGGCAGGGATTTGGCAGAACCTTGGCATGCTGGGAATTGCACCTTGCACATGTGCCAGGAGAAATAGAAGCTGTGTCATTTGTAGGGGCAGTGCAGGATATGTCCTTCCCCTTATCCCAGAGCAGGGGGAACAAGGCAAAGCTTTCTGCTTTTGGGCTAATGCAGCGATGTGCTGCCTCATATATAGGCTTGGAAAGATTAGATTTTTTATTGGTAGATGTCGGTAAATGTCTATTTCACCACACACACAAACCAATGAAAAAATATGTTCAATAACAATCAAAATTTGCAGACTGGCAAAGTCAGAAAATGCTCCATGAGAAATCATTAGAGTTTGATTAGAGGGTATTTACTTTGTAAATTTTGTCACATGATATCAACAGTTTGTTTTAATGGTTATACAGCTTTAACTTTTTGAATCTCAATATCTACTGCCATTAAATAATTGTCTGACACACACCCTGTAATTTCCTGCAACCATGAACATTTAAATTATTAAAAAATGAAAAAAAAAGGTTAAACCCTAAATTTGCACAATAGTGAAAACTTAAAAATCAATAAAAATGGGAAAAAATGCTTAAAAATAAACATTGATATTTTCTGTCAAAATTATTAAAAAAAATAAAAACCAAAGTCGACTAAGCTTACCCTTGTACAGGACTTATGGCAAAGCCATGACTGAGCCCTGAGCAGCTTGAGTGATTAAGTTGCCCTCTATAGAGAGAAGCAAATTTGCCAGCCAGCTCCCTTCTGGTGTACCTTTGGCACGACGCAACCTACAGGCCATGTCTGGCCTTAGGGAAAATGGCACCGTGGGTGAACTTTCTTTGGCACCCTTTAAGTATGGCTCCCCAAGCAGCAGGTGGCCGCTGAGCAGGAAGAGCAGCGGCAAGTCATGCTGTCAGGAGGGTGGAGAAGGGACATGTGTTAGTGCTTGGCTCCTGCCCCATAAATCCCTTTATTCCCTTCCCCTGCCCACATCAGCCACCCATAAGGCCGGCCCTGCTGCAGGCCAGTGACCAGCATTCAGAAAGCGGCGTTCATGGCAGTGCCTCACTCAAAGGCTGGGTCAGGCCCTGGTTCACAGAGCAAGAGGGATTTAACTGCCTGGCACTTTGGTTTTCACCAGACTTCCCTGGGAGCATGCAGGGCTCTGAAGCCTGCAGTCTGTTGTTGTTTTCTCAGCTGTCTTCCTGCACCCACCACTGCCACGACTAATCCATCCACCCCCCCACGCTTCACCCAGCTCTGTCAAGAAATATCAGGAGCCACGTGAGCCAGATCATCAGCTAGAAAATTACTCACCCTGAATTAATCACCTAGAGCAACAGCAACTGTATGGGGAGTGAGTCAATGTCACTGGGCAAATGAGCTGGGGCCCTCAGGAAAGAGCATGGCACCAGAGGGCCAACATTTACCAAAACGGACACCTGAAGGGCTATCTGCAAGGTCTGCGCAAGCTGGGGGTAAATCTGTATGCAAACTGCTGGGACGGTGCCTCCTTCTTATTTGTCACGTGTGAGAAGGTGCTTGGTACTCTAAGGGTCTGTCTGCACTGCCGTGAGACACCTGAGGCTGGCCCATGCCTGCGGACTCGGGCGTGCGGGGCTCAGACTAATGGGCTGTTTAACTGTGGTGTAAACAATCCGGCTCCGGCTGCAGCCCAAGTACCTGGACCTTCCCGCCTCGCAGGCTCCTAGAGCCCAAGCTCCGTCCCGAGCCCGAACGTATACACCACAATTAACATCCCTTCCCTTGAGCCCCACGAGTCCAAGTCAGCTGGCATGGGCCAGCCGCGGGTGTCTAATTGCAGTGTTGACAGACCCTCTAGGAGTAGCCTTTTGCACGTGCACTTACCCAATTTTCTTGCACAACCACAGCAATCATGTGCAAAATCTTGGGTGTGTTGTTGTGCACAGACCTGGCCTTCTACCATTGCCATGGCAGTAAAATGGAAGACAGGTGTCACCAGGGACTGAAAGGCGACAGTTTGGAAAGAACAGTGAAATATAGCACACAGGGCTGGCGGCTGAGTTCTGACTCTGGCTCTTTGACACTGATTCCATCTGTGGCCTCAAGGAAGCTATTTTAATATCTCTGTTCCTTTGTTTTGCAACCTGTGACAAAGGGAGAATAATACCCCCCTTGCGAGGAGAATCTGAGGTTAAATCGCTGTGTAAACTGCTATATAAATGCTAAAGTTGTATTCCGATGGAACTAGACCCTGCCTGGGTCTCATGGAGAAGGTGTTAGAGGGTTGTCCTTACCAACCCGGACTGCGTTACACCCATCACAACTACAGCAGTTAGGAAATAAATATTTAACACCCTGCAGGTAGGCCACATTTCACCCTGTATCACTGGATGCAGAACCTCTCAACCAGATGTTCCTGTCTTCCCCTGTTCCTCCTCTCGGGACATCCTACTTGCTGGGCCAGTCCCTAGAAGTTCCGTGCTCTCAGAGGCAGCAGTGACCAAGAGGCAGGCATGGGAAAGGCGCTGCCCAATGACCCACTCTTTGGCCCCAGACCTGCTGTTGTGCGAGGGTTTCAAAGTGTCTCCTCTATTTCAGTATCCAGAGAAGCCAAGCATGTGGCTGCATCACCCCCCTACCCATCGGCAGTGACTGCCCACTGATCCCTTTTCTGCTGGAAAGGATCCTCAAAGATCGGGCCCCCTTCACCCAGAGTCAGCTATATTGTGTGGAGTCTGCCTGTAGCTCTGCACGCAAAGCCGATTCTCCTCGCAGCCTGGGATTAGGCTGCTGATAATAGAGGAGCATGGCTGCCAGAAAACATAAAGTGATTTCCCTCTGTCACTATAAATCAGAAACACTCCTCCTGCTGAGAGAGCCAGTCCTCTCTCAAATTAAAAACTAGTACTGACGTAGCTTGTCTCAGCCTTATGAAAGCTGCAGCTCTCATCACAGCCATTGCCCCCAGCAGAGGGCTTTGAGTCTGGACTGGCCCATAGAGTGAAACAGAGCAGAGTCACTGAATCAAAGGGGTTAGAGATGGAAAAGACCCAATGGCCCATCTTGTCCATACCCTGGTGAGGCCAGGATGCTTCCTTACTTTATGTTGCCCAGTGCTTTCTCTAATCTAATTCATAAGCCCCTGAGATTGCTGTGTGTGATGTGCCCGCAGGAAAAGACCACTGCATATAATGGGGTGTGATCCCTCACACCCCCACAATATGCTGGGGTAGGTGCTCATTGCTGTGTCAGACATACAGAGAAGTTGGATAAAAACAAACACTTTTCCTGGAAGGATGCAACATAACATTATTTTATTTCCAAGAAGCCAGAACTCTAACACACAACAGAGAAAATTGGCTGCTCCCTAAATCAGAGAGGCACAACTTACCACACCTTATTTTAGGCTGGTTTTTTGCAGACTGACTGCAGAAGACAGTGACCCACATGATCACATGCTTTCCTACAGAGCTCCCTAGCCTGCGAGCAGGACCAGGAAACCCCTTACTTTTAAAATAATTAACAATCAATTTGCATACACCTTGAAGATAACAAGGTGATAAGTAACAGTCAGCAAGGATTTGTCAAGAACAAATCAACCCAATAGCCTTCTTTAACAGGTTAACAAGCCTTGTGGATGGGGGAAAGTGGTAGATGTGGTATATCTTAATTTTAGTAAGGCTTTTGATACTGTCTCACATGACCTTCTCATAAACAAACTAGGGAAATACAACTTAGATGGAGCTACTATAAAATGGGTGCATAACTGGTTGGAGAAACGGTTCCCAGAGAGTAGTTATCAGTGGTTCACAGTCAAGCTGGAAGCGCATATGGTGTGGGGTCCTGCAGCAATCAATTCTGTGTCCAGTTCTGTTCAATATCTTCATAAATGATTTTAATAATGGCTTAGAGAGTACATTTATAAAAACTGCAGACAATATCAAGCTGGGAGGGTTTGCAAGTGTTTTGGAAGCTAGGACTAAAATTCAAGATGAACTGGACAAACCGGAGACATGGTCTGAAATAAATAGGATGAAATTAAATAAGGACAAATGCAAAACAGTCCACTTAGAAAGGAACAATCAGTTGCACACATATAAAATAAGAAATGACTGCCTAAGAAGGAATACTGCAGAAAGAGATCTGGGGCTCACGGTGGATCACAAGCTAAATACGTGTCAACAGGGTGACAATGTTGAATTTTAAAAACGCAAATATCATTCTGGGATGATTAGCAGGAGTATTGTAAGCAAGACACAAGAAGTAATTCTTCTGCTCTATTTCAAACTGACTGGGCCTCAGCTGGAGAGCTGCGTCCAGTTCTGTGTACCACATTTCAGGAAAGATGTGGATAAATTGGAGAAAGTCCAGAGCAGAGCAACAAAAATGAATAAAGGTCTAGAAAACATGACCTGTGAGAAAAGAATGAAAAATGTGGGTTTGTTTTGTCTGGAGAAGGGAAGACTGAGGGCAGACACGATAACAATTTTCAAGTTCATAAAAGGTTATTATGAGAAGGAGGGGGAAAAATTGTTCTCCTTAACCTCTGAATATAGGACAAGTGGCAATGGGTTTAAATTGCAGTAAGGGTAGTTTAAGATGGACATTAGGAAAAACTTCCTAACTGTCAGGGTAGTTAAGCACTGGAATAAATTGCCTAGGGAGATTGTAGAATCTCCGTCACTAGAGATTTTTAAGAGCAGGTTGGACAGACACCTGTCAGGGATGGTCTAGATAATGCTTGGTCCTGCCTTGAGTGCAGCGGACTGAACTAGAAGACTCAAGGTCTCTTGCAGTTCTATGGTTCTGTGATAGCTTCTCATTTTAAACACAGCTTTCAGTACACCCCACTCATGGAGCCTGGTAGAATGTGGCATAAATGCCCAGCTAGATAAAAGACAGATGTTTTGCTGTCACCAGTCCAGGGATCAGGAGGATAGAGGGCATTCAGAAGCACCAGACGGGCACAAGAACACAAAGGGACAGTCCCTGCTTCAAGGACCACCCAATCAAAATCAAACTTACAATACAACCCCAGGTCTGGTGTATTATAGTTCAACCTGCTACAAATGCAGGGCACTGGTTTCTGCCAGGGAAATGTTGATGAGGGAGAAGGGAATGAAACTAAGCAGGGCCCTGAGCCAGTGCTTTTAAAATTCCAGAGATGCCACTTTTCCTCATGAATTCCATTTACATCCCCCTGTCGCATGGTGGTATGTAACTATAAGGGCTGACCCTGTTATACAGCCTTTCAGAGCATGGAGTAAAAAGGGGGGAGCTTTCAGTGCCAATGTCCTCCCAGTAAATGGCCTGTGTGCTTTTCCAAGGTGCTGTCCACTTCTCCAGCGTAATCTGCCTTCTCCCAGACTCTGTCTTGGGAATACCACCTCACCACATGCTCTCTATATTAGGGTCCAAAGACAGTCCATTTTCTCTCCCCAGCCATGCGTACAGTGCACATGGGAGCTCATGTCTGACCAGCAGGGACACGTCCTCAGAGACACACATCATTATCAACCCTTAACAATGGTGTTGTGTTTCTTTAAAACAAACCTGCAAAGCCCAGAAGAAACAAGGAATGATGCCGAGGACAGACTTAGTTTATATTCCCAACCCATTCCTCTCCTGTAGGAATAAACCATGTGAGAGCCGAAGGAGAAACCTTGCATTGATCTTTAAATCGCAGGCTGAAAGCACAGATCCATTCGCTTATTATACAAATAATTTTCTTTTACAGGTTTGCAGATGATGAGAGAAGAGAAGCATGTCATGAATGAAATGCTTTAATATGTCTGTATCTCTGCCTGCCTCTTTCACCAGGCACAGAGGGGCAGAAGGTGATAGTCTGGCTGTATAGCACACTGACTTCACATAAAGGCTTTTAAATTGTGTATCTGCAAAGTAAATGCACCCGTGGTAGTTCAGAAAGATGTTTGCATCTCTCAAGTGTGACAGCACGGCACATACCGGATGCTATGAGATCTGGCGGCAGCACACAGGAAGAGAAGCAAAACACTTGGGTATTAACACAGCAGCCCTGCTCCACTAATGGAACTCAAATTCCAAGGGCTGATTTATACAACAGGGCTGGAGGATTGTATGTGCAGGGACAGACGCCGTTCAGGAGGCATTTGTGGGAAGATGCTAAGGTTGAGAGACGGTGGTGATGGTGGTGAGGAAATTACAACCAGACCTGGATTAAAGAATTTTGGGGCCCTCTGTGCTATGGAAATTGGGGGGCACCCACCTTCCATACACTAGACAGAAAAGTGCTCCCACCCCATACATACGCCACCCCCCACATATGGGGTGGGATATGCTTCTCCCACCCCACATATACTCCAACAACCCTCCACCAGCCCCCTTATCCTGACAGCCTCCCCCCACCACATCCCAGCAGCCCTGACATACATCCCACTCACTGGAGCTCCCAACATCCCGGCCCTCAGCCCCAGTGCTCCCCAAGATCCACCATTCCCACCACAACTCACCCCACTACCCCCCCAAACATTCCCCATCACCCCCAACCCTTCATCCCCACAGCACTCCCCCCTGCAACCCTTAGCCCAACATCAGCTTGCTCCAGGGCCCTCACGCATCACCCCCGGGACCTTCCTGGCCACTCACCGGCACCCCTCTGGCTCAGGGCTAGGGTGGCTCTTCCTGATCCTGGCTGTCCAGCTCTGCCTGCTACCATGGCAGGCTCCACACTCTCCTGGCCCCGCATCGCTCAAGCATGTCACACTCCGGGCACTTGCACAGG
>ML675625.1:11163242-11191835 GCA_007922155.1 Mesoclemmys tuberculata | reverse complement strand
GCAAGCACTCGTCCTCCAGTCTATATCCGGGAAGTTGAAATCTCCAACTGCTATACAGGCGGGAACAACTATAAGACGCTGCAGCCTAATGGCTATGTAACTGCCTCAGACTGAACAGACTCCTAGGCCTGACTTTGGAGCATGTCAGATGTGCAGTTATCCACAATGATCACAAATCATTTGCGAAGTAGGTGGACCTAGGTCCGTATCTGTAAAAAGGTATTTAAGCTCCTAACTTCCAGTGATTTCTATCTTTGTGGATCTGGGCCTGAGTGCAAACTGCCGGTTCTGGTCATGTGCATGTACAATTACCCAGTATACCCATGCAAATTAAGTGCACAATTGCACACCTAACTTTTGCCAAGCCAGGCACTACTATCTCTTCGCAACAATGTCTCTGCAGACAGTGAAAGGAGGGATGGAATGGTGATGGGCGCTACCTAGGAACTCCCACAAGCTGAAATTGACCATTTCAGAGTATATTATTCAAGACACAGTTTAGGAGCCAGAAATGAGTTACAGCACAATAAAGCAAAGAGTCCCACCCTGGAAGCAGCATAGCGGTGCATTTAATGCAGCCACAGTTCATAACAGAGTCAATGCAGACGGTGACCCATTAAATAGCAGCAGGTGCAGCAGCTGCACTGTCTCAAGGGGTGACAGAAGACAAATAACTTCTTTTTATTCTTTTTATTGTCTTGTCAGCAGCAACTGCACAAACCCCCGACAGGGCACCTAAAGTCCCAGCTTTCAGCACATGACCAAAGGCAGCTGGTGGAACTCAGCTCCTGAAAGTCACAATCTTCTCCCAAAGTGGGCACTGAGCACAGAATAGCTCTGCCCCAGTAGCTTGGTCTGTCTGGTATACTTATGTATTAGCCCTGAAGCCGTAAGCCCCAAGAGGCCATTTCTGGGAATTTGGGGCTGGAGCTGATCCATATAGCACTTAAACATCTGCTTAACTTTATGCATGTGAATTATGATGCCAAACTTCTTAATCTAGCACTTTTCATCCACAGATCTCACTGCATTTTACAAAGAACGTCTGTATCATTATCCCCATTCCACCGATGGGGAAACTGAGGCACAGAGAGGCGACGTGACTTGCCTACCATCTCCCAGCTGGCCAGTGGCAGAGCCAGGAATAGAATCTAGTTCTCCTGATTCCCAGTTTAGTGCTCTAGCCACTATGCCACACTGCCTTCCCATTGACCTAAATAGGATAACTCCTTTGCCTAAAGCTAAGCACATGCTCGGGGGTTTTGCTGAGTTCTCAGCACCTTGCTGGTCTGAGCCCTTATTGCCTCTGGTTGGGCCATGCAAGGACATGCAAGGCCAAAGGCCAAGTGACTAACTCCCCCAGGAACTGGGCAGCCCTCACTGCCATGATAACATCCAAATGCTGTATCACAAACCAGGAGGAGAGTGACCTTCTTTAACATCTCTTACCGACACCGAGGATAATCTGCTCCATTTACCTTTCAAGCCATCCCACATTACCTAGTACAACAGAAGTCAGGTGGGATGCAGATGGCTTAATTACATGTAACCCTCTCTGAAAGACCTGCTCTTCTTAAATAGGGTTTTTGGCCCTTTGATATTTTAGGACTCTGACCCAATCCACTGGGCATTTCATATCTTTTAGCTCTGTCACCCAGGGGTCTCTGAAAATATCTGTTCAATGAGCAGCAGCAGTCAAAAAGGTTACAGAACGTTCAGAACGATTAGGAAAGGGATCGATAAGAAGACAGAAAATATAATACTATTATATAAATCCATGGTATGCCCACACATTGCATGCTGCATGCAGTTCTAGATGCCCCATCTCCAAAAAGATATATTAGAATTGGAAAGGTACAGAGAAGGGCAAACAAAAATGATCACATGGTATGGAACAACTTCCATACAAGGAGAGATTAAAAAGACAGGGGCTATTCAGCTTAGAAAAGAGAAGACTAAGGGGGGATATGACAGAGGTCTATAATATCATGAATGGTGTGGAGAAAGTGAACAGGGAAGAATTATTTACCCTTTCACATAACACAAGAACCAGGGGCCACCCAGTGTAATTAAGAGGCAGCAGGTTTAAAACAAATATAAGGAAGTACTTGTTCCCACAATGCACAGTCAACATGCGGAACTCATTGCCAGGGGAAGTTGTGAAGGCCAAAAGTGGGTTAAAAAAAGATAAGTTAATGGAGGAGAGGTCTATCAATTCCTATTAGCTAAGATGGTCAGGGATGCAGCCCCACACTCTGGGTGTCCTTAAACCACTGACTGCCAGGAGCTGGGACAGGACAACAGGTATGGATCACTCACTAACTGCCCTGCTCTGTTCACTCCCACAGGCATCTGGCACTGGCCACTGTCAGAAGACCGATCCTGGGCTAAATGGACCATTGGTCTGACCTGGGAAGGCCGTTTTTAAATGGGTATTTCTACACTGCAGTTGAAGGCTGTAATTGGAGCACGAGCAGACATACCTGAGCTAGTTTTGATTTAGCTAGCATCAATACCAAAAGCAGTGAAGCCGTTGCCACACAAACTTGAGCATAGGCGAGCTGTCTGAGTAAATAGCCAGGGGTCCAGTCAGGCTTGTACTGTCCATGATGCTGCAACTTCACTGCTATCAGTATCCGAGCTGGCGAGATTAAAGCTAGCTCAGGTAGGTCTACGTGTGCTGCAATCCCCACTGTACTGTAGACATACCATTCGACTACTTGCCACTCTTCTTTTCAATTGCTTTTACCAGGAGCTCAGTCTGATGATTATTCCCCTGGATGGGAATCCGTTCTGTGTATAGCCCCTATTTACTCCCAGGACTTTGGCTTGAATCCATTGACAATCTCTGAGCGAGTCAGGCTAATGCAACTAGCAAACTCTTGCTATCAAACTGACCCCCCAAAGAAAGACGCAGCTTACCCCTCCCCAGCCACTGCATGTTCCTGCCTTCTGGGTATGATATAATTGAAGGCAAACTTTGTTTTTCAGTTCGCTGTCACCTACGGCTGCCTCCCAGCTCTTGGCCTCAGCAGCGATATATTTAACGATGCTAAATATAAATGAAATAGGCATCTTGAACAAATATGCCTGTTTCCAATTAAGAAAGGAAGTCTGTGCATTTGGATTTAGTAGTCAGACAAAAGATAAAGGTTATTTGTGCCTGCTACCTTTCCCTCTGGAGAAATAAAACAGAATCCATGTATGTTTTGCTCTGACATATCAGCCCGTCTGCCTCGTGGAAGAAGGGGAAATGTTGGAGATGCGACGTACCTGGGAGACAGACTGGCTGGGCACAGCATGTGTCCAGATGGGCCCATTTCACACAAGCCTAAATAAATCCATCAGCATTTATTATGCACAGAGTGTCACAGATGTGCACAGGGCTCACAGAACAAAGGAACACAAACTCCCTGCCCTCAAGTTTACCATCGAAGAGCTGAGCAACAGGAGAAGATAACAGAGGGGGGGAGTGATGACGAAGGGTAGGTCAAAGAGAAGAGCAAAATGATGACATACTCCCCTGTGAGGCTCACTTGTGTGTCTTGGCTGTTACAATGTTAATAATAGTTGTTTAAATATAATATCCTTAGTAAATAGCACATGAAAAGGCAGCGTTCTATTTTACACACACAGAGAGACACATTCAAACACAGGCAGATGTGCATGTACAAGTACACAAACATCTATGCATGTGTAACCTATTGTTCAATGCATCTTATGTGCCAACATCTGTGCCCAATCCACATAGGATGTGAGTCCATTACAAACCTACAGCTCTAGAGATTGGCTCTTTAGCTCCAGTTACAGAGCTTTCAGGCCTACAAGGCCTTGCTTTAATCACACAGGGATGCATGCACACAAATATTTAAGTAGAGTCTGGGATAAATGAAATAATGGCTTTGCCCACGTTTTTTGGCCTCAAGGATGTGCTGTTGTGTCTGTCACTGCCCAAAGATGGAATGTCAGAAGTTGAGGCTGGAGACTGCTTGTTCAGATCCATTTCTAAGGCTGCCGCTTCCCACAAAGAGAAGTAGCTGGGAAGTAGCAGAAGGGGGGTAGGAAGCAGAGCAGATATCAAGCAAGCTCTTCGTGACTTCATCAGCCAGGGATGAGCCGGAAGTGGGGATGCAGCAGATGCACTTTGGCTGGTGCGTGGCAGAATTGCCATGTCCGAGAGCTCAGAATGAGAAGGCAAACTAACGCTAATGCCTGAGAGTCCTCCCCAGCACGTCAGGCAGAGTAACCTCAGTTCAACCTCCTCTCCACCCCCCCCACTGCATCACAGCACCCTGTCCTGACAAGAGCAGGAAGCCGCAGGGCAGGGCTAGAAGGCATTGTTCTTTCAGGTACTGATCACTGCATGCTTTGTGACTGGCCCCACGCAGGTGAATCAAACTTCATCGCTGAGTAGGGGATAAAGCCGTTGTTGGTAACCACGCATTCAAATCACAATGACCCAGAGAGCTATCTTCCCCTTTTGGGATCACTCTTGGGGAGAGCTGCACGGAGGAAACACCGAGGAGAACTTTGTTCTATTTTCTTTATGTCTTTGGTGCTGAAACAGAGACTAAACCTCCCCAAGAGCTGCAGCCTAAAGGCACCTTTAATAGTCATATTGATGGCAGCGGGGGTTGTCGACAGTTGCTGAAATGTCCTTTAAGAACCAGGAAACCTGATTTCTCTGGCTGTTAGTGCCCCATTATCCTAATTAAAGGCTTCAACTCCTCTTTCTGCTGATACTTTAAATCTCTGGGTAGGTAACTGCTGCTCCGCAGTTGGCAATGAACACAAGCAGCAGAGCCAAATTCTCTTTGGTGGCAAGTAATAAGGGGAAGAACCTGCAAGGTAATATGTGTGCTAGTGAATAAGGCCCAGGGTTTAGTGCCTGTGTAATATATCGCTATATTCTAGCCCCACTCTTATATATTAGCTTTCATCTTTTCTCACCAATGAATCTTGAGGAGTTTTACAATGTTTATCTGTACAAGTTTTTCATCTAACCTGTAAACTGCTATTTTGTTCTGTGTTTTATTATTCAAACCAATTATTAATAGGGTTGTTTTTCGCTTTAGACTCACTGCAGACACTCTAGACTATTATTTTTATTTAATTATAGCATGACAAACATTAAATAAGGAGCCTTCTTAAGAGAAATGTTGGGTGTGAATTTCAGTGCACTCTTAAATGCAGTAAAATGCACAGTGACGCTCTTTAAAGCTATATACAGGAACTAAGGGACTATGTTTCCATGGGAGGAGAAATAAAAGGAAGAAGAATACAGTTTGCCTTTATGTAGCTCCTTGTATGAAAAGATCTCAAGTGTGGGATCCACAAATAGCTGCAACACAGAGCGTTAGAATGCCTAACTTTTAAGCACCTAGAAAGTGACAGGAACACCACCGAGATCTATAAGGCCTGAGTTAGACTCCTAAGCTCCCTAACACAATACAATGCACAAAAGCAAGAATGCTAGGTGGGGAGCCACCTAAGCTAGCCAATGGGAGAGATGTGTCCTAAACTCTGCCACTCTCACAGGGACGGGCGCCTAAGTTCTAGCCCCAAGGAGGCACCTAGCTCTGTTTAGCCATCCATGAATGGGAACCCCTCTCCTGGAGTCAGGCAGCTTCCATGCCTAAGGTGTTTCTTGAGGGAATGACTTAAGCACCTGCCTTGCTCCCCACTAAATGGCAGTAGCAGCAACAAGGAAAGGCACTGATGCTAACTTTTAGCTCAGTGGATAGAGCATTTGCAGGGGATGTGGGAGACCCTGGTTCAGTTCCCCTCTCTCTGGAGGCACATGCTCTAACCACGGAGCTAGAGGATATTCTGAGGTGGGGGCTCCTTCAATCTTTCCTGCTGAAGCTATGCCACTGTAGATCCCCACTTAAATAGTCACTGGGCCAGAGAAAGAGTGAAAATGACTCTGCAGTCCAGTGGTTGGGGTACCCATCTAAGAGGTGGGAGACCCCCCAGGCCATTCCCCCTGCTCCAATCACTCTTTATCCACAGCGGAACACATTCAACAAAGCTGGCAGGCCCTCCTTCCATCAGAATATCCCATCTCTCAGCGGTTAGAGCACCCTGCTGAGAGGTGGGACACCACTGTTCAAATCTCTCCCCTCCCCACACCTCTGACGGAGAGGGAGGAGTCGAACCTGGTTCTCCTACATCCCAGGGAAATACTGTAAGCATTGGGCTAAGGTTGGCAGTAGCAGCCCTTCACCCCCCATTGAATTCCGGATGGGACTTGATCCAATACACAGCCTCTAAGCATGCCTGCCAGACTCGGCTTGCACGCCATTTAAGCAGCTAATCGCCTATCTCCCCCCTCTTGGTGACTTGCTTTGCAGCTTAGGAGAGAGATAGGTGTCCAAATGCCTAGAGGGAGGTAGCAGTGCAAATACCCAGAAGCAGAAACATAGGCACCTAGGGAACATTTACCTTGACATTTTAGGCACCAAGCGAGTTTAGACACGTATAGGGTTTGCTAGGAATTTTGTGGATCACAGTCAAGTGAAAACTTCAGGTGCCCAAGTATCTTCATGGATTTGGACCAAGGTGCTTTACAAACAACGACCTGGTAAGCATTATTCCTGTTATATAGGCAAACGAAGGCCCAAGTAGATTAATGCCTATCATAAAGGATCTCATCCCAGAACAGTCATAATAAAGTAATACTGAAAATATAAAGAATGAATGGGAACTTATGCAACAATTTGGCTCTTAATTCAAAACAAGCTTCCCCCACATATATGTGTATTCACTGCAAGCATAAATGTTCCCAACATATTGTTTGTAAGTCCAATTCCTTTTATCCGGTTAATTGGGCTTCAGGCTCTTAAATCATTACATTGCAATGCTTATTCAATTGATCAACAAGAACCTTCAGAAGTAGCTCATGAAAAGATTTCTTGGCTTCTGACAATATTTGTATGACACTTAAAATGTGTGTGGAAAGAATGAGAGACCTTGGCTCGGCTAAGCACAGCTATGAATGTAAGGAATCTATTGTTGTGAAAAGGCTATGTTTCATATTCTCCTTTTGTAACTCTTCATTAGGTCCAAGGAGATCAGGATGCCTAAAAGACACTTTTAGAGTGGATGTTTCTAAAAGGATGGGAGTTCTATTCCCTATGCTCAGGAAGTTAGGGAAATGTATTTTTCATACATGCCATTTGCCCTGTACTAATACCTCACCCTGTAACTAGTAAAATCCCATTGTACAGCACATGTATTAGGAGTGAATTACGATTTTATTATTAATTATTGTTATTATTTAATAATAAATAATAGCATAGTCTGGGAAGAAGAATTATTCTTGCAGTTAAAGGACTGGACTGGACCAGACCGGTGTTTGATTCCTGGCTTTGTCTGACTCTTCATCTGACCTTGGGCAAGTCACTGTGGGCATATCAACGCCTCAAGCTGGCGATGTAATTCTCATTGAGCCTGTGTGCTAAAAACAGATGGTAGCCAGAGGGGCAAGCTGCTTTGTGTACGATCCCATCCAACATGGCAGGTATGTACTTGGGGTGGCTTGCACTGCTGCAGCAACACTATTTTTGGCACGCAAACTCGATCAGGACTAGAATGGGTATGTCTCCTCAAACTGGGAATCACAACCCCAGTTTGCAGTGTAAAACATGCCTTTAATCTCTCTGTGCCCCAGTTCCCCACCTGCAAGTGGGGGTATTAATACTCCCTTTCTCCCACTCTTGTCTGTCTTGTCTATTTAGACTGAAAGCTCTTTGGCGCAAGGACTGTCTCTTACTATTGTATGTAAAATGCCTAGCAGGGGCCCACAGCAGGAGCCTTCACAGAATGGTCCCTATCAGCCTTAAAGGTTGTGAACCCTGCTAAACATCCCAGGCTACTGCTTTCCCACATCTTATTATTGTGACGCTACAGAACAAAGGAAGACCTCAACAACATGAACTTTCATCCAAGCCCAGACATCAAGGGTCCTCCTTGCGATCAACTCTGACTGTTCTCCCCATAAATGTTGAAAGACCGTCAGCTCCTGAATGGGAAATGATTGCTGATACTTGCGCAAAACACCAGTGCCATGTTCTTTGCCTACAGGAGATTCACTGAGGAATACAGCACAAATGACCCAGGATACCAAGAATGATGTTGGCTGTTGAGAGACCACACGGTCAATATGGCAGCACTGTTTCTTAAGCCAAACATTAGGATTGCATCCACCTACAAAACAGAAGAGAATAATTTGAACCTATCAGAGTTTAGCTTAATAAGGTCTCCATAATGTCCATCTGCAAGCCACCAGAGATACTTTTCAATTTCATTGACCCACCTGTACAATGGCAAGGGGTATCAAAATTGGTGATTTCAACCGCCAAAAAACTTCTGACCTATCTCACTGCTGTGTGATATTTTAAAATTCTTTTAGTGACGACTGTTATATCACCTTACAGCAGTTCTTATCACTGAACAAGCTGGCTTTAGCTCAAGTCAGCCATGTACCAGACAACTTCTGAATTTGATACAAGGTCTCAAAGATAGATGTCTCTCAACCACCTATGATACAGTCAATCGTTGTGGGCGCCTTACCAAAGTAATAATGGTAGTGAACAACCACCACTTCACTACGCTAATACAGACCATACTGGAGAACAGAAGACTCGTCATGAACTCTTGCGGCAAGCGGAGCCGATGGCGATGACAGAAGAATGGCCTCCCACAAGGTAGTGTCTTAGCTCCTATATTATTCAACATCTACACAAACAAACAAACACGCTGCCCTGGAACAAGGTGCTCTGTCTGCACAGATGATCTGTGCATCACCATATGGCACAAGGAGTTTGGCATGTTAGAGAGTGCTCTGGTGAATACACTTCACACCTAGACAAGAACTGTGCAGCCAAGCAACTGCATGCAGACCAAGCAAAGATGCAAGTCAATGCATTCTATCTGAAAAACCCAGAGGCCAAATGCAAACTCAACATCAGCTGGCTTGGGACGAAAGTTAACTATTCCACAAATTCTGTATACCTCAGTGTTACTCTCAACTGTGCGCTCTCTTTTAGAGCTCCCTTGGAGAGAACTAAAGCTGAGGTTAGCATACAAAACAACATTCTCAGCAAGCTAGTTACATCAAAGTGAGGTGCAGACCCGTCCCCTCTGCAGTCAACAGCAGCGGCACTTTGCTACTCCTCTGCTGAACATGCCTGTGCAGTGTGGGCACCATCCCCTCACACAAAGAAGCTAGACCCTGTGCTTAGAACTGACTGCCATTATATTACAGGATTCCTTAAGCCTACTCACCTCAAAAGCCTCTACAGCCTCATGGGTATTGTTCTTCCTGATACATGCCAGGAAGTTGCTAGTAGAGTAGAGCATACAAGGCAAGATGCAGATCCAAGACATCCACTATATCATCCACTATAACACCAATGCTGAGTTGACTGAAGTCACGACAAAGTTTTCTTGCCAGTATTAAACTCCTAACAATGTCACACAAATAGACAAGGGTTGAGTTATGGGAAACAAGTGGAGAATGACCCTGTAGCCTGTACTTTTTGGCTCCCACCACGTGTGCACCTATCACACAGTGCAGATCAACCCTGGACCATGTGGCATTGCCTTAATTGACTCCACACTGGAATTGGCTAGTCTAGAGACATGATGATCAAGTGGGGCTACATCACTGGTCCCAATACTTGTGATTGTAGCAGAGAGACTCAAAATATGAAGCATCTCCTTTAACGCCAGCGGGTTGAGGGTGAAAGCTAGTGCAATGATCAGGCAATCACATGTGCACGGTTGTGGCAGGAAGCAGTATGAGGACACACCAAGAAGAAGAGTGCCTAGCACAATGGTGCTCTGATTTCAGCTACTGTAACACAAATCACTGATAACTACATTGGCCCCTAAACATTCCAGCCAGAACCAGCTGGGAATAAATAACCCAAACCAGAGCAAAATCAAAGACTCTCTGGTGGCTGATCCCTTTTCTCCATGGTGCAGTAAATAAGGGGCCATATGGGAAGACCAGTCTTCCTGATGAAGGAGAGATTCCTCAATCTCAGCAGTTTCTTCTCCTGTGAAGCTACCCACACAAGTGCAAGGAGAGGCTGAGGGGAGATAATCATAGAAAGGTATCACATTATGCCAGTCATTAGCGTTTGTGAATATGCAGCCTCAATCATTGAAACAGGAATCTCGAGCTCTCCCACTCCTGCCCTCATGTTTTCTTCCATAATCCCCTTTCTGCCTGGAACTCCCTGCTATCCTTGCAGAAAAAGGTAGCACTCCTTCAAACACTCCTCTTCTGCCAACCCATCAATGTTAGCCCCCTGTGTGAGAGGGTGCCTCCCAGTGGCAACTCATTGTTGGTCAGCCAGGGCAGCTTGCATCTGATTTGGTTTGTCTGCTAGTACCAGCTATAAATTCCATAGGCCAGAGAATGTGCCTTACTCTGTATTCTCTACAGTGCAGATCACAGTGTCAATACATAACAAATCATAATATTCAGGGTGTCAATCAGTACAGGGGATTCACAGGAATGGTAATGTCTTGGCATTGAAAGTCTGTAAGGCGACCTCACAACATATTTTTGAGACATGAAAGCAATTGTTAAGGGCTTGTCTACATGGGCAGCTATTCCAAGTAGTTAGTACTAATTAAATATTCCTGATTGCTAATCCCATCTGTGCACACTCTTATTCCAGAATAGGAATGTCTTATTCCAAATTATTTTACTCCATAAAGTAGAGCTGGCTCCAAAAGGTGGATTAAAATAATTCAGAATAAGGCACTCTTAATCCAGAATAAGAACATCCACATATGTAGTTAATCAGGAATATTTAATCTGCTTTAAATTTTCACCCTCCCTTGTACAGATTAATTTTCATATGTAGACAAACCCTAAATAACTGAAGATGCAACATGCCTGATGGGCTGCTCTGCCCCATAGAACCCTGCAGCTATTTCCTTCATGCTTCGTTGAATGTGCCAGCTCATCTCCAAGTTTGGCATGTCCACACAAATGGGATGGTGGAATCAGCATTGGCCCTTGAGGGAGTCTAACCTTGCTGAGAGGCTTAGTTCCTGGTTCTCTGTGTGACCCACAGGGGAAAGGAGGAGCAGTGTGTGTTCTATGGGTTTTCTGCAGGCCAGAAAGACAAGCTGCATTCCCAGAAAGGCTCATTCCATGTTTCTTAGCTGGTGCAGTGGGAGGGAAGGGTGCAGCTGGCATGTTTCATATAAGGAGACAAAGGCAATGGCAGAGCCAAACCATATAGCGTCGTGCATGGTATAATCCACGCTTGTCTAAATGGAGTGAGAGCTTTCATGGTTCTCCTTTACTTATTTCTCTGCTCTGTGTACAGAGTCTCATGTCAGAGGTTTTTGCACTGTTTGAGGACCCTAGTGTGTTTCTGAATGTAGGCAAGCAGGTCAGTCTAGAATGATAGGAGACCCTTCCTGGGGAAGCTAAGTTAAAACAATGCCCTTCATGTACTTGTCCCCATCTGAAGGTTCTGTTTTGTAGCCAAGGGATTGATGTGCACGGCATGTGTGCGGTTCTTAGAGAAAATGGTGGAATGAAAATGATACTGAAGTGGTGAGAAAATATAACCTTGCTATTGAGAAAATCCATCTTTCCTTTTTTATTGTTGTGACTTAGTTTTACAGAGACAGGACCAGATCCTCAGCAGGAGTTAACCAGCGTGGGACTACTGCCTTTAGTAGAGCCACACCAACGTTTTCCCCCAGCTGGGTATTTGGCCCAAGCACTTCAAGCACATCCTAAAACAACATTTGTATATACTGCTGAGCATAAGCAATAGGTGAGTCTGCTCAGAATCTAGCTCATTCAGCAAAATGTTGCAACCAGGCAATATTTAAACCTTTTTCTTGCATAGCATTATTGTAACCTCTCATGCGATCTGTCAGGGGAGAGTAATAATTAATTGTTCAGAGTACAAATGGAACATGTGATGGCCCAGCTAGCTATAAATCAGGACAGTTTCCATCTGGTCCAGAATCTATTTATACCTCAGCAGCCCTAATGAACTTTGGAAGTTGGGACTAGTAGTGAAACAGAAAAATTGTTCTTGAAGCGCGTGACTGAATATGGGCTGATGTTAGCAGGAAGGGAAGAGATGGACTGCTATTTATGCCACTGAGTAAAGGAAGATCTAGAGCAGAACACTGTATTGCTGTAAACTAACAAGCAAGTAAGACATAAATGAGGGCCGGCTAAGCAGCAAGTTGATCGTGACCTTTTGCACCTCATGAACTCTACAGGGCCACAGGGTTTAGCACCTGTAACCCCCACAATTTAGTGCTGGTTCAGCATCATTTCCCCAATATTTCTTCCTGGCAGGGCATGCTGGCTTTAGTTCCTATTAGAGCTGTGCAAATCACTGATTTTTTGGTTTGCTGAGAGACAAGGTCGGTGAGGTAATATCTTGTATTGGACCAGCTTCTGTTGGTGGAAGGTACAAGCTTTTCAGCTTCACAGAACTCTGCTTCAGGTCTGGAGAAAGAAAACAGAGGGTCTGAGCTAAATACAAGTTGGGACAGATTGTTACACATAAGGGTTAGCAAACACTGAGAGAAACCACTTAAAATGAAGTGAGCAATCAGGGCTAGCAGACAATGGTGTGTGTTACAAATGGTGTCTGGAAGAGTTGTACATTTAAGTTCCCAAGCTTGCCTTTTGAAGATATTGTGCAGGTTTCCTTTGAGGATCACTTCTGAGAGGTCAGATATGGAGTGATTGCTTTGTGAAAAGTGTTGTGGTGTCATCCCCAAGTCCTGTTCCAAATTCATGTCCCCTGCTGATTGCACATGGCAGTGTTGCCTCAGGGCAAAAGGGAGTCAGAGATAGACCGATAGATTTCAAGGAGAACAGGGATCATCATGATCACCTAGTCTGACATCCTACAGAATGAAAGCCATAGTGATTCCTGCACTAAACCTCATCAGTTTGTGATGGCACTGTGTTTTGGCCCCAGTCTCTCCCTACATGCTGCTCCAGCAGCGCATAAATTCCATAAACCACAAAAGAGGAGCAGCGCATAACCAAGGTATGTAGCCCATATGTAGGGTCTGGGTATGTAGCGCATATGTAGGCTTGGCAGAATTCAGGTTTTATTTTTTATAATTTCAATGGATAATATTGATGTTTATTTTTAAGCATTTTTTATTTTTATCTATTTACATTTTCATAGTTGTGCAAAATTATGGAGTTTAAGCATCTTATATTTTTATCCATCAACATTTTCACAGTTGTGGGAAATTATGGAGGGGTCAGACATTAGGGGAGAGGGGCAGACAATAATTATGTAATGATGGTAGACGTAGCGATTCAGAAAGTTAAAGCTTTTTAACAGTTAAAACACAGATTGTCAATATCACATGCCAAAACACACAAACTAAATATTCTTAAATCGAATTCTAAGACACTCTCAAGCAGCATTTTTCCTACTTTGCCTGTCTGCAAATTTCAATGTTTATCAATGGAAATATGTTTTCAATAATTTGGGTGCAAGAGTGAAGAATCGAGCCCCTATGGTCTAGGGCTGTGTGGTTGCTGAGACAGTCACTGTGCTGTGAGGCTGTCACCCATACTGTAAAGCACTGGCATGTAAAAGGTGCTACGTAACACCCAATTTTCTCTGTCCAAAAGGAACGTATCAAGTAAGTATCTCATAAGGGTTGGCTTTATTTTCTGCAAAGTCTGAGTCAGATTTGGGTGGAAGACAGATGTCAGATAGCTCTGAAATTTTCTGTTAAGAAAGATGCCTGTTGCAGACTTACTTTGAAAGGAGCAGCAATAATCCAGACCAGCTCCTCTCAGCCACTTATCTCTAGAGTGTTGGCAAGATAATGCTACAAACGCAAGATTAGACTGGGCCTGCTAATTTCTCACTTGGATCCCAAGTGACTCCCTCGCCCAGCTGCCCATTGGCTAAACACCTTCCCATCCTGACTACTGAGTACACTGGGAGATTATCGCCCTTCTCCAATTGCCACAGTAGTTTCAGTATTTCATACACTGTGAAGCAGTCTGATCCCCCTCCGGATGGGGAGAAGGGGAGGTGATGTTTTCCACTTCAAGATAGCAGGACTTCTCTAAGATATTTTCTCTCTTCCTGGATGACTGCACAGGCAGCTGCGCTTGCTGTTTGTGCTCCTGGTTGCCCTTTAGCTTCGGTTCCTCTTTCCTGTTGCACAGTTCACCACGCTGTACCCACGGGGGAGAACAGTACATCCCCTGACCATAACAGCCAAATGCAGCCTTGTAGGAGTCAACACAGGAAGTAAATGGGGGAACCAGGAATACCAGGGCCAGAGAGAATGAGCAAGGTCAGCAGAGGAATCAGCAGCTTCATAAACCCTTTGCTATTGTGAAGGCTGCACACAGAACTATCATCAGCTAAACAAGATGGAGTGAGTCAGTGCCTGCTGATCTATTTGTCCTATATTGTTAATGTACCTGCTCCCGTCATGCAGGCAAGGCAAGGAGTCAATCACATTATTGTAAGGAGTATAGGGATTCGGTACCGTAAGAACTTTCAGATGCCAAAAAAGCATCTGAGGAATTAGACTAGGCACTTGTGTCCGCCTGGTCTGCTGTGGCTGACGTTTTAAATACGGTGATCCAACTGTGGCACTTTACCCTTTGGGTGGAGTGTTGTTATCAAAATGATCATCTGCTGTTTCCCCAGAAGGGGCGGATTTATCTTTTCTGATCCTTGCTGTCAGTTTCATTTACTGTCATATTAAAGTTGGAGTGTGGAGACTATTGGGCTGCTGTCACTTAGGGGAAGTGCAGCCCGCACAATAACCATTAGGAGCTGTTACCGAAGGATGGGAGCAGGGGATGGGGAGTCAGGGATTCTGGGTTCTATTCCCAACTCTGTTACTGGCTTGCTCTGTGACTTGCGTGTTTCACTTCTGTTCCTCCTTCAAACTGGGGATCATAACATTGTCGCTATCTTGTGTTGTAGGGCTGTAAGGGCTAATTAGGCTTTGAATAGTACTTGAAATCAATGAAAGGGACTATAGAAGCTAAATGGATTATAGTTAAGTTTTTCTAATTCTCTGTCATTATAGCAGGATGCTTAATGGAGTCATCATACCACGGCCTTTGTGCTGAAACACATTTTGTCCCCTTATCTCGTACTGACATTGTGTGGTTTGTCTGGAGCATTTCTAAATCCAGTACACAACAACTCCAGTGTGGCTTGGCTTTCACTGTAGGCCTGGGACTACTCACTCTCAGAGCAGCTCAGCGGTCCGCTTCAGCTTGGATCCCTGATGGTGCATTAATACATGGTGTGCATTGGATTTTGAGACACTGCCACATCAGAAGCATTCCTAGTCATTTGGCCACATTTCCAGCCAGCAGTGCCCCCACCCCACCCAGGAAAGAATTGGTTTTATAAACCTGGCATTTTATTTCTGATGAACTCACCTGGGGTTTATTACAGGGCCCAGCTTGGACTTTGAAGCTTTGTCTTCTTGCAGATGGGTGACTGACTGTTCTTTATTTGGTGGGGGCTAATTCTTTCCAAGGCAAACGGAGATTTGCCAGCATAGCAATAACTATGCAGCTGGTGTGCAGTGAACATAAGAATGGGAATACTGGGTCAGATCAACGGTCCATCTACCTCAGTATCCTGTTTTCCAACAGTGGATGGTGCCAGATGCTTCAGAGGGAATGAACAGAACAGGGCAATAATCAAGTAATCCATTCCGTTGTTCAGTCCCAGTTTCTGGCAATCAGAGGCTCAGGGACACCCAGACCATGTGGTTGTGTCCCTGACCATCTTGGTTAATAATCATTGATGGACCTCCAAGTTCTCCATGAACTTATCTAATTCTTTTTTTAACCCAGTTATACTTTTGGCTTTTACAACTTCCCCGGCCATGAATTCCATGGGTTGACTGTGCATTGTGTGAAGAAATATTAATTCATTTCACTGGGTGACCCCTGGTTCTTGTGTTATGTGAAGGGGTAAATAACGCTTCCTTATTCATTTTCTCCACACCATTCATGATGTTATAGACCTCCATAATATCCCCCCTTAGTTGTCTCTTTTCTAAGATGAACCATCCCATCTTTTTAATCTCTCTTCATATGGAAGTTTTTCCATATCCCTAATAATTTTTGTTGCCCTTCTCTGTACTTTTTCCAATTCTAATATACCTTTTTTGAGATGGGGCAACCAGAACTGCACGCAGTATTCAAGGTGTGGGAGTACCATGGAGGTATACAGTGGTAGTATATTTTCTGTCTAATCTATACCTTTCCTAACATTCTATTAATATTTTTTACTTCCACTTCACATTGAGCAGATGTTTTTAGAGAACTATCCATGATGATGCCAAGATCTGTTTTTTGAATGGTAACAGCTAATTTAGTCCCCATCATTTTGTATGTATAGTTGGGATTATTTTCCAACATGCATTACTTTGCATTTATCACTTATTGATTTCATCTGCTGTTTTTTTGCTCAGCGCCATAGTTTTGTAAGATCCCTTTGTAACTCTTTGCAGTCAGCTTTGGATTTAACTATCCTGAGTAATTTGGTAAATTTCTGCAAACTTTCCCACCACACTGTTTGCCCACTTTTCCAGATCATTTATGAATATGTTAAACAGTACTGGTCCCAGGACAGATTCTTGGGGGACCCCGCTATCTACCACTCTCCACTGTGAAAACTGATAATTTATTCCTACCTTTGTTTTCTATCTTTTAACCAGTTTCTGATCCACGAGAGGACCTTCACTCTTATCTCTGACTGGTTACTTTGCTTCAGTGCCTTTGGTGTGGGGCCTTGTTAAAGACTTTCTGAAAGTCCAAGTACACTATATCCACTGGATCACTCTTGTCGACTCCCTCAAAAAATTCTGAGATTGGTGAGGCATGATTTCCTTTTACAAAACCTGTGTTGGCTGTTCCCCAACATATCATATATAAATATGTGTCTTATAATTCTGCTCTTTACTATAGTTTCAACCAATTTGCCTGGTACTGAAGGTAGGTTTACCACCTGTAATAGCCAGGATCGACTCCGAAAACTTTTTAAAAAATCGGTGTCATATTAGCTTTCCTCCTGTCCTCTGGAACAGAAGCTGATTTAAGTGACAGCTTACATACCACAGTTAGTAGTTCTGAAATTTCATATTTGAACTCCTTCAGAACTCTTGGATGAAGAGCATCTGGTCCCGGTGATTTATTATTGTTTGATTAATCAATTTGTACCAAAACCTCCTCTATTGACACCTCAATCTGGGACAGTTCATCAGATTTGTCACTAAAAAGAATGACTCAGGTGTGGGAATCTCCTTCTTATCCTCTGCAGTGAAGACTGAGGCAAAGAATTCATTTAGTTTCTTTTTAATGGCTTAGTCTACTACACTAATAATAAATTGTTTCACTATTATTATTTATTGTATCCAGCTTTTGCATCACCTGCTATTGGCTCAGATCAGAAACAAGGACCATCTTGTTGCTGTTTGTGGACAGAGCCTAGAACAATAAATAACTAGCAATACAAATAATAGGAAACAATAATCAAAGAACTGTGACATCACAAATAATTTGGGGTCTTTGTTTGGGTTTTAAAATGTTTATTATGCAAAATTGTGAAGGAGTCAGCAATGTAAGGGGGAGTGAGCAGCACATAAAAACGTTACAGGGTTGTTTTATATTAATGGCCATGTGAAGATTGGAACGATGTAACTTTTATGGCTGGCCTGACTCATCTACTCAAATAAATCACATTTGCACATTTTTTTCACATGAAACCTATTTATCTGAAGCTCTGTGAAACTGCAATGCAAAGGAAAACAAAAGTGAAAAATGAAAGAAAGGAATAGTAAATGTAGAGCGGAAAAAGCACTTAAGACAATCTGCATTTGTCAGCTCAGTTCTCCATTCTTTGTCTATACTCTTAATAGTCAATAGGAAATATCCAGCCTCAGTACAAGAAAAAATGAGTACCTCAAAGGGGGGGGAAGGACAAGGTTTGTGTGGCTAGCCTCCATGTCAAAGGTTACAGTAACCCAATGTACTGTACACTTAACCAAATAATACTGGGCTGACTCCAGGTTAGCAAAATTGTCCATTACTTATCAATGCAGCATGTGCTCTGTAGCAAAGAGCGGGCTGCAGCACAGAAACCAAATGTTTTAATATCAAATAAATCTCCCCTGAGGAGGTTTGAATGATTTTTGTAATAGCCAAATTTTTCCATTTTTCATCTGAAAAATGCAGGCAGAACCAGTCCTAGAAGTTCCCAGAGGCTGTGTATGTGGTATGATATTGATGGCAGGAGACCTGCATTTCCTACATTAACTCCCTGGCACACTGCAGATTTTGTGCTTCTAAAGGCAATGGGCCAGATCCTCAGCAGGTTTAAATTAGCACCCCTCCACAGACTTCAGTGGGGCAAGTAAGACTGACACCAGCTGAGAAGGATCGGGCCTATGCGTTCTTTGGGAACTCCTGGACAAGAGAAGGAAGGGGATGGTTATTGTTTTAATTTTTTTTAGGAAAAGATATTAACCTTTCCTTTCACTCAGCTCCTAAAGTTTCTCCAATATTGTAAATTTTTCTCATGGAAACATAGTATAAACTATGAGTTAACACTGGGGATTGCTCAAATAAAAGGATGTTCTACAAAGCCCGCACCCCCCACCCTGCATGGGGAATGCTGTGCACAGAGGGCAGTGATACGCTCCAAAGTGCCCGTAGTTCTAGCGTCCCTAATATGCTTGCATGGAACTAGAAGAAGCAGCAGCAGCAGCAAGCCTTGGGGTAAGTCATCTTTATGGCCTGCTTCTCTGTATATTACGGCTTCATAGACACCAAGGCCAGAAGGGACCAATGTGATCATCTGGTCTGACCTTCTGTACAACACAGGCCAGAGAACTTCCCCCAAATAATTCCTAGAGCAGAGCTTTTAGAAAAACAGCCAATCTTGGTTTGAAAATTGTCAGTCATGGAGCATCTTTGCATGAACAGATTCACTGGCATTTCCACAATAATGTCCATGGCCATGGTAGGTTTCTATGCAACAACGTAAAGAGCTGTTACCCAGGCTGGGGTGGACTCTACTTTCTCTCATCCTGCCTTCCATGAATAACCCACCAGGACCACACCCATCATTTAACTTGTTTACACTAGACCCTTTAGGGTGTCTACCCCACAAGAGGCCTGAATAGGTAAAAAGGGTCAATTAATCTGTGATGGGCTGTACCTGGAGGAGGGTCAGGACTGATAAAGTGATGATGAAGCCCAACTGGGCAGGGCAGGATAGGCTAGGATAAAACCAGGAAGTAATGAGCAAAAAGTAGTGGGACTGCTGGGAGCTTAGCAAGCAAAATTATATGGTGTATTATACCTGTCTTTATAGTACTAGGGTAAAAAAAAAAGGGCTGTTTAATGTGTGCAAGTTAAAATGAAAGAAACTGTTGATCATGTTCTGTATCATTATGGACAATAGTCTGTGGAAAGTAAGCTTCTTTATGAAAAATTGAGTCTGCTTGGAATCCAAGATTTTTCCCCAAAAGGGACTAGTGAGAATGTCGGGGGGAAGCCTTACTGTATATCCTCATATATGAGGCTACTGCACCAAAAAACAAGGCAAGTCAGAGAGAAAAGGAAGAGTCCTAGTGGGAGTAAGCTAAGGGTCCCTACCTGGGAATACGGACTCTGGTAAGAACCCAAGAAGGGGTGAAATAGCCACAGAGAGTATAGGAAGCTCCAGTGGTAACCCAGAGGAGGGCTAGCAGATAGAGAGAAAAAGTAGGAAGGAGCCCAGCGAAACAGTAACAGAGTCTGAGGTTGTGTAGACATAGGGTCCCTGGGCTTGAACCTAGAGTAGTGGTTGGCCCAGGGTTCCCTAGTAGCTACTAGGGATACGGTGCAGATTGGGTAGTGGAGCAGCAGATGGTCAGAGAGTGTTTGTTTAGTAGGACTTTGATTCCCTGAAAGAGGAAAACTACAGTGACGTGGCCAGAGGTTCAGGACATGAAGAGGGAGCACCACGAGTCACAAAGAAGGAGTAAGCTGACTCCAGAGAGAGAGAACATGGGGCGAGGAACCAAAGGAGGGGGCATCAGATCGGTTGCACGCTAATCCTCTGATGAGCTACAAGGAGGTGCCCTAGCAGTGAGAGGTAGTACCCTGTAAACTGAACCAGTTCTGGATAGGGACAGACTTCCTGTGTGTGATCTTTCGAATCAGAATGAGCAGATATAAATAGAAGTTCGGGTAGCACAGCATCTTTCTTGTGTGCTTAGAGATTATATGAAGTGCAAAATCTGTACTTGCCCTTAGATGGAAGAGCATTGTTGGAACCTGGAACGTATGGGGAGCTACAGGTCAGTGCGGAGGTACGTTAGTAGAGCTTTTTGAGCCTGACGAGTCAATGTAGCTGCTGGTCCCTGTTCCATGAGCACTGCATTCACACATAATTTAAAATAAAAACAACACTGCAGACAAGATAACTTCCCCCTGCAGTGGTGGACAGCATTATAGCATATGGCCCTGTTCTGCAGGCCTGAATGCATTTCCATCAGCCTTCCTGTCCTGCAGTTTCCTCACACTTCCCATCACTTGGAAAAATACTTTCTTTCTCACTTCTGCAGAACTCCGTTACAAGAGCAAGCACCGAATAAAATCAGAGGAACATATGTGAAGCTTCAGCCTATTTATTATATAGGATCAGCATAGTTAGAGATGGAGAAGGCCTTTCTTGATCATTGAGTCCATGTCTCTGCCAGGATGGGATATAGACTCCTGACAAGGGTATATATTTATGTCTAGCCTATTCAAAGGCCATAAAAATAGTATGTCATGAGAGCCCAAACTATTACAAACGTTGCTGAGCATATTCCCCTCAAAGGGCATTGATTTATCACACAGGCCTGACAGAATGACTAAGCTAGAAATTGTTGCTAAATATGATTGAATTGTATTTAAGGTGGAAGACACAGGAGAAAGGGAAGGATAGATGTTCCTGTCAAGGAAAACATTAATAAATGGTTTCTTACTGACAGGTTCATTATTTCTCTGCTCATTCATTCTCAGGTAATACTGAGATCAGACTTCCCTCCCTGCTGCCTTCAGAGGCCAACATCTATCCTTCCCTTTCTCCTCTGGCTTCCACCTTAACTTTACTTCAGCTCTGAAGGTAGCATAGAAATGAGGGTGGCAATCCTGCCAACCTACAACAAGTTTGTGACACTCCTCTGACCCCACTTTGGGTCGGGACCCCCAGGGTTACAACATCTGAAATTGTGAAACTGACCAATTTTCAAATCCTATGGCCATGAAATTAACTAGAATGGATGCTGAATTTGGTAAGGCCCTACAAATAGGGTATCAAGGATGACACTGATGACAGAGCAAAGGAGTTGAGAGAGGATTGATGCCCATAGCAACTGCAGCTGAGCCAGCACTCTGGTCATTACAACTCTAATTAGCTGCCCCAGAGCACACCTGACTATATGAACTGTGCCCAATTGACAGATTGGGATGAGCTGGAAAGCATTAAAAGGTCAATTAACTCATTACCCCAGCAGCTACAAAAGGCACAAGAAGAAAGCATAAAAAAGAGGCCTGTAAATTCAGTCCTTTAAAAGACTACCTTCCCCCCAGAAGCCAAGTGCTCCATAGTACAATTGAGCCAAAACTGCATAGACTGTAAAGGTGGTAGGGAAAAAACATTGTAAATAAACTACACAATGTGTTTTACCAGAAAAAGGTCTCCAAACTATTTGTGGGTAAAAAGTAGGTAGAAGCAAGCCTGCCCTACCACACAAAGGTAGATTATATAGGGAGAGGATGGAGTTGTGCAAGATATTAAAGGGAGAACAAGAATATTGAACTTGACGTGCAAAGAAGGGAAAAGCTAGTAGCAGAAGTCAGAGAGGAGGTTAATGTGACTGTGATTCAAAGGGATCAATTTGGTGTGGGTTTCAAGCTGTTAGAAAGGAAGAGGAAGGAATAATAATTGAGATGGTGAGGGCCTGGACAAGCATTTTAGGTAGTTGACTAGCTAGCAAAAAACCAAATCATAGAAATGTTGAGAAAGTAGAGGCAGAATTTGAATGTGTGGACAAGGAAGAGGAAGGAGTCAGATGATACTGTCTACAGGCCTAAATGCCAAAGATGATGATGGTGTGTACAACGGTAACAGATAATGGGAGTGCATGGGGAGACCTTGGGAGTAAAGACAAATTTGATTTTTGGGTATGTTAAATTTAAGTTGATAGCAAGAAATCTTGGAAGAGATTCCAGAGAGACGATAAAACCTGCGACATGGAACTAGATGGAGGGAGACAGGTGAAGAGGAAGTAGTGCATTTGGGAGGCACTGACATGGAGACGACAGCTGAAGCCATGTGAGCAGATGAGATCAGTTTAAAGAAAGGGTGCAAAGGGAGAAGAGGAGAGAATGAGCAGAGAATTCTATTGTGCAAACCAAAGCAGGACAGATGTCTAGAAAGAGGATATGATCAACCATATCTAGAGGAGCAAAGAGGATGGGGATGAGGCAGGGGCGCTGACTTTGGCCAGAAAGAGGTCTTTCGTAGAGCTGGGCAAAAAATGTTTGGCAAAATGTCTGTCCTTTCTTCACTGAAGAATTTAAAAATGGGAAATTTTGTGATCAAACCTAATAATCAGAAATCTTGGTGACAGCTGTTTAACTGGAGTGGAGAAAGTAGAAGCCAGTTTTTAAGTAGACTAAGGATGGAGTTGCTATTCAGGTTTTTTTTTAAATGCAACTCTTTTTTGTATAAATGTAGGCAGTTTGTATTCATTGTTTACCATACATGCATCATGACTCATGTTTTATAGTTCACATATATAGTAGATGAAAGCAGACATATTTTCTGTGGACATCAAAACAGTTTTGAAATAGAATGTTTAACTTAATATCTTTCAGCTAAGTTATTCTTTAAAGAGCCCTGAAAGGATTGTAAATTTCTCAAGCTGGGGGATGAATGCTGTCTGCACCTGACTATCATCACAACTGTCACTCATGCTTTCACATGCTTGTGTGATGCACACAGCATTTGTGGCTCCATTTCCAAAGCACTCTGTAGTAAGAGAAATCTCTAGCTTCAGAGCCATTTTATATTTTCTCCACTTTGATGAGTTTTTCTCCCACCTTCACATGGCTTTTGTATGAGGTGGTATGAAATCAGGCTCATCCTTAAAAGCCACTCTGCTTCTCTAATCAATGTGCTAAACATAAATGCAGGAGCAAAGAAATTCAGAGATCTAAAAGAGGTACTAGGTAGAGTGTAACAACAGCTTGCTTAACTAAGACACCAAACCAAACATAAAGCATGTAAAATGCAAAGCTATAGAATATTGCATTTTTCATGTAGATCAACCGAAAGCATTTTGCCTGGCTGATCTGCGACAAATTATCTTGGTAACTTCAACAGCCTGCCTGGTCTCCTGTGTCTCATCATGCTTATCTTCCAATGGGCTTAAATGCCATCAAGATTATATGGTTTGCAGCATCTGACTATAGTACTGGGACATCTAGTGATTGAGATCAGTATTGCACGTAGTTACCTGATTTGAGTGCCAAGCAAGCAGACAGAAAACTACTGAAAAGCTTGAACTAGTTCAATCTTTGAGCCATTGAGAATAAGGCTACAGATTACTTCATTTCTAGACCCTACACACTGATGGATTTTATATCTCTTTAATTTTAAGATTATCTAATTTGGGGGGCATCTCTCATTGTGCTAGTTTTGTGGTTTATTCACTATATTTGATTCTTTGTCAGTGGCTTCCTTTATTCCTAATCATATGAGCGTGTAAAATTTGGCAATACACTGGCAGCTCTAAGGGTGAAACCATTAATACTTTCATACATGCTGTCTGAAGATTCTGTCTGATCTGTGTGTATTCTGACATCTGGGTCCTGTCTGTTTTTACTCCTGCCACTCCTTTATTTAACCGGTTTAATAGAGTTACCTGTACATGACAAACTCCTAGCTGCAAAATGATGCCAGAGGGTCTGATTCTGCCAGTCTGGCTCACTTTGAGTAGTGCCTTATTCTGTGAGTAATCCCATTGAAATTGATGGAACTACTTGAAGAGTAAGGGATTAGTCAGCAAAAGGCTGGCAGAATTGGGTCCTAAGTAAACAGGTTCTACACACTAGTCTGGTGTAAATGAGGGTAAGTGCTTCAACATGTGTAAAGAAACTGGGGCTGGATTTTCAAAAGAGTTTAAGGGAGTTAGTGCCCAAATCCCATTTGAATTAGCCTTGGTAAGGCTCCTTTGAAAATCTTAGCCATGGTTTACAATTTGGTAATAGGGACAGATAGGCAAGTAGTCAGGAATTAGGGTGTGCAGCAGAGCCCAATGTCTGAACAATCTAACAAGCACAGCTGGCCTACAGTAGGCTGCCTGGGGCTGAATGGCTATACAGCCTGATTTGTGGGAAGAGACAGTAGACCGGCTCTTAAAATCAGCAGCAATCTGGGCTCTAAACAAACAAAGATGGATTATGTAGGATGTGCACAATTCAGGAAACACATGATCATTTCCTGTGGGAGTGAAGAGAATGTACCGTTGAACCATGGTTTTTATATGAAAAATGTAGAGACCTTAAAGTATCAAAATTTGCTACAACATCTAGGAAGTGCATCAGGAAAATGGGGCCCTGTTTAAAAAAAAATTGCAATTCTTTAAGAATATGGGAAAGTTGAAAGACTTTAATTCAAGAATTATCTATGGTGTCCAGTGGTTGACAGTCATAGACTCAGCAAATGAGTCTGCTTTGTCATAAAATACAAGAAAAAGAAGTTTAGTGGCTGGTCAAAGCATTTACCCACATGGCTTCAATAGTTTCTGTCTTGTGCCCAGCTTTGCCTCACTCCAGGAAACCCAGCTCTGACTCTTGGCTCCAATTCCTGACTTCAGCTCTGCTATCTGGCCTCTGACTCCAGCACTGATCCTGGCTCTGGTTCCTGACTGCGTGACCACAAGGCCTGACCCTCCACATTCCGCTCCTTGACAAACAGAACCAGAAAAGAAATCGTGCTCCAAAACTCTGTCTCTGAACCTGGAAAGTCTCAGGCTGGCGGTGCAATCTTGGTCCAAGAATCAATGGACCCAGAGAGGAGAGATGGTTCTTGGAGAATGTGAGCTCAGGCACATCTTGATGCACAATGCAATGGCTTCCCTTCAGACTTGCTAGGATCTAGTGCATCCAAACAGTAAGATCCATTCGTTTTCCTCCAACATGTTACATATTAACCAGAGGGAGAGAGAAACCAAATGAACAAAATGAAACACCAGGGTAAATCATGGGAGATGAACACAGCAGAGATTCCAGTGAAATCCTGATTCCACTGAAGTCAATAACAAAACTCCCCTTGACTTCAATGGGGCCAGGATTTCACCCGCTGACCACTTTCTCTGCTCTTGGAATGGTAATCAAAGTATAAAAAATATTGGAAAAGTGGTGCCAACTAAGTTACATGTAATTAGAGACAGCTCATTCTGAAAAATCTGTCATTGAACCCAAGACCACTTTCATTATTTCTTATCTGTTTAATCCTCAAAAAGTTGTCTCACACAGAAGCTAAACATCATGCAACCTTGCATGCCTCACTTTGTTGCTCTCATCAGGAGGTTGTCATGTAACTGTTTAGAATGAATTAGTAAATTCATGGAGGATAGATCCATCAATGGCTACTAGCTAAGATGATCAGTGACACAATCCCATACTCTAGCTGTCCCTAAGCCTCTAGTTGCCATGGAGCACAGGGGATGGATCACTCGATACTTGCTCTGTTCTGTTCACTCCCACTGAAGCATCTGGCACTGAACACTGTTGGAAGACAGGATGTGGGCTAGATGGACCTTTGATCTGACCCAGTATGGCCATTTCTTACATTCTTAGTGGAGGGAGGGGAAAATACTGGAGTATGGGTGGGAGTCGTGGGTTTTTTTTTCCATTTGTGCCAGGGATACAAATATTATACATATCTGAAAATGATATTCTATCTCATCCACAATGGCTTGCCACTAAATATTCCCTCCACATGCTAAGCTGAATCTTGGCTTGAGATTTGCTTTATCATCTTACTAGGACCACTCTGCCTTAGAACTATGCAAAGAGATCACATTTTGTTTTGCAAATACTCTGATGCAAAACATGAGATTTTTTAATGAAATATTTAGTTAATTTGATTCGGGACAAAGCAGTTCCATTAACATATGCAGTTTTACTGGTGAAATCTTGCAAAGGTCAATATAGTGACTTGTCCTGAATTTGCCTCAGGGAGAAACTGTACCATCTGTCTAGCAAAACAGCTATTTAAAGGGAAATGGCAGGTGGCAAGAGTAGAAAACAGTCTTTTATTCTCAGAAAAAAATAGCAAGAAGAATTCCACGAATTCCTGACTAGCAGACACAGGCTGCAGTCAAAGATATGGAGCCAAATTCCAATGTCAGTGATAGTGATTTAATGGTGGTGGTCTTGTTTTCACAGCAGTCTTATCATCTTAATTCTGATATGACTGGCAATAGAGCCTCAAATACAACACTGTAAAGACCAGAGATTAAACATAAATTAGTAAGAAATCTTCCTATTAAATTTGTTCAGGAAAGCTATAGAAATCCTCTCCTAGAATCATATGCTAAATTTTCAACGAGTGTTTCTGTGAAGAGGCGGCAATGATAAATGTTGAATCTGAGAAATATTCCCTAGCATGAATATGGAAGACATGTGAAACTGAACTCACAGCTCTCACTACTGAGATTTATTTATGTTTCTATCATTCCTGTGCCATCCTCTGATTTATTCACCAGTTCTTTCTAGGGGGGAAGCCTTTTCTCGGAACCTTTTGTGGATTGTTAAACTACTTAATGAATATTTTAGTGAGAAATGGAGACATCCTGAATCAGAACAAGCCAGGCCAGAGAATCAAAATTCTGCTAGGGCAGCACCACTTTAGAGCTTGCATACTTTCACGGAAAGAAACTATGCTTGTAAGAGTTGTTTGCAAGGCTGGAGAGGGCAATTGGTCAGTTTCCGTTCTACAGCTAATGTGTTATATGCATGTGAACATCTGAGATTTCAGAGACAATGTGAAACAGAAATAGTGTCTCCTCCCACTAAGACCCCAATTTGTAAATTCTCTCTAAAATGTCAGCTTTTGCACACAGGTGGATGAAGGCTGAACATTTCCATTTTACAGAGGCAGGGTGATTAAGATAAGAAAGGGCTGGTGATTATATTAAGAAGCTGGAAGTCACTAGAAGAACCTGTAGACAGGAATTCCTCTGTGGAGTGTGTGTGTGGTGGGGGCGGGCGGCAGGTGTTGAAGAGAGAATGCAGGGGACTTGGAAGAAATACAACCAAGCCCTCTGAGCCAAGATTACATTCAGAAAGGAGGGAGATGTGAGATATCTATGGGTGAAGGCACTGATGGCAATACAAGTTTTACCTGATTAACGATTAGAAAACTTGAGCCTCCAACTTTTTTCCAAGAGGAAGAGCTGCCCATAGGTCCTGTGCCTGTTTATTTTCCTTCCCTGGCTGCAGTGGCCCTGATATACCTCAGAGACTATTTTTTTCTCAAATTTTAAAATGTGGAATTTTCTTGGTGTTTGGTTTTAAATATGCTTCTGTGAGAACTGCAACTCAGTCATTGTAGTGTTGTGTTTAAGAGCCTTCTGAAAAGTAACTAGCCTTTAAACAGAAGTAAGTGACCTAAACGTGTCAGTTTTACTCCCGTTTAAAGTCAATTTCTTGTCTATTATTGGTAGTATGGTAACACCCCCTTTAGCTCCAGGCAGGTGCAGTACAAATTCACAGGGCCTTGCCCTAGTAGGATGCTTCCAAAACTTAAATGATCTGTTCCAAATAGCCTAAATGATAGAAAGTAATCTAGATTTTTCTACCATTGTTTCAATTGTTCTACTGAAGGGTTTGTTACAAAGAAAGAATATACATTAAAATTTTAAAACCTAACCAGTGTCCTTTAAGTGACTTGACAAGATGTCAGAACATGTTAGTATTAGAGGTGAGTGGGTCTAATATTTATTTAATTTTCTTTCTTTATACAGGAATTAGATACATTGCTCCTGGCACCTAGTTTCTAAGTTATCTGCAAAAAAACTACAATTTTCAGGTGCCTAACTAGCCCCTGGAATCATGGTTAAAGTTGCCCAATCTTCCCCAACTGAAATGGCACCCCTGGAAAACAGATTAAAAAAAATCCTTCCCTCCCCCATAATTTCCATTCTCTTCCTCTCCAGAAAAAAAGGATGAGAGATGAGCTTTGCAACATGCCCTAAAAATGAATTCAGGCTATCATTGGAAGAGTGAGTTGCAAAATTCAGAAACCTGCACAGAAAATAACCCACCGGCAGCTCCCTCTCCTTTATACTAAGGGGCTGCAGTCCAAGTGGCTCTGCAGTACTATGGTACAGGGAGAGAAGCGTCTCTTATATAGGCCAAATAAGACCCAGATTCATCAAAGCTTAGGGGTTGCCTGAAAAATGCATCATCTCAGCCAACTCCCTGGATCTTTCATAGACTCATAGACTCATAGGTCAGAA
>ML675625.1:11025758-11162842 GCA_007922155.1 Mesoclemmys tuberculata | reverse complement strand
TCCTGCTATCAACCAATACCCCAAGGTCCTTCTCCTCCTCCGTCGTACTGTACTGAATCTTTGAATTTCCTCCCAGTGAGGTAACCCAACCAGACCATGCACCACCCCAAAAGGCTGTCAGGAGTGAAATACTTAGACATAAAACTAAGCAGATATACTGTTACCCCAGGAAGAACTGTAGAGGAATAATGTATTTTTTTCCCATAGCCACTTTTCTGATTGAAATTGCACATCTGAGATACCTGAACAACAGATGATTCTGTGTGTGAGCCAGAGCCCACTTTCACAAGACGTTCCAAACATCTTAGATTTGGCATGCACACTGGCTCAGAAGATCTCAGAGCTACGTTAGTTTGTTATTGGAGACCAAAGCTCAGAAGGAAAGAAATCCGTGTGCAGAACACTACTGATACTTTAGTAGATAAAGAAGTATTTGTGCAGATAACTCTTGCCAGGCAATCTTAAAATAAGAAGGCATTAGTTTTTAACTCTTGCCAGGCAATCTTAAAATAAGAAGGCATTAGTTTTTAGGTCTTGTCAGAACAGCTAGTATTTAAAGTATATGGTTTGAGAAGTTACCCTGGGCTCCCTCTGTATCCCCTGCTTTCGAAATGTATTTGTTTATAGTTGCTGCCTCAGAGCTTTGAAAAACACTTGTTCATTTCATGACTTAAATTTCCCCAAGCATTACACTGGATCACTTGCATATACTGACTGTGTCATTGTCAACTATAAAAGTTACAGTATCACATTGGCTGCCGGTCATTTTTCTGTTCCATTGATGGCTTGTTAAACACAGTGCTACTATTTACGAACTTGAACATGATTCATCTAATTTGATTCTTGGACAAGAGCTAATTGACTTTCCTTAGAGTTAATGTTCTATCCTTTCTGTGAGCCTCCTTTACCAACATTGCTCTCCCACAGCTGACTTCTTATCCAGACCAAGAAATTTATAGCATTTCTATTTCCTATCTTTTTTTAATATTATTTGTATCACTTATAAACCCATACTTTTACATTTATTTGTGTCATCATGTTGTCCTGTTTTATTAAATTATGCTTTTAGCTAGGGTCTGTTAAGGCACTTTCAGGCACCTCTAAATTAAAATGATTATTTTACTTCACGCCAAGAGCCATTTGGTGCAGAAACTAAGGCTGGGTCTACACTGACAGTGGCAAATTCGCCGCCATCAGATCGATTGCTGTGGATTGACTGAGCAGTCTGTGTAGACCCGCTCAGTCGATCCAGCAAGCGACGCAGGAAAACCACCCAGATAAGTGGCGTAGCGCTGCGTCAAAGGGAACGCTGTTTCCTTCGACGCAGCGCAGTGTGGACAACTTGCAGAGGAGACGCTGCAAAGTCAACAGGAGATACGCAAGTGATTTACGTCACTTGCATATCTCCCTTCGACTGCCGCCGAATCCCAAAGGTAAGTGTAGACTGGGCCTAAGTGAGTTACTTGCGTTACTTGAACTGAGTGAGGCCTAAACAAATTATTATATTGTTTATTATTTTGCTGCCCAGACCATGCACTCAAATAAGACCACTGTGACTCATAATGTTAAGTGTCTGTTTAAAGGTAAAAAAGCCCCACAAAGCCATAATGTGCTTGGCTAACTATCCAATACTGTTCTATGCCATGGGGGAAATTTAAGCTAAGCTGGTGATCAGTCTGTGCTCTGAAGCAAAAGTACCAGTATCCTTCAGTTTTTATCCTAACTAGTCTGACTCTAACATTACGTCTTCAACTACCAGTTGCAATGTTGCAAGTAGTCTCTACACTGCCAGATGAGAGGAGACAGAAGTGGAATTTAAAAAGTTTTCCCTTGGTCTCTCTCTAACAGCAATAATAGTCAAACATATCATTTACTTCCCTCCTGTATACTAGTTGCTGCTTCCTTACAATTACCCTTCCCATTCCTGTCCTCTGCAAACCCCAACTTGCATTGTTGGATGATACTCCAAATCTAACTAACCTTCCATCTGCTGGACATCTAATTCATCGGTCCCAGAGGAGACGAAGTAGCTGTAATGGCTACCATTAAATTAACTCCATTTAGAAACCAGTACCTAATTACATTATCTGGCCATCTGTGAGATCAAGCTACAGGATGAGAGAATTTGGGAAACTTCGAGATTGTAGACTGCAGTGAGAACACAAGGAAAGAACATATATGGGCATGTGTTTAAAGTGTTGCACGTAGGAAAGAGCACAGGAATCAAATAATTTTTCTCATGGCTATGAAAGTGAATCCCTTTCCATTCTTACCCAACATTGTTAGGTATCAGGACAGCACAGATTGCAATTATAACAAACAGCAAATAGTGCCATCAATTGTCTGCATTCAGTAACTGTATCATCCATATGTTGTTGTTGTTTGAAACAAGCACCAACACATCAAGATTTTGTTTTTGGAATACAGTTCTAGCCAGTGGTGTGCTAGAAACACAGTGGCAATTACAAAATTTGAAGCAACGAGATAGAGTAAAATTTTGATCCCACTTGAACAGAATTTCTCTCACATGATCCAGGTAAAAGTTCAAATATGACACACAGACTTAATTCTCATCTGCTTGTTACTGCCTGCCACACTTCTATCATCAAACACAGCAGTAACACACCCAAATTGAAACAGTTCTATGCAACAAGAGAAAGAAAATCTCACAAGAAAGTTGCAAAGGTTTTGTTTCATTTAGTCCCTGCCCTTTCCTATACAAACAGATATTGGATTACATGAAAATCTAACAAAAAGAGCAGTCTCCTATACATGCCAATATAATCAGAACCCTTCCCAGGTACCTTCCCTATTATCTCAACCAAAAGACATCTTGCAAAGGCCTTGTTTACAAGAGAAAATTGTACCAGTTTCACTAACATCATTTTTTAAAGCACAGTAGTTAGTACACACAAATGTGGGACACTCTTATTCTAATCACAACAGCGTTATTTTAAAGTCATTTCCTAAACAATTTAAGCTAACCCAAAATAAATATGCCCCACATAGCTTTTAGTACTAGTTTAACTAAATCAATTTTAAAACCCACAACTTTTTCAGATAGCTCACTTCTGAGCCCAGCCTCTCCTTTTATGCAGCTCACAATATCATGTGGCTAATTGCTAAATAAAAATCATCAGCCTTCAGTTATTAGCAGTTTCATTGTCACCTCTTCCACTTGCTAATCTTTTGATGGTTGCAATCCATCTACCGCCCTGATTTTCTGTTAACATCCTGGCAGCACAGTGCTCCTGTCCTTCCATGGGAAGGGCAGGAGGGCATAGGTCCTGAAGTTATGAGGAGAGTGTAATAGAGAGTAAAAATTCCTGGGCATTTAGACATTGGCAAGTGCAACTGTTCGTGTTCCCAATCTTTGTGAGCATCTGTTTAACTACGGAAAGTTTGCAAAGCAGCTTGTGGAAGCTTATTTGGCAGGGAATTAAATCTTTGTCTCTCCCTATCTCCACTTCTATACTTGTCAGCACCTTTTGCAGAGCCCAGAAAGTGTCTATTAAAAGCCAAAGCAAAGCTCTCCTCTGGTATATCATTGTTTTCAGTTCAATATACTTGGCATGGAAAGGGGGACTGGCTATTATATGGGTCCAAAGTGAGTACCTGTCTTCCTAATCTCATCACTTACCTATTGCAGGTACTGGTACTGGCAGGCCTCAGCTCCCCCAGAACCTAAGGCCCACTCTCTCAATTGATGGGGAGAAACTATAAAGTCCAGAGCACAACTGAATTGGGGGGTGGAGGGAATGAGAAACCTGGGATGAGAATGAAGGTCACATGACCAAAACAAATCATCTAGAGGGGACACCGAGGAAAGAACACCAGACAATGCCCAGTGCTCCTTAATGGAGCCCATGGTTTCTTAATAGACTTGAGGCCCATCCTGTGCTTCATGCACACTGCTTTGAATACTTTATTTTGACAAACTGCACAAGGCTGAGAACAAGACATGAATTTGGGCCCATGGCATTTTAGAGAGAGAAAATAAACATGGGCCCAGATCCTCAAAATCCTGAAATCAGCAAAAGCTAGGTGCCTGAGGATTTGGGCCCCAATCCCTGCTCCAAAGCACTCACAGTCCAGGCTGTAGGACAAGGCATGATGCAGAGAATATTGATATAAGGCAAGAGGGAGGAATATAGAAAATAAAGTATTATATAGGTAGCTAGTTAGAAGGATGGCACAGGGGAGTGAGTCACTATTGGAGAGATTGTGGAAAGAGGTGGGCTTAGAGTGGGAATCTAAATGCAGAGAAAGAGGTTGTACGACAAGGTGGCTTTTGCAGGAGATTTAGATAAAACAACAGGACACTGCAGACATGGGGCAGCATTGCAGAAAGCACAGAAGCTTTTGGAGGAGAGGGAAACAAATGGGGCAGAAAAGGAAGCAGTTTTAGCAGAGGCTAGGGCTTGGACAAGAGCATGATGGAGACAAGAGGAGATTAAAACAGGGACAGAAGACCAGGTTTTTTAAGGTATTGAGAGACCTAAAGATGCAGATAAGCACTTACCGGAATTTTTAAAACACCTAGGTGTCTAACTTCCATTGACATAAATGGGAATTAGGCACTTAAGCCCAGATCCACAAAGGTACTTAGCTGCCTAAACTCCAGATTTAGGCACCTACGAGTCCTAGATTTGGCTACACTCTGATCCATAAAACTCCCACCAAACCCTGTAGGCATCTTAATTTACTTGGTTCCTAAATTTTCCCTGTAAAATTTCCCTAAGCATCTATGGGCATGAGCACTACTGCCTCCCTCTACGTGGCTGGATGCTCATCTCTCGCCTAAGGCCCAGAACAATTCACAAACCAGGGAAGCCAGGCATACTGCCACCTAGGTCCCCTGTGGTACCCAATCTGGTAGGCATGCTCAGAGGCTGCCTACCAGTTCAGGTCCCATTCAAAATCTGGCTGGAGTGCAAGGAGCGGGTGCTGCTATGGTCACCCACCTTTTCACTTTTCGTGGTTAGAGCACTTGCCTGGGATGTGGAAGACTCAGGTTTAGTTTCCATCTCTTTGGCAGAAAGGATTTAAATCGGAGACTTGTCATCTCAGTTCTAACTACTGAGCTATGGGATAGCCCTCAATGTCTCCTGTTGCAGCCCTCCACTTTGAATTAAATAAATAAATAAAATAAATGGTGGTGGAAAAGAGAGATTGGACTCAGGGTCTCCCACCGTCCTGGTGGGTGCCCTAACCACTGGATTACAGTCATTCTCTCTTTCTAACCCAATGATTATTTAAGTCAGTCATAACAGAGATAGGCACCTCCTTGAAGTCCAGATAGGTGCCTAGCTCCATGAGAGAGGTAGGCCTTAGGATATACCACTCTTGTTGGCATTTCCCATTGGCTAGCTTAGGTGGCTCCCCACCTAGCATGCTGACTTCCATGGATCACATTGTAAAGCGCGTATCCTTCACCATGTATTGTATAGGGAGCCTAGGCATTTAACTCTGCTTTGTGAATCGCAGCGTTTGTTCCTGTGATTTTCCAGGCTCCTAAAAGTTAGGTGCTGTGATACTCAGTATTGAAACACCCAAGTCCCTTGGTCGATCGCATCCGTCATTGCTTATGAAAATCCCAAGAGGTTCCTATCTGCATCTTTCGACACCTAAATACGTTAAAAAATCTGGCTTAGAGTCTTAAAGATGAAGAGGAGGAACTTGAATTTGATGCAGGAGAAATGGAGACAGTGCAAAGACTAAAATGGGATGAAATGGTCAGAACAGCAGCAGAGGAAGATGAGTCTGATGGTAGGGTTTTAAATGGAATGGAGGAGAGTGAGACGTGTACCAGAGAGAAGCACAATCTAAACAGATGATTACCAAGACAAGGACAAATGTTGGCAATAGGGTTACAGTTTGGTTCTCTTGAAATTTATTTTACATTTCACAGGATGACCTCCATTCTCTCCACAGCAGGTAGCCATACAGCTAAAGGGAAATTGTTCTGCTCCCAACCAAGGTAGCTGAATAGGTCAGCTAGATCAAATAGCTGGATACAGTTATGAGGTCTTGTGCTCTGGAAATATTCCTTCTGATTAACAGGATCTTCTACATACTTATGGATGATTCTATTCTATTTAAGTTCTTGTACGATGCTTATCAACATGACATCTGAGTATACGAAACACATCATCATGGCATGTCTAAGGTTATCAACCAATTTAGTCAGAGTTCTGCTCTAAACTGCAGGCTCATCTTTTATACCCTAAGAAGACAATATATTTCCTCAAATGCCCTTTGGTACTGAGCAAGGTCAGCATACATCTGATTAACGTTTAAGACACTTGTGCCATCTGCTGGAAATGACTTACATTAGCAGTGTCACTTGCAAAAGAAGCAAACACTATGCATCCTCTTTACATTTGACAGCAAATACCTTTGATTACAAGACTATCATTTATTTTATCATTGTTATTGTTAAGTGAAGTTAGTGGGCAAAGGTGTTAAAAACCCTGATGACTAACTAAAACAGACTATACTCTGGGGCAACAAAAGAGCAAACTTCCATCCACACATGCCACAACCAACAAGTGCCTCAACCCTCTTCTGAGGAGATCACCATAAGGGGTGAAAGTTCTGGTACCTAGTTATTTGGAGCAGTATACAAATATACAAAGGTATTTTTAGGTACATGGGTATCCAGTGCTGAATTGCTCTAGTTGGGTAAATATGCAGATGTTATTTACACTATATGTAAATTATAGATTAGTATCTTTCAAGATGTACTGCACTGCAGTTTAAGCTCAAGATCCTTGTTGTTTTGTATGTCTTTTAACCATTACAAATTACCAAAGCTGAAAGCTCCTCAAACAGGTTTTGGAACTATCTAATTCAAGCTGAGATCCATTTCATTTCTCTTATTCTGTTTAGTTGCACAGTAGAGTTGTCTTGTTTGAGACAAAGAGTTGTGATGTGTTCTCCCGCTGCTATTGTTAAACACCTTTTTGCCCCTTGCACAAATTAGAGCCATCATAGGGCTACTCTAATTTATACTGCCTGGAATGGCCTTTCTGCTAGCCCAGAATCAACAGAATAGAATGCTTTAGCCATGCTCCCAGACACATCTCCAACTCAGGAGGGAAGAAGGAAATGACAGCTTTACACCACTGGGGGATTTCTCTACAACAGGAATGCCCAGCTACCCATTTAAAGCAGCTTTAACTCCCTTTGTGCTGCTGAAGTGGCACTACGTGAACTTAGCGCTCAGGCTGAGAACCTGCCTGCTCATCTGTTGAGGCCGTATTTTTGGGTAAGTTATTATTGTTTGTCCAAATTATTTTAAATCTAAAACATGAGTTGGTCAAATTGAGTTAGTTAAGTTTGCTATTGAAAGGTCTCAAGTTGCAGTGGGGGAGGTCTAGGTTGGATATTAGGAAAACGTTTTTCACTAGGAGGGTGGTGAAGCTCTGGAATTTCCTAGGGAGGTGGTGGAATCTCCATCTTTAGAGGTTTTTAAGCTGAGGCTTGACAAAGCCCTGGCTGGGATGATTTAGCTGAGGTTAGTCCTGCTTTGAGCAGGGAGTTGGACTAAATGACCTCCTGAGGTCCCTTCTAACTCTAATCTTCTATGGTAACTTTTTTCTCACATTCATCATTTAAGAATGCTGAGTTAACGTCCTCTCTTCCAAAATAATTAAGCTTTAGACTGAGACCAAACATCAAAACTTTGGTGAAAACCTAGCCTAACTGAAGTTAACTGGAGTTCTGCCAGACTTCAATGGGCCAGGATTTCACCTTTAAACCCAAAGAAAGTATCTGTTGACAATGTTCTTAACTGAACACAGGGCATTAGAACAGATTAACCTTCTCAGTTTTTACAATACTGTTTCTATAAATGATGTTATAACAGACATTAGGGATCAAGACAATATAATACATATTATTTTCCCAAGTATTCTGGAATGCCTCATGTTGGTATCTTTTCTCACATTGTGGAAATTATACAGTTCTCTGTTAAGATGACTTTAGTGCATTCTGACTCACAAAGCTGGTCCATCATCCTGGAGGAACAGGGTTTTTTTGTTTTTTTTTAAAATGAAAGCAGAATTTTTGTAACACACAATGGTAGCCAGTATGAAGAGGCTGGTTAACTGAGCCCATGAATTGGCCAGTTTGACCCTTGGAAACAAGCTAGCTATGACCATGTTATACACGGTAATGCTCTGAGGTTTGTGGGATCATCCTAAGCAGGGACTGTCCTCCTTAATAGTTTGTAAAGCGCCTAGCAAACAGTAGGCATTACTACAAATAAGTAATAAGAATTTACTAAGACCAGTCCTGCAGCCCAAAGGGTTCATGGGAGATTCATGCATCCCAGAAATCACAGGAGACCCCTGGCAATTCATTTAGATGCAGCATGATAACACTTGGAGACAGAGAACCTCACATTGCTTTCCAGCATGAGGGGAGGTCAGCTTAATATGATAGCTCTTATACTACAACATGGCATCTTATGTTATACATGTTTCAAAATGACAATTACATTTTGACTCAACAGAATATGCTCACCCAACACAGCACGATGACTGGAAGCAACATGACAGTGATGTGATTCAGTGCTCTCTGGAAGCCATATTGATGCAAGATAATGCCGTATTAAGAAATATGACACAGTATTGCAGTGGTGTCATGCCATGATGCCATCTGGAGGCAGAATGAGTTCATTTCACAATGGGGTGACTGATTTACAGATACATCAAAATTCCATGATGTAAGAATGTTACTGCCTCTTCAGCTGTTTCTACAGTAGGCCTTTTTGCAGTAAATTTTCCACTGTCTATACTAATGCTCCCAGAGATTGAGCTCAGCCAGTGACAGCAATAGTGAGAAGTTTTTGGCAAGAAAACCAGTGTAGACAATTAATTCCAGGCTGAGAGGAGCTGTTGCTGCTACCACTTAGAGAGTGACACCCCCCCACTTTTCCTCAGCCTGCGTCCCATCTTGTTATTACTCCTAGTAATACTGTAGTGGCCAGGAATCGCATTCAGGATCAAAGTTTCTTTGTGCAGAATGAGGTACAAACATAAAAAAGCGTCTACAATCTAAACAGAATCAAGACCACATAGGTGGACGAAGAATACAATGGAAGGGGAGAAAAAGGCAACAGGAATAGGAACATAATATTGCACATATTAGCAAAGTGCAGAGTTTGAAAACTCGAAAAAATAGCAAGAGATAGGATATTAGTGAAATGCTAACAGGCCATTTGCCTAGCCATTATCATTAGGCAGTTTGCCACTGAAGTCACATTAGAAGGGATTTGAAGGAAGATGGCTACACAGATCGATTTGGAGAAGGCTCTTTAGGCATACAGGGCAGCATGGAGGGCTGAAGGTGCTTGTGGGAAAGTACACAGGCAGCTGATGGAGTCTGCTAGCTCTGGTGGAGTCAAAGGAGTGGTTATAAATCAGTGAGTTCAGAAAATGATAAATATGGAGGAGCTAACTGGTGCAGAACCTTGAAGGTACAGACCTTAAGTTTGTGTTTGATGTGATGGAAAAGGGGGAACCAATGGAAGGACTTGAAGATGGGGAGAGAATGGGAAAGAGGGAAACACAAGAAAGAGTTGTGCTAGGAAGATGTGTTGGCAGCAAAGTTCTGAATGGAGCTGAGGGGAATAGGATTGCAGAAGGCAAGGCTGAAGAAGAGGTCAAGGCAGTATTTGAGATGGGAGAGGATGAGGGCCTAGACAGGAGCATAGGCAGCACAGGCAGAGGGAAAAGGCTACATCAGTGGTTCCCAACCTTTTTGACTCAAGGGCCACAGATATCATTTTTACAACCCTGAAGGGCTACCAGTCTCCACCAGCAGCCCCCCCCACACATCTCCTTGGCTTTAGCAGGGAAACTGCATGTGACCTGTAGCTCCAAGGGCTCCACCTGTCTCCCTTCTGCAGCCAGGGGGAGGGGAGATCAGTGCTGGCTCCAGCAGGGACCCCAGCACCTAGGTACTCTGGTAGAGTGCTTTGCTCTCTGTTGGAGACAGGGGAAGGAAGCACTGATCTCCCTTCCCTCTGGCTCCAGCAGGGACCCTAGTGCCTATGGACCCAGGCAAAGCACTTTGCCATACTCCCTGATTCTGCCAGGGGGAGGGGAGCACTGACCACCCCTCCTCTTGGGAGGCAGCAAGGAGTCTGCACTAGCCTTGGAGTCTCATGGCAACACGTTCCACCTGGGTCCTTAGGCAGCGGCTCCCCTCTGCAGCCAGTGGGAAGGAAGCAGGAGGCCATTCTGAAGGAGCCTGTGGGCCAAAAATGGGCTCGAGCTTGGAAACACTAAGGGGAAAACAGCCAGATGCGGACATGGCCTAGCTGGGGCAGGCGTGGGTGGGGAGGTAGGGTGCAGAGACACCGCCCAGCGTGCGGGGCTGAGAGATCAATGATGTTGTCAGCTCCCATTTGCCTCCCCAACCTGTCTCAACCACCCCATCCCCGTCAGCCCCCCCCATGCCCAACCTCATCGCCCCACCTCCTCCTCTCGGCCTCCCCACTGCCCCTCCCCTCCTCTCAGCCCCCTCCCCCAGCCTCCCCACTGCCCCATCTCCTCCCTTGAGCCTCCCCATTACCCCTCCCCTCAGCCCCCCCCAGGGCTCCGCCCCCCCTCCCGAGCCTCCCCCAGTACCCTCTCCTCTCAGCCCCCCCAGGGCTCCGCCCCCCCTCCCGAGCCTCCCCCAGTACCCTCTCCTCTCAGCCCCCCCACTGCCCCCGCCCCCCCGCACTCCGAGAGCAGCCGCCATCTCCCGCCGTTGCCATGGCTGCCGAGAGGTTTCCTCACCGGGCCCCGCAGCCCAGCACCGCGGCCGCGCGGGCCCAATGGGGCGCCTGGGGCGTGTCCTGGCACCGGAAGGGGCGTGGCCCCACCCGCCGGAAGTGGGTGCTGGTGCGGGACGGAGCTGGACTGGAGCCGCCGCCAGCAGGGTGTGTGGTAGCGAAGCGCACTGCCGCGCTCCGAGTCGCCTGACCCGCCCGGGACCGAGGTGTGAGCCCCCCCCCCCCAGCGCCAGGTGAGGGTCTCGGGCCCATCCCCCCCAGCCCCGGGGACAGCGTCCAGCGACGGGCGCCGCGAGGGGGCCTCGCCCCTTCCCCTCCCCCCCTTGGCGGGGTGGGGGGCTGCGCGGCCCGGCAGGCCCAAGGGCTCGCGGGAGTCGGAGGGGGCCGGTCGCCCAGCCTCGGCCGGCCCTGCTCGTTCTCCGCCGGGGGGGGCAGGCGGCGGGCGAGGCCTTCGCAAGGCCCCGGGGCGCCCCGAGGGGGGGCTCGTGTCTCTCCGCGGAGCCGCGCGGGGATTCGGGGAGGTGGCGCTGCCCCCCCCCCAGGTAACGGCGGGACCCGGCCGCTCCCCTCCCCCGGGCGGCCGCGGGGCCCGCCCGAGCTGGCAGCGCCGCCTTCTCCGGCCGGCCCCACCCCGGCTGAGTCACCTTCTCCCCGAGGGCGAGGCAGGCCTGGCACACCTGTGTGCGGCAGGGACTCTTCCCGGGGCCCTGACTGACAAAGGCCCTTCGGCTCCGGCCGGCTGGGGGAGACAGGAGCCTCGGAGTCTCTAGGCCTCGCCTTCCACAGGCTCCCTGCCATGGCTCTGTGCTGGGCCCTGATGCCCAGCGTGCTGCTCTGGGCGGATTCCTGCGCCGCAGGCATCGCCTGCTTTAAATAAAAACCTCTTGCTGGCTTCGGGAGATGGAAATGATCGCTCTGGCACGGTGTGGTGTCCTTTTCACATAGGTATTCATGGTGTGCTTTCGAGCAAATAGGAAGGAGGTAAGGATGCAGCCTCGAGATCTTTATAGAATAAGATGCAAGTTCAGTGCTTAGCTCACATGGCGGTCCTGGTCCATGGCTAGGGCTCCCAGGTGTTAACAGGTGCTAACCAAGCTATTATATGTTACTAGCCTCTGTCGTGGCACGAAGCAGAACTAAATGCAGGGAAGGCACTAGGAGGAAAGAATATTGTTTCAGGCAGTGGGCACAACTTGTAGGACCTCTAAGAAAAACCCAGAAACCACAATGACGAGGTTAATCTACAGATGTTATCTTCTACAGGGCAAGTATCAGTGACATGCAGACGTTGTCACTAATAGGCTGTGAGTAAGAGTATATCCTGAGTGAAAATTTTAACTAAACTGTAGTAATTTCTTTAATTTAGTCTTCTTGAAGTTGTTATAACTGTTCCTAACAAGGAAGCAAATTGAATGCTATATAATGCTTTAAAAGCTAAATTGTACTGTATATGTAACTTCAATAGCTTGAAAACATTTTTAAGGCTGTAAAACTTTTATAAAGTTTTAAAGTTTTTTAAAATTTGAGTGGTTAGGTTACCTAAATCAGAAATCTCTCAAACTGCCTCAATGCACTTTATACAGGGAACATACCATTTTTGATAAAACTAGCACCCCAGAATAGAATCTGTTTTAAAAAAAAATCCATGAATGTATAAATTCACCCTCCCCACTGTATTCTAGAGGGAAAAAAGGGAGAAAACACCATTTTTATTCAAGTTTTGGATCCAAAGAGGTGGGCACTTTGCAAATAGCTGATTGCAAATGAAGTGTCTTGACTGTATAGCTGTATTTAGATTTTGTGTTTATAACACAGCTTTTGAGTTAATTTGGTATGGTATGAATAAAGTGAAACACCACTAGAGCAAATGGGATCCAATGAAAACTTGCCCATGCAGTTTTTGTCAGTGCACCATGCAATATCCTTGCTATTCTGGCTCTCGCTGTCTTTTAAGCAGAGCAGGTTAAGTATGTGGTTTCTGTTATGTACACCAATAGATTAGCATGGGACTAAGTTGTAACATAAATAAGGTTTTGAATTATGTTCTTGAGGCTAGTGGTACTGTAATCCACCTAGTGCCCTGATAACACATTACATTAAAACTAAAGCATTGCAGTGGTATGGCTTTTTATTTTGCCACGGTCTTATCCCGCCCTACAATATAAATACTTCCACTTTATTATTAGTGAAGATGATTTGCTGTAATATGATCACATTTATTTTTGTCAGGAATTACATACCTGGGAGAAGTCTGTTTTTGTTTTTTTTTTTGGAAACTCACTACTTTCATCTGGACCCTAGCCAAAAATGATTTACGCTAGTTGGAGCAAAAAGCTATACCATTGTATAGGTTCCCTTTTCCACCTACTACTGTCACTTTATTCATACAGCACAGTAAATATGCATAGTAGTTTAGACAAAATGACAGGTCCCTGCTCCATGGAGTTTACAATCCAAGGACTTGGCTATATAGGGAAATATCCTGGAATAGCTAATGCACAATAGCTATTTTGCACTAGATCCACAAGTGGATGCTCTTATTCTGCAGTAGGTATGCCTTTGTCCAGGTTAATTGACTTTGGAAGTGGATTAAGCTAAACTGCAAAAAGACACTTTTTTAGGGTATGTCTCTATAGCAGTTGGGAGTGTAACTGCAGCAGATGTAGCCAGGCCCAAGGTAGTTTTGATCTAGCTGGCTCATTAAAAATAGCAATGAAGGCACAGTGGCATGGACTAGTCACCCAAATACATATCTAGTGTCCCAGGAGGGCTTGTATTCAGATGGCTAGTCTGTGCTGCCATGGCTTCAATGCTATTTTTAGATAGCTAGCTAAATGAAACCTAGTTTAAGTATGCATATGCATGCTGCAGTCACATCTCCTGACTGCTGTGTAGACATACTCTTAGTATGAAATAAGTGTGTTTAATGTGGGGAGCTACTGTTGAATAGCTTTAAATTCACAACCTTGCTTATTTCGCCATAACTTTCTGGTGAGGACAAGCCCTAAGTAACTAACTTAGCAAGGGATGACAAAAGGGGTGGGAAAATGGTTGTATACATGGAAAGATGATTGTGCAGAAAAAGATACTGAGGCTTGCTTCTTGTTAGGTTTTTTTCTCTTAAAATTTTAATGAAGAGTTGGGGCAGTGTTTGTGGTAGTGGTAGAGTAACCATATGTCCCGATTTATAGGGACAGTCCTGTTATTCAAGGCTTTCTTACATAGGCACCTATTACTTACCACCCTGTCCTGATTTTTCACACTTGCTATCTGGTCACACTAGGTGACAGTCACATTGGAAGGCTAACTGAAAGAGTTCTGTTGAGGGTTTTGGAAGATTGAGGCTGCATGACACAAGGTCAGAGAGGATATTCCATGTGTTGCGCTGCTTGTTTAAAGCCATAGAATATGTAAAGTGCACCTTACTAATCTGACTAGTCAACATGACTTCTTGTTGATGGGGAGAAATCTAGCTTTCTAGTGTTTGGGTAAAATCTTATTGGGTATGTACAATTTCCTGATATGTCACTTTTTATTAATACATATTACCATTAGAGGACCACTTTATTCCATTAGCTTGCAGTGATGAATGGATTTTTTTCTTTGCGAAAAGGAAATGAATGAGAAATGCTGATGTCAGTGAGTAATCTATATTTAGTTTCCAGGGTTTTTCCTCACCACCCCTAAATCCCTAGGTCAAGATAAAGAACATGACTCTAGCTAAAGTGAAAAACCTGGTATTAAAAGGCAAAGAGGCTTCTTATATTTAATTTATAGGTAGTTGAGGAACATATTGATTCCATTCCCTTTAAAGAGTACCCATCAGCAATGTCTGCTGTTTGAGCTATATGGTGCACATCATCTGCATCATATCTGACAATACTACAGTTCTTGTGTTAACATGCACGACTGAATTATGAAGGATGCCTCCCCCCCCTTTTTTTTTGGAGGCAGTTGACTCCTTCTGTATCCCCATCTAGGCTCCAAACTTATGGAACTGGAGCGTGGAATGCTACGTAATAGGGCAAAAACAACGAGAGTCCTGTAGCACTTTAAAGACGAACAAATTTCTGTAGGCATAAGCTTTCATGGGCTACAACCTTTGCATCTGATGAAGTGGGTTGCAGCCCATGAAAGCTTATGCCTACAGAAATTTGTTCGTCTTTAAAGTGCTACAGGACTCTCGTTTTTGCTGTAAACAGACTAACACGGATACCGCTCTGGTATGTAATATGGATTTTTCATTTTGGGTTGAATTGCCACATTAATGTCACTAACTAAAGCTAAGATCTGTCCACATACTGTTCTCTTTTAGTAGGCATATCTACAAATACCTCCAGTGCTATTCCTCAGTTCTTCCAGTAGTAAATTTTATAGCGGTTTTGTGATGGGAATAAATACATGTGGGCCTGAAACCACCAAACTTATCACTTGTGACCAAGGCTAGATTTAAACTAACTTCTCTGGAAGTGAAAGTTTAGTGTATTAACCCACTTTTCTGCCTGGCTCCTTAATGACCTACATGTCAAACCAATAATCGTGCTGCTGTCTTTTCCAACTTATTTCTAATAATTTGTTTAATTATTTCTACATAAAAAGCATTAAAATTAAAAAAGGATGTATGACCTAATTTCATTAAAAGAACAGGTAATTGAAAGCAGACTTCAGGACAATGTTGGCTTATTAGTACTGTTTTGCCAGTTCAATATATTATGTAAATTGGATTCTTTTCAGTGTCAGTTCTTCATTCGCTTTCCACAGTGTTTAAATGCAGTTACTTCCAATATGATTTGATTGTTAGTCTTGAGTAGCTCCTGAAGGTTGGAATCAGTAAAGCCTACAAAAGCAGGCATGACCACTGTCAAGTAGCCTGGGCCTAAATGTGGTTTACCATAGCGCTCTTGTAATCTGATGGGGAATGTTGAGAGCCTAAAAATTTTAGGGACAGTTGAAAGAGAAAACATACATGAAACACAAATTCACTGCCTTTGTCCTTGCTTGCAAGTCCTATGGGTTTACTTTGACCTTGGGTGCCCTTTCTAAAACGACTGCCTTTCTCCCGCTCCTTACTTCCCCTGTTACCCAAAGGAGCTAGGGGCAGCTGTAAACTAGTGTCTTTAAAGATACCTACCTCTGGCAATACAGTTATTAGAAAGAAGTCCAATCTAGGGCCATGGGCAAGCAAACTCACTTGAAACCTTTTAATTCCCTTGTAGACACAGTTCAATACAGTTTAAGATTGCTTGAGCTGGCTGTGTTGTGGGAGACTAGGCTGGACAGGACCTTGATATTTTTGGAGCTTGCAAGAGTGGGAAGTAGGGTAATGGCTTCAGTGGCCCAATATGTAGGAGTGTTAGATTTAAATTTCTGGTATCTAGTGCTTACTGACTTTGAACACACTGTTTGCTGGCATACTTGATCAGAGATAGTGTCCAATCATTGCCTTTTGGAAGACTATTAGTCCTCATTTGGCAGGCCCTTAAATGTGCAAAGCACTGGTGTCTCTAGTGAGGAATGCCTTCTACTTAGAACTAATAAACCCTGATCTCAGAACTCTTCCTTGGCAGTGACTTACAACAGCATCTCCACTCCCCAAAATCATCAATGCTACATTAGACGATTTTTCTCAGTCTCCCACTACAGTTGTCTTTGAGTGTAATGTCTTCAGGTAATCCCCATTAGGTGACTTCGACTTGTGACATAAGAAGGCATCCCAGAGATGCTTGTTCCAGGCTGTGTCCATTCTTAGGAAAGACATAGCTTTGAGCTCCTTTATGGGAGGGAACAGCGATAACTGAGAGTGGCTTTTTTTGTTTTTTCAAACATCACTCCTTTCCTTGTGTCTTTTTTCCTTCTGGCAAACACTTCCCTCTTACGGAGCCCAAGCCATCATAGCTCTGCAAAGCCCTTCTCCAAGCTTCTAACAAGGTAAGCAATGGAGAATAAAGACTCTAACAGTGTTCCTTTATACAGCAAACCCTTGAGTCAGAGTGATGGTAGGTGTACTGCCAGATTACCCATCTTTTGGTGTGGGGCATGCCTTTCTTATGGGAAGAAAACTTTGTGGTATTTGAATTCTTTGTTAAACTCATTTTATTGAACAGCACTTCATATGTTTGTGTTAGAAATAACCAAACAGGTTGTCCCTGGGGCGGATTGGGGAGATGAAACCTTTTATTGCCTGTTTGTTCCACCTTGATGCCGCAAGCAAGTGAAGAGGGGGGTGCTTTACAATTCTTTTATTCATAACAGTATGTAAATGTATACATTTCCAGCAACTCCCCCTACACCCTTATTTGGTTACATTAACACCTATAAAATGAATATTAACAACTACATGATGAATACAATTATACCCGCCCCATTTGTTGTTTACAGGATTACCATACAGAGGGCAAGCATATTATCCTAAAACCTATTAATTTTACACTAATATTCTTTGAAGTAAAGGCATGCCAGGCGGGGAAGGAAGATGTTTTCTTCCCACCAAAGGCCTTGTGCAGAAGTGGCAATAATGATTTTATTAGCCTCATTCCCAGCGCAGATGACCAGGAAGAGAGGAAAAGAAGAGAGAGAACACTCTAACTAAAATTCATACCAATTAGCAAAAACAAGGTTTGCCCGCGCCTTAATCCTGTGCCCTGTAAGTTAGGCCTGACCATTTGTCCAGCTTTTGATTCTTTACTTTCCTACAGTTTGTAATGAGCCTTCTAACAAAAGAAAGATTGTAGGACTAATTAAACTAGTCAAATCAAGTCATAAATTGAGGCTTCAACACTGGAATCTCAAACTCTGGTAAAAACACACAAAATGAATGAAGTTCTTATTGAGGAAGTCAAACTTTTTAGTAAGTAGTGTGAGCTGTCTTTAAAATGTACGTATAATATAGACAGTCAAATAACTAAAGACAGATAATACGTTCTGTATGTCTTGTGCTAATGTTTGGGTGGAACAGTCAATTTTGTCAAACTTTCTTCTGTACCTTTGGTTTGCCTTCCCTATTCCCTCTGTGGTTTCCCTAATGTGCCCTTAAGTGAACACACTGACTTCCATGAAGGGACTTGCATTTAAAGATAATATATCATATTAACATCATGTTAATTAGCCCTGAACAGATCCTGAACTGAACTCTACACAGGTGATTTGTCTCACAATTCACTGCACTATATGCACAGTGCTACTAGAGAAGCGTAAACATAATATAATGCTAACTGCCTTAGAACTACTTCTTGCTAAATTTCAACATGCAGACTGTTTTTCAAAACAAAAATCCAAATCACATAGTAATTGTGTTGTGTGAACTGCTTGTGGTAAACCTACAGGTGACTACAATGAAAATGCCTCAAGAGGCAGTGCAGGTTAGGAGGAAATTGGAGGCATACAAGTTATGTGAGATGTTTTAGTATTTATGGCTTGCTTTCATACACTATTAAAAACACTATTTGGACATAATTTGATATTTAAATTAGCAGTTGAACATTTGGGAATTGAGTAAAAAGAGTGGTCCCCAGCTGTGAATTGGTTATAGTGTTGTGTGTGTAAATGGAATTCATTTCATAAATAAGTTTAGCAATTAGGGATGTGGCAGGAAGGTGATGGATGACTATTAATTTGGAATACAGAGCACTCCATCTTTACATCATTGGTTCATCTAAACTGGTTCATACTGGTCATAGTAGTGACCAAAAGATGTTGCTGTTTGACAGGTCTGTCTTTTCAACTTACGTTTTTACTATGCAGTGTATTTACTGAGGCTATGTCTACATGCTGAGCTTAAGGGTATGATTCCCCTGCTCATGTATATGCACTTGCACTAGCCCTCATTGTACTAGTGCAGATACAAATAGCAGCATAGCTGCAGTAGTATGCATAATGGCAGTGAAGGCGTGGCTTAGCTATTTTGAGTACAAACCCACCTGAACCTCATGGGTATGTACTTGCCATGGCTAAGTCATGCCTCTGCTAGCATTATACATGCTACTGATGCTACACTATCTATGCTCACGCTAGCGCAAGCGTGTGTATGCAAGCAGGGAAATCACATCTCTAGCTTGCAGTGTAAATTTAGCCTTAAGTGTGTGCGTTACAAAAAACACTATCTCAGTTGACATCCTTACTTGGAGTCTGCAGCACCCAGTGATATAAACCAACTACTGCCTCTCCCTAGAGGAGATTTTTCCTACTAGACATCAGAGCCATGTTAGTGAAACAATGTAAGTTAACTCACTGTTGCTACTAAATTTTGTCTTTGGGAAAGTTACAATCTTAATATCAGTTTGGCACCTTTAAAAAGTACCAGATTCCTCTGGTTTAAAAGTTGTGCTTGGAACAGAACTAGACTTACTGCAGAACTTTAATTACATGTGTGCAAGAGGACTAAATTTTCCAGGATGGCTTCTTTCAGCAACAAGTCTATCTTGATCTAGTGGCTCATGGAACAGGCACATGCATAAGATGACCATGCGTATACCACACAAGCCCTTTGTTCAAAATTAGATGTATGCATGTTACCATTGTGCCTTGCAGACGTATGGGAAATGGCTTTTCCACACTGCCATGTTCTTTACTAACTTCAGCATCCGCTGTCTTAAGGCAGAAGTTCTCAAACTGTGCTCAGTGGATAGTTGGCTGGTCATATAGTATATGTCTGACTTTCTTTCCAGCTGCTAAATTGCCTTTGAAAAAAGGATAAATGTCTTTCTTTCAATGTAAGCAATTATTTTATAATTGTATGAATGTCATGGTTGACACTGAAAATGCTGCAGGATATCAAGCTTGATTGTTGAAAAAATCTCGTATGTAGAGAAACACAGATATAAAAATAGTGTTCCTGGCAGGGTAGTGTAAAAACTTTTTCTTTGGTACCAAACATTATAGTTTTATTCTGCAGTTTGTATCCACAAAAGTATTGCATTTTTACATCAAAGTAAAGGAGGGATGTTCAATGACAGCAGGAGCTGTCCAGTGTTTCAGATACTCCTGCTTTAAGAACATTATTCCTGTTATAGAAGATTATTAGAAGATAAATAACATGAAAAAGTTCTGGCTTTCGTTTCTGATGAGTGTTTGAACGTGCAGCCTTTCCTCTGAGACTTCTAGGGCCTGGTCTCTACTTACTGGCAAATTTGGCGGCAGTTGACGAGAGTTGTATCTTACGTCGATTTCCTAAAGTCTGCTCTGCATGCTGTCTCCACTATGCTATGCTGATGGGAATTGTGTTCCCATCAACACAGCATTACTCTTTTTCCAGGGGTGGATTTATTAAGTCAATTTCTGGATCGATTGAACTGGACTTCATTTCTGCTCAATCAATCTAAATTGATCTGCTGGTGGCAAATTTGCTGCTGTCAGTGTAGACATACCCTGGTATTGTTAGATTGGGGTTATTGGTATAATGATGCCAAAGAGGATTGGAGGAGACATCTATCTGTGGGAAAAGACTGTTATGATTGGACATATCTGTATTAATGTCATATTTGAGAGGAAGATCAGGCTCTTTCAGGAGTGTGATTGGTTGTGACTCTTAAATGTAATGGAAGGTACTGCTTTTAGTGAAGTAAACCAAATAGGAAGTTAACCTCCTGCTAGTAATTCACTACATTGATCAGGAAGCTGACAAACTTCCCACTTTTAATGATTGTGACTTATATCCCATCTCTTTCTTTATCATTCATTTTCCACAATCTGTGCAACCAAGAAATCATTTTTTCTCTCCTTTTAGGGAATAACAATGGATAAAAGCGAGCTGGTACAGAAAGCCAAACTGGCTGAACAGGCTGAGCGCTATGATGACATGGCTGCTGCTATGAAGGCTGTCACTGAGCAAGGACATGAACTGTCCAATGAAGAAAGGAATCTACTGTCTGTTGCCTATAAGAATGTGGTTGGTGCCCGTCGCTCTTCCTGGCGTGTAATTTCCAGCATTGAACAGAAAACAGAGAGGAATGAGAAGAAACAGCAGATGGGCAGAGAGTATCGTGAGAAAATTGAGGCTGAATTGCAGGATATCTGCAATGATGTTCTGGTAATAATCCAACAGCAAAAATTACAGCATTTAGCACTGCAGCATTTTCCAGGGAGGCTTATGGAGCCTCGCTTACTGAGATGCTAAACATCCAGGCAGGAAGATAAATTCTTTTGACTCTGGGTAAAGAACTTGGCTGGGTTTGGTAACTGAGTCTTCTAGTTTCTTTTCTGTAACTATATTCAATTTCTCTTTCTTAAACTTCTATCACCTACCAAATATAAAAACAAAACATAGGGATATGGAAGTACACACTTGGTTCTCGGTCCACTTCATTTATAAGTCTAGGTACTTGCCATGGACCAGTCCAACCATCTGCTAGGCAAAGGACCTAAACATGCTAGGCATAGATTAATATGAAGGATGGTTGGGAGAGAAGAGGGAAGACACCAGAAGGATCTATGACCAACTGCCCTGGCAAGAAGCCCTTCCCTTACACTCAGGTGCTGGAATTCTTTCCAGGATGCTTTTGGGGGAAAGTGGGTGGTAGACACTCCTATGTCTTTTAATTACTGTCTGCCTAGTCCATGCCTAGAATTTGAAGCCTCTGCCAAATAGTTCTTTTGTGGATAGGAGAGGAACTAGCTTTTTCCTCCACACCAGTTTCCTGGCTTCTCTGAAGTTGGGGTTGAACGTTTTTGCTACTTTTGTGATTGCGTCAGGCAAGAGATTGTTGCATGTCTGGGGAAGAGGGTTCCTGGTACTCCTCTCCCAACCATTTTTGAGTCCTCTTCCTCTGAATACACAAGCGTTGCCTCCATTGCTTACTCATAGCTTTAGACAACTTCATTGCTGTCCACAGTTCTAAACAGCAGCAGTGAAAGTCATCAGACTCTTGTGAATCTCTCTCTGCCAAACAGCAGCAAAATTATGAATAGCAGCAGAGGCACTGGAGCGCTATACCTGCAGACTCATGAACACAGCCCTGCATCCGTTGGCTAGGACATCCTTTCATATGCAATCATGAGTGCTGTCAATTTTTTGAGAGCTGAAATTCTGCAGAAATTAATGGTTTAGGGCCTCAACAGGGCAAGCTTTATCCTTCCCAATGGACTTTTCTCCAAGCTTTGGTAGTGATAATAAACCTCCTGTACGCATACTTAAAAGTTGCATTAGTATGTTAAATGCTCATACTTGCCATGATGATTAAAGCTTTGTTTATCACTCTTTTGACTTTTAACAAAAGCATTTCTGTAATTCTGTGATGCTGCTTCTTACAGGAACTCCTGGATAAGTACCTTATTGTCAATGCCACACAGCCAGAAAGCAAGGTCTTCTATTTGAAAATGAAGGGAGATTACTTCAGATATCTTTCAGAGGTGGCATCTGGGGACAGCAAACAAAGTAGGTAGAGTTAAAATCTATTAGAAGATGTATGTGCGTAGGTGAACAGAATTCAAATGGCCGCTGAGCAGAACAAAATATGAAGAGAATCATTGTCTGTTTTCATTGAATATTTATATAGATTTCAACATTCACTAGGAATATTGAAAACAAGCATTATGCTAGTTGCTCTTGTGACGCTGTCTGGAGTGGCTCACTTCTGTGAGTGCCTACCTCAGGTAAGGCTGTCAGAAAACAGGGCAGGCTCCGCAAGCTGGCAGTATGTTCTATAATTAGATTTCACCAAGACAGTGACAAATGTGAACTCCTGGATCACTACAATAGTCTTACCATGGAGTCACAGACAGTGCCCTTAGACACTCCGATCTATCTTGCCACCCAGACAAACTAGACTTTGTGAGAAAAGGTCATTTCAATCAAAAATTACCACTGCATCAGGTTGTTCCCGGTCTTAGGAGACCAGTCACTTACCCTGGATCTATTGGTGACAATGCTGGTAGCCAATTCTATAGTAAACCAGCAAAAGGTTTATTAGCTATGGAAAGGCAATGACTTATTGAGAGGTTAAAGCAGATAAAATATATGCATAGGTGAGTTACAATTTATAATTCCAAATGGTGACAGTGGTTTAATAAACTGCCAGTTTCCCAAAAGTCTCTTCAGGGTACCCAGATTCTCTGAGGATCTCTGCTTTGCATCCGGTACACTTCCCTGCAAGAGCCCAGACAGTCCAGAGATGCAGGGCTGTTCCTTGAATCCACATTTATAGCTTCTCACAGAAAACAAGCTGACAGAGTCACTACCCATGTGGGCTTTTCCTTTGATGACAAAGAGTGAGGAATGCATTTTGCATTTTTGACTTCCAATCATCACACCATGACCGCTTGTTTTGAAATTTCACTCTTCATTTGCATTCTACATGGCTTCTTTCTTATTTGATGGGTTATTTAGTTACAGGGGTATGCACAAAGTAAATATTTGCTACTACATTACAACAGGATACACATAAGTGATATACTAATACACAAGTGAATTGGCATGGGGCTTCGGCATGAGCTGGTACCTGGTCTGCCAGTGTCACAGCTCTTAACAAAAAAAGACACAAAACACCCTCTCCAAACATTATAGGTGAGTCTCTGTGATTAACATCAAGCCAACCACAGTGCCATCCCTCAGGCTAACATGTCCCCAAATGTGTCCCCTTGAACCCCTGAAAAGGCTTTGCTACCTGTCTGAAAATTCATCAAATCTAGGATCTGGTAGCTTTAGAAGAGGAATGCATTATTATAGAATTCCAGGATCCCTCATGGAAAATACCCACCAGCAGCACACCCTAATTATATAAGGGGATCTACCTCAAGTAACTTCACTGATTGCAAATTTGGTATTACGTTGTGATAGGTGGACTCTCAGGTAATGGGGTCTTAAACCAGTTAGAGCTCTTTAGGTTAAAACTAACACCTTGAACTCTGTCTGGAAACCAGTGGGCAATCACTGCAGTTCATGGAGCACAATCATAGGACTGGATAATCCCTCTAGAGCTTATTGTGCGATCCATCAGCTGAAGAAGGGACACTCACAATTCCTCTGTACTCCCAATCTTTGACCTCAGGGAGTTCGGGACAATAGATTGCCTCTTGGATGCTTCCTTCTCAGAAGCATTTAGGATGGCTCATTAGGGAATTCCCACTCCCAAGTTTTTTCTTCAGCGTTTATCTTCCAGAAATATTTTCTGTTTCTCTGTTGGCTTCTAGCTTTTAATCACAATGCAGTTTGAGTTCAATAGTACTAACCACAATTGTCTGATGGTTTTTAATTTAAAATGCAACAATTCATACAAAGATTTATCTGAACACACCTGCATTAATAGCTTAGTTTTGTCATTAGATTTTTATCATTAAAATTATTGACAAAAATCCCCCTGTGCTTGTTTTTACATGTAGATATTGATTAACTTCTAATTGGAATTGTTACTGGATGTCCAAAGTTCCTAAATTGTCCAGACCAAGGTGTTAATAAGTAGTTCTCGCCTTAAACACAAGATGATAAAATAAAGGTACAATGATTTACCATACATTAATATTACTGTAATTGCTTTTTGCAGCAACGGTATCAAACTCTCAGCAGGCTTACCAGGAGGCATTTGAAATCAGCAAGAAAGAGATGCAACCAACACACCCCATTCGGCTTGGTCTGGCTCTCAATTTCTCTGTCTTTTACTATGAGATATTAAATTCTCCTGAAAAAGCCTGTAGTCTGGCAAAGACGGTAAGCAGACTCATCTTAGAAATATTTTCTTTTGATGGGGAGTGAGGGGGAGGGAAGAAGGAAACTATTGAGGGTAAAACTTTTAATAGTGTACAGTAGTACTGTTGAAGGTAGCTTTGAGTGATCTATTCTTCTAGAAGCAACTAGATTCTCCTTCTAGAATCTTTGTCTTAATATATTATCAATAAGCTAGCAAAAACAGAATAGTCAATTGAGTATTGAAAGTGGCCCTGTGAGAAATAAGACAAGCTGCCCTCTTCATACTTTCACAGGATTCTCTGAGAAAGTACTTGTTTTGGAAATTTAAAAATGTTTGTATTAATTTAGAGATCCTAAAACTGAAAGTAATAACACTTTTTTTAGTGCAAAAATTTGATATGACAGCTTCTCTGATACATTACCAGTGCTCTCCAATCACAACCTGTAACATCCCAGTCTCTCTTTAGAGGCCAAGACAGTTTTGGTGTGATAGCTTAATTGTGCCCAACAAGATCACAAGTGAGTTAGTTTTATCTTGTACTGTTTGTTGAATTTAGACTAAATCTCTTTCTGAGAAGTGAACTGCTCCATGTTGTATTTTTTAGTTCACTTCTATTCGCATCAGTTGAAAACTGTCAAGTAATAACTTGGATAATTAAAAGTTAGCATATACATACAGTGCTCTTTGTTTAGTTTCGTAGTATTTGTAGCAAGAAGAGCTTTTCTCTTGCAACGCACTTGCTACTGCTAGTTCTGCTTTTTAAGTTATTGGGCTGTAAATCAATCTGCTTTAGAAATGTATCTACGTTTGTGATAGAAATATATTTAAACAGAAAAAGAGGCCTAATTCATGGCAACATGCCGCATGGACTTTGATAGAAGATCGTTTAAATCAAGTTGGTCATATTAGTCTGTAGTAGAAAGTATGTTGTTTCTGTCACTGTCACACTGATTCTTATTTTTTTTAGTTGCCTTTCTGTGTGCAGCTGATATGATCCTGAAGATATCTCCAGTTTTTCAGCTTTATCCTACGTGCCCCCTGCCTCCAATTCAAACCTTTGAGCCCTCCATTTTTAGTGAAGGCACTCTGGGGAACTTGTCTGACAGTGCTGCTCTTTAATCGGGTGGCTGGATTGCTTTTGAACCACATGAAGCAGTCCATTCTGTGGGAGTGAGCACACTCGCTTTTTGAAAATCTCATGCTGGCCTGGGAAGTAAGGCTGGTCCAGGAATTAATCTTGAATCTCATGCAGCAAAATAGAATTGTTCCTGTGAGCTAGTGGCCAGGTTTCTATTTTATTGTAGTTGAGTTTGCCTTGTACTTTTTTCCTTTTAGGTAAAGGAAAAATACTCCTAGTTAGTTGTTTTTTGGTCACTGACTTTTAAGTGTAATATAGGAAAATTTAAAGAAAAAAATACTTGTGTAAATGAAATTTGTAAGTGAGCACAGAATTTGAAAATCTGGTGTCTTTGTTCTGTTAAACTGTCTTGCCTATTTCAGGCTTTTGATGAAGCAATAGCTGAGCTGGACACACTGAATGAAGAGTCTTACAAAGACAGCACTCTGATCATGCAACTGCTTAGGGACAACCTTACTGTAAGTATCATTGGGGCAAACTACTACACTTTAAACTTGTCACTTGTCAATTGTAGGCTTTCAGGGTCGAATAAATAAGCATTATCATGAGAAGTTTTGCGTATTCCTCTGCTTTACAAACTGCTTCTCTTCTGGAGAAACAACCACACCAACCTGATATAGTTGGATCTTTCTGAGAGCCATTGCCATTACATGGTAAATAAAAGGGCAGTTGCTGACTAGACCAAGTCAGGAAGCCTTTCTGCAATCAGTTGTCATGGAAAGATGCGCTTGTGTTGACAATTTCCCAAAAGTTAACCACTTTCCTCCAGTGTATACTGCTTGTAAATTTCATTTGCTTTCTGTTCCTAAGCCTCCATCCAGTCTTCTGTTTTTAGTTCGTTATTCTTTATCTTTGCCACTAAATTCAACCACGTAATACTTTTCCATTAAGAAAATTGCACAACCTTTAGCTAATTACCCCATCTTCCCTTTCTTGACAAATGTAATTAACTGCATGCTCTCAGCATAAACATATGTTTGTATTTTCTTACAGCTATGGACATCGGAAAACCAGGGAGATGAAGGGGATGCTGGGGAGGGAGAGAACTAATGGCTGTCACGCTTCACTATATGTTCAATGTCACTCTGTATCCTACACACATATATCCCTTTGTGCGACAAGCAAAAAGAATAGTACATCGACTTTCACAACCTCAACGTAGCAAAAACTGTCTGTGGGGTAAAAACAATTGGTTGGTGTTTTGTGTACTTAAAACGGAGATTGGTTATACAACTGCATTCTGAACTTTCTTATTATGAACATTTGCAGTTATGATTACCGTGTTTATATTTTTAACTCAACACTGTGATTATGGGTTTTGTGATTGCAGTTGACTTTACAAAACTCTTCCTGGTAGAAACTAGACATTAATTATGTAACTCTGGAAAGCTTAATCTGGCACCAAAATAGTCGAAGTACAATTCTGTTGTAAAGTTGTACAGAAAGTTATAAAAATTATATTGTGACACTGGGGCATGGAAGGAAAACAATCCATTGTATGGCATTCCAGTTCAGTAATTCACTTCTGTAAATTAGTTTAACAGGCACACTCTATAGACTTTTTTAACCAAGTTTGGTGCACCGCTTTCAGACAAAAGCTCACTTTAAGTAATCTTACTTTTCTGAGGCTTCAATTTTTTGGGAGTATAGCAGCCTGATTGCCAAGCTCTTTACATTGGCAAGTAATCGGGGTTTGACTTTGAAAAATGGTCCCGTGCTCATACAACATGCATGACTAAAACCCCCTTCCCACAGCAATAAATTACCTAGTTACAACTTGGACTGTTCTTTAGTAGTGAGATTTCTTAGTGCACTAACCTCAACTTGCAACAGTAAAAGACTAGTATTTTATGAATGGCCTTATTAGTTTTTGGATAATACTGTTAAGAGTGAAATAATGCAAAGATTGCATTTCACTTAGGAGAATTAAAATCTCCTTGGTAGTCCCACTCTGATCTTTATCTAGAAAGATCTCTAATATTCCACTCTGCCGTCTTTGAATTCACTTGTAGAAATCTTCCTCCCACTGAATTGATGTTCATCCTCACCCTCTCACCTGCTTTAAAACTTCATTTAAAAAAAAATTCTAGATTCCAACATGTTCCATTATTTGTGGATTATAGGTGATAGGGTGATGGAGAGACATGAGTATGCTAGTGGACAGATCTCTCACTCAGACGTTTGAGAGTCGCCAGTGCTGCTGTGGTCTTCAGCTCTTAATGTCTGCTAATTTTAGGTAATCCCAGGATGTGTCTTAAATTTTCAAGATTTCCCTTTATTTCTTACTGGAATGCAGACCTTACACATTTGTAATGCTTGTTAGGAACTTGTGATATTAGAACTCCAAATGTCCTCATTTAGTTGTGTTCCCAAACAGGTCCAGTCAAATAAGACCTAATAAGAGTTGCATGAATAATGCAGTGGAAAAGGTTAGGAATAGTCATCTATCAGTTTCGCAGTAACATCCCTCTACCATTTCACTTAGCTGTACAATCCATCTGTTTGTCTGTTCATCTGTCTGCTGGAGAGAGAATTTCATGCACTGATTTTAAAACTCCCCTCTACTAGCTGAACAAATTGTGCAGTTAATACTTGGCGCTTGATAAATGCAGTAGTGATGAATGTGGAACTGAGCCTGTCTGTATATCTGGTAGCTCTTTTCGCTTTGTTTTTACTGACCAGTATTCTGCCTAAAGTTTGCTTCTGTGATGGTTACATTGCCTAGCACACATGTGGTTGTGAGAATAGTATAGCAAAAAGAAATCCCTGGTTATTGATGTACTAGATTTGTGTATGTCTTTTAAGAAGTCCTAGTTTCACCTTACACAAATAATCAGGAAAGTGTAAAAGAATTCAAAAGTGAATAATAAAAAAATTTTATCAGTTCCTTGTGGTCTGTTATCTTTGCCACACTTGTGGCAACAGAAGATTGTGGTGGTAGAATCACCACTTCGTTATAATCGTGTCCAGAATTTGGACTCTGTGACTTGTTGACTCTTATGGAATTAAGTTGTACAAATGTTTAACTCATTCTTTTCAATAAGAAAACAAGAGAGGCTACAATCCTCACTTTGTAGTGGAGGACACTGGTTCTGTTGCTTGATGTCCATTCCGTTAGGTGTCTGCCTGTACATTTTCATATTACAGGGAGGAGATGAGGAAGAAATGGAACTATGAATATCCTTATTTAATTTGCTGTGAGTCACTGAGCATGCTAATGGTTGAAAACAGTATATGAACAAAATCTGTTGCAGTGACTTCTGCTGATGGCTAATACACACAAGATTTCTGCCCTGGGTACTAGTTTTAAGTTCTTACCTGACTTGTAATGGTGCTTGCGTAAGAGATCCTGAGAGCACAGTGTACACCTGTAAATCAGTCTCTGGAAATTTCAACAATATTTAATCTCTCATCACAAAAGCCATAGCTCTGCATCTGACCGCAAGACAGAGCTCAACAGTTTTGGAGGTGTGGAGGTCAAACAGTGGAGAGAGGGTTATAAACTAATCTGACAAATGAATAGTGGTGCTTTCTCTTATGTTTCACACCAGTGCTAGCTTGCCAAAATGCTTAGGTGTCATGTACTTCTTTCTCAAATCCTATTCTCTCTGGTGCATTGCAATGAAGCTACTTCTATTGGACAGCTAGCTTAATGATGATGTGATCTCTTATGACATGTTTGTGCATGGAATTTGAATCCCTTGCCTCAAATAGTATGTATCTGGGGATATGGATAAACATGACTAAGTGTTTTTCATAATGGTAGTAAGTATTCTTGATTTCCCCCCCTTTTTATTTGTCACAAAAAAGACCTTAAAGATGTCTCTTTCCATTTCTTCTTACCCTAGTCTCTAGTCATATCTCAGGTGTGATCAGCAGAATAAGGTAACTTTTTCAAAAGTGCCTAGGTGATTGGAGCACAGAGTCTTTCTCAATGGAAGAAATATAAGCTGTGCTCTCAAGTCATTTAGGCACTCTTGAAAAGTTTTTCCAGTGTCTGGAAATTCAAAACTTCCATCAAATTTGCCTTAAAATAGGGAAACCATCCAAGCTTGGATGGCCTTCCTCTCTGGACTTCCCCCCCCATCTTACTAACAGACCTGTGCACCTTTACATTGCTAGTAATCTATAACTTGTAAATGTAGGACCTGCTTTTCAACAAGGCCTCAACCAGTCTTTCTTTTGCAAGTCAGTTTGCCCTTTTTGTACATTAGCAGCTGCATGCACAGTTAATAAAACTTATACTTCACACAGGTATCCGTGGTGGTGCATTAAAAGTAAATGTGCAACATTGAACACACAAATCAAGGCCATTTCTGCTCCAAGGGTCATCCTGAACCCTGGAAGCAGATTAGCTGGGGATGAAAAAGGCAGTCCATCCTACTTTAGCTTTCTAACTGTTGTAACTGGCCTCTCTTCTGTATAAAGGGTTGAACTAATCTAATATCTAGGAAAGCATCTGACACAATTATAAAGAGCAGAATTTCTTTTGGCAGACCTCTCTCAAAGCAAGGTAGAGCCTAAGTGCTGGAGGGATTTTTGATGTTGCCCTGCAGCACTGCATTTACTACTTTGAAAGAGTATTGGTGCATAAATTCTGTCCACATACAACCACTTGTTTACACATTTGTAATACTCTGATTTTTAGAACATTAGGGAGTACCATAGCTATGTTGTCTCGAGTCACCTCAGCTCCATTTAAAAGGTATTCTGTAGCTATGGTGGCTGTGGTAAGACACTTCTCCCTGATAGTGTTCCTTTTTTTTTTCTTCCATGCCCTTGAGGACTCGATATGGTAGATTCAATTGTAACTGTGCTGTAGTTGCAACTTGAATATAAGGAGCGGTTTGAGAAGATGCAGAGAACTCATGCATTTTCTTCTCTTTTAGAGAGATTCTGTACATCTTGGCTTCTTGCAGTCCCATTTAACACTATTCCTTGTCACACTAATGATACCATTAGTACTAATGATACTATGCCTCCCAACTCCATTCAACTGCTCTGCCTTCTCTACTAGAGAAGCATTGTGTTAAAGCCTAGCCCGTTGGGGTCAAGCACTAATCTGTCCCACTAGCCTTTAACTGAACCTCCATTTAGATAGTCTGCAAGTTTCTCCAGCTCCCCCACTCTTGTTACAGCATTTATATTGTACACTTCCTACCTCTTACCCTGGTAACAATGTAGCTGGGTTTTTTAAGTAGGTGGCAGAACTTCATAATGCCATTTACTGCTGTTTTCTGGTGCTGCTCAGCCTGACTCAGTTAATTCAGATGACATCTTCTTATCCTTGCCCCTGAGAACCTAGGAGGCTGGCTTGTCAGTGGAGGCAATGGGGAAGTGAACAGGTATGTGAGGGTAAAGTACAGGGGGAGAAAAGGGGAGAGTATTTTCCTTGTTTTCTTAAGCCCACAGAGCTGTGATGGTGTGCTGGGAAAGGGAAATCCCTGTGCAGTAAGCCATAACAAGAGAGCTCTCCTGTTACATGGCCCCACTGATCCTTTAGTCCTCCTATACCAGCCCAGGCCATGGTAAGAGTGCAGTTCTCAAGTAGTGGCTGGTGTGAGGAGCTGAGGCCCTACTGGGCTGTGTTGAAGAATCCAATTATCATTCTCCTATTACGGCTCACAGCACAGGAAATATCCTTGATGAGCCCTTCCGGATCTGTTAGGTTGAGAATGTAAGCAAGTGCTAATGCACCGCTGTCATCCCTCCCCCCGTTGCCTGCTTTGCTCATTCCTCTCCTGTGAGCTGGGAGAGCAGATGCAGCATCGTTGTGAGGAGTGGTGTCTGCGCCAAGATACTGGCACTGTAAGTGTTTTTGTAGTGCTGCTAAAGATTTCCACACACCGTCAACTGCATTTCCTCTCAATGCAATCACTAACGTTCAGGGAAGCTGCCAGGTAAGTCACTGTTAATATCTATCCCACCTTTAATTGATGTTCCTTATTACCCAAACACTCCCCAACTTCACAGCAAATTCATGTTCAAATGCAGAATATTACCAACTACAATGCACAAATCAGTTCCTCACTGCCAAGCTCAAATCACAAGATGAACTTTGACCTCAGGGCTAGATTAAGATGCATTATCCATAGCCATAAAAGTAGGGCTAAAGTCTATAATATGTTTCAAATGGAAAAAGTATGAGGTTGGACACAGTTCAGGTTATGTAGTGTGAGATTACACATGCCCACTTCTTCACATGCTGGCTAGTTGCCTGAAAGGGAGTTTATTATGGAGTGGTGTCGGATTGTGTTTAGGTGATAAAATGTGAGTTAAGGGTCATGTATCTTGGTTTAATCGCTACCTCTCTGGATTTTTAGTGGCTGTTTTTACAGGAAATGCATTTGAGGAGTTTTAACTAAATATTGTAGATTGGCCAAAACTATTGAGCACGCTCACAGACCTTAAGGTCAGAAAGGACCATCACGATCATCTAGTCTGACTTCCTGCACATTGCACCCACTTCTGTAATAGACCCATAACCTGACTCACTGCTATTATTTGGGGCTAGGGTGGACTGCAGCAGTCATGCTGGAGCAGCATCTTGTCTCGGCTTTTCTTTTAGGATGGGAAAAATAATTTTTCCAACCACCAATATAGGTGCAATTGTATATAAGTAGTAGAACATGATTACGCACTCTGAGCTGGAACCAGCTTGCTAGCTGAAATACACCAGTCTTCTTTACAGAAAGTCCATAGGATCTAATTACAAGTGCTAAGGGGTTTTATGTGTCACTCTCACCATTGTGGGTATCTATTGGTATTATACTAGAAAGGGGAAGACCACCACTTCAAATCTTCAGTTCTCCTCTTGTAGCATCTGGGCTTTCCTTGGTTACCTTGTCATGTACGCAGCAGGCCTAAACTTTCTTTGCTCATGAGCTCTGTCAGAGGCAGAGCCCAAGGCAGGATGGCTGAAGGAAATTCAGTAGTAATACATCATTTTAAAAAGTCACATGAAATAAAATTCTTACAAAGAGCACTCATCCCAACCATGTTCTAGCAGTTTGTCAGGTCCATAGAGGTCTCCCTCCTCCACAGCCCCATGGCACATGGGTGGCACTAAGGAACAATACTCTTGAATGTAAAGGGAACTCCTCAGAGAGTAAATTCTAGGGTTTTGAGTTTCTGCATTGCTATTATTGTACTACGGTAGCACTGAGAAGCCCCACCTGTAGACCAGGAACTTACTGTGCTAAGTGTTGTCCAAACCCAGAACAAAGACAGTTTCTGCCCCAAAGAGTTTACAACCTAAGGAAATAAATACTAGTATTAATAAATCTATATGCTTTTTCTTTGACAATTAAGACTGTATGTTCTTTCCTTGGGTGCAGGGACGGTCATTCACATATTCTTATTGTTACAGTTTGGCCTTTTTTCTTCATGATAATCTCAGATAAATACAGGGCCTGATTTTCAGAAAGGTGGAGAACCCATATAACCTAAACTGATTTTGAGCCCTCGCCACTCCCATTCATTTCAATCAGTGTGTTTTGGTATCTTTCATGAAGTGTGGATTTTCCCACCCTCCCTTGTTTGATTTTTCCAAATATTATTAGTCATCCCAGTGGCCGCCTGATAAACTTGGGTACAAAGGTACTGGATTCCATACTAGAGGTGATATTCAGTGTGCCTGGCACACTTAAGGCGCTGCGGGAACACATTCAATCCATGCAGTTCAGTTGTACATTTCCCCCACATCTCATGTTCCTCAATATGTAATCCACTTCTGACAGAAATGCTGAAAGCCTATGGAGAAAAGATCAGCCAAGTACTTTATTTTATTTCTAGTCCCCTCTCTATTTCTCTTTGGCGCCTATCACCGTAGTAGCTGGATGCATCATCACACCTCAATAAAGGAGGCCAAACCCTATTTTACAGATGGGGAGTCCAAAACACCAAAGGGAGACTTGACTTTCCTAGGCTGGGGGGGAGGTGATATCCTTGATTGGACCAACCGATTGGTGGTGAGAGAGACAAGCTTTGGAGGTGACCCAGCTCCTCTTCGCTGCCTTTCCGAAAGTCAGGCAGGATTCCAGGGACAGGGCTTGTCCTTAGCAAGCCTGTCCCTATCTGACTGGCCCTACAGGAGAAGCTGGCCCCTCTCCCCCGCATCAGACCAGAAATCCTGCCGAGCACGGGGTCACCGGTTTTGTTCGTTTTCCTGGAGAGAGTGCAGAAAAGAGGCATAACAATCGTGTGAAAGCTATAGCAAATATCTGAGAGAGACACTCAAGAAACTCAGTCTGTTGAGTTCATCCGAAAGAAAAGTGCGAGGTGACTCGATGACCGCGTGCCTTCCCCGGGAGAAAACGCCAGGCACTAAAGGGCACCGTGTTCCCGCAGAGACACGCCTGCTGAGCAGCAATGGCTGGAAGCTGAGGCCAATCCAATTGGAAACAGGGGGGCGGCAAAGGTTTGACCCAGAGGGGGATGAATCCTTGGGACAAACCGCCGAGGGACTGGCTGGATTCTCCAGGTACCGCGCTCTCCCTCCCAACATTTCGACACTCTCACTGACGGCTCTGGGGGGGACAGCTCGATTCTCCTCCTCCTCCGCAGCCTGCCCCCTCGGCGGGTTGGACCCAGGCCGGCAAAGGCCGGGAAGTTCTCCTCCTCCTCCCCCGGGATCACACGGGCCGCCGCCTCTTCGCGAGCCCCTGCCGGCCGAGCCGGCCCGGAGAGCTCCCCGCCCGGCCTTTAAGCCAGCCGGGGGCGCGGGCCGGGGCTCGGAGCAGCCGCGGGTGGGTCGGAGCGTGCGCGCAGCGGCGGGGGCGGTGCCGCGGCCCGGCCCGGGGAGGGCTCCGACGCGGTGCTCCGCCTGCGGGGCTGGGGCGGGGCAGGGGGCGCGGGCCAGGTGTGGGAGTGGCCGGGGCGGGTCTCCCCCGGCCCACAGCTCCGCCCGCCGCCGTGCAGTGCCCCGCAGCCGCCGGGTCCGGCCGAGAGCGTGGCGGCCGCGCGTGAGTGTCGCCCGCGGGGGTCCAGCCCCGCGTGTCCGTCCCCGCGGGGCGGCCGAGAGCTTCCAGCCGCCTGGGTCCGTCGGTCCAGAGCTGCCCGCCGCGCTCCCCCCGGGGCCGGGGGAGGTTGTGCGGCGCTGGCTCGGGGCTGTCCGGGGGCTGCGGTGCATTTTCGGCAGAGGAGAGGGGGTCCCCCCCCCTCCTTTCCCCAGCCCAGCAACGCCCCCCGCCTTCCCCGGGAAAGGCACTTTCGGGGACCTGCTCGCAGTGCACCAGGCTCGCCCGGCCTCGGGGCGCCGCCGCCGGTCGCGCTGTGCGGTTTCAGGGCGGAGCTGGCCGCCGGGGGAGCGAACCCTGCAGGCGGGGAGCCGCGTGTTTGAAGCCCCGGCTGCTCCGCTGTGGGCCGAGACGCCCCGCGGGCGGCCGAGCTGCTGCTGGCCCCCGGGTGACCAGGCCCCGACGTGCTATTCGTTGGGCCGCCGGCGTTAAATTAAAAAACCCGATCTTGACATGACCGCAGGCGTTTAGGGGGGAGTTTTCGGAGGCGCACGTGGAAGCTAGGCACAGTCGTGGCTGAAATGTGCCCTCTCTGGGTTGGACGGCCTTGCCTTTAGCCAGCTTCTATGCTGATTCAGACCTTGCAATCCCCCTGAAGACACGTGGTGTGGAGTTTGCTCCTGAAGGCACGCAGAGCCTGCTGTGCTCATGGGCCCTGGGCAATGCTGGTGTGCCGAGGAAAGAGTCTTTTACAAGGAAAACCCAAAATAGCGCATTCTCCAACGCATCAAGCAAAGGTGATGTTTAGATCTGTTTGCGTGCGGATCCTTCAGAAAGGAGAAAATCCCTTGGGAAGGAGTCATGCTACAGGAAGCGATACAAAAATTGAAGTAAATGAAGACTTGAGTGTAGGCGGAGATGGTAGATATCCTGCCTCCAAAATGGAGGTTTTCTAGGTACATATAACCGTAGCTATCTAAGCTATGAAACTACGGAGCTAGCTGGCTGATCTTCTGCAAGAATGGGAGAGAACACACATGGCTCAGATGTGGCCCTTGATGTTGAGGACTTACGCACCCTGGCTTTGGGAGTCCCAATCCTACAAATCTTCTTTGCCAGGCAGACGTGAAATGAAAGTGCAATGGAGACCATCTTACAAAAGTAAATCCTAGTTTTGCAAAAAGCTTGGTTAGGTTCTTCCCTCCATACGCTGCTCCTTAGCTGTGCACTATTCAGTTCTCTACTGGAAAGGCTGAGTAGAAAGGCTAATGTGGCTTTGAACTCTTCCACGGCTGATTCACTGTTTCCGTCCCACTTAGCACGATTTATGCTAGGCGTTCCTCCACTTGGAGAGGAAGTGTTCAACGGTTGGAACACTAGCACTGGGAATCAGGACTTAAGGGTCCTATTCCCAGCTTCGCCACTGACTTGCTTTTTGGCCATGGGCATGTCACTCCCCTGAGGTTTTCCTCAAGTGATCCTTCCCTACTATGGGAAGGAAGTTGTGGGACTTAACTAGTGTTTATAAAGTGCTTTGACAGTCACAGATCCAAAGAAGTGCTGGAGAAATCCTTTTTGCCTCTCTGCCAGAGGGGAGAGAACCATATTTCCAAGATTTGCCTCTTACTGGCTGATGGGGGAGAGGACAAGCAGAGGCTTGGAACGATCAATGAATAGGCAAGGCCAGAGCAAACTTCGCTTCCTGGGGCAGTGAGGGCTGGGACCATGTCTGCAGACTAGGATTCCAAAATTGACTAGAATATGAAGAATTTACTATGCTTTATTGTGGACTAAAGACCACTTCTGAACATTGAGGACTCAGTTTCTTTCTGCTGTGACCTGACTGATTTCATGGTCTGAGTGTTATTCCGTTCCCAGGTGAAGTTTCTTTCCTGGTTGCCTGTCATTTCAGGGTGGTCTAGATGCAGGCTCTGTTGTTTGCTGGAGCAGGAGCCCCATCTCCACCATTTTAGCTTAGCTATTGGTGGGCTGCACTTAAAGCGAGATGACATTTGACTATCTGACTTTTCATGGTTCAAAGCTGGTGTTGGCCTATTTATTCAGAGCATCCTCAGGCAAAATGAGATGGATTTCAAAAGGCAGCTTGCTCTTTCATTGCCTAGTTTGCTTCCTTCCCTCTTCCCTTCCCAGTGTATTGATTTATTTGTTTTAGTGGTCTTGCTTCTGCCATGTTTCTAGCTTCATCCACCCAGATGAGGAAGCTTCTGCTATTGGCCCAAGTATGGCTGTCAATAGAATTGTAATGAAATTCATGAATGACAATTCACTTCCTCCACTTCTTGGGCTTCTCTGCTGTGTTTTCTGCAACCCCTTTTTAAAATTTCTCTCCCCTCATGGCTAAAGGCCTTACAAAACAACAGCCTTTCACCAGCTGTAGAGTGTTTTCAGCACTTCCTTCCTGACTCTAGACTTGTTGAGGTTACCATGTTTGCATGAGGGCCATGGGATATGCTTTTTAGTTACCAAGAGTTTCTAAGGCTGGGTCTACACTACAGTTCGATGTCTCTGGATCGACTGAGCTGTCTGTGTAGACCCGCTCAGTCGATCAAGCAATCGATGTAGGAAAACCACCCTGGTAAGTGGGGCAGCACAGTGTGGACCGCGCACGGAGCAGACGTAGTGAAGTAGACGGGAGATACGCAAGTCATTTATGTCACTTGCCTATCTCCCGTCGACAACCACTGAATCCAGAAGGTAAGTGTACACCAGGCCTAACTTCTGAAGTAGGTCACACCCCGGCTGTGAGTCTGGGAGCTGATGCAAACCACTCCAGAGATCAGCATTTGGCTGTGACTCAGAGCTGATGGATATATTTTTAAAAAAGTATTTAACATACAATAATCGTGTACTGTACTACATACATATTTCAAACATTGATTTGGCATCTGTCACTGTTATCTAAGGAGCCTTGTAATATTTAAGTTGAGGCCTTAAAAATCACAGTGAGAGACCAAACATGACTTTTTCCTACTGCTTGCGTCTTTACCTGCCAGCCAGGATTGAGTCCGTTGGGAAGGCTTGGGCAAAGGCCTTGCAGCTCTGGAAGTGGCTAGGTTACTATTTCTGCAGGGAGTGAATGCCGGAAGCCTGAAAGTGCTGCCAAGAAAACTCTGCTACGAGCACTAGGTTTACTTCTAGAGGTATGTCTTAGCTGCATAGTTCAATTCAGGTGAGCAGCACCTGGGTTAGCCTACCCCAGGAATGAGCATCCACGCTCCAAAGCCCTATACATGTTACTGCATCATCACTGTTTCTGCGCTTGTCTGTGTGAGTCTGGGGGTATCTCAGTGGTTCTTTGTGCTGGGACGCTCTAAGATTCTAATTAGTTCTGGTTCAGTTCACACTGTTTTAACTGAGATCTTGGGGATGAGCAAGCTGTCTGCAAGATGGGTCCCAAGAATGCTGACGCCAGAGCAGAAGCTGCAAAGGGTTGACACTTCTGACTCGCTTCCAGGCTGACCCTGAGAATTTCCACTGCAGATTAGTAACTCAAGATGAAACCTGGGTTCATTACTTCGAACCTGATTCAAAGATTCAAAGCAAACAGTGGAAACACCCTGGTTCTCCAACCCCGAAGAAGTTCAAGCAGGCAGCGTCTGTTCACAAGGTGATGGCTTCTGTTTTTTGGGGTTCTGAAGGCATAATCATGATAGACTGCCTGGAAAAGGGAAAAACTATTAATGGACAGTACTATGCATCAGAATTAACACAACTGAAGGAAGCAATCAAGTCGAAACGCAGAGCGAAGCTGAGGGCAGGTGTGCTCTTGCTCCAGGATAATGCGCCCATTCACTCTGCTCAGGTTGCAGTAACTGAAGCAGCCATCTGTGGCTTTGAATTGCTACCCCATCCCCCTTACTCACCAGACTTAGCTCCATCTGACTTCTACCCGTTTCCTAAACTCAAATCCCACCTACGTGGTCGCCATTTTGGAAACAATAATGAGGTCATATGTGCTGTGGAGGAGTTTTTGGAGGACCAGGACGCCACCTTCTTCCATGATGGGATTGCAATGCTTGAGCATCATTGGACCAAGTGCATTGATGTCAAGGGGGACTATATAGAAAAATTATGAAAAACTGTCTTGTTTCTGCAACTCCTTCTGGGTGAGGCTTAGAACTTTTTGAACGACCCTCGTACAACTGATAACCTCTCCCGACATCCTGTTTGCACTGCATAGCTCCATGGTGTCAGAACAAATGGCAGTAGTGCCCTGCTTATTAGTTATACTGATTGGTGTCTCATCAGCCGTTTATTTCAGTCTATTATTTTTCTTTGATGTTCTGCCTGAAAGCCCTTGTTTCCGTTTTGCTAGTGGTTGGGTGGTATGTGGAATAGTTTGATTGGACCTCCACCCTCTGAAGTGTGAGGGGCTGACTTGTCACCCGTTGATGGGATGTCGGTGGTACTACTGTGAATTTCCCCAACATCTTCCCTTAAGGATCCCTCTTGGGTAGGGAAGTACAGTATTAGTGTCATCTGTTTTAGAGTAGGGGAAGCACAGAGTGTGACTTGGCCAAGATTGCACAGGTTCTGGCAGAATTAAGAATAGAGCCTCCGCATCTTGTCCTCTAAGTCCTGCCACTTTGCCCTATTCCCCCTACTCCCCTCTAACCACTTAGGTTTCTCTTAGGAGGTCATTTGCCCAGCCTCCAACTTCTGCAGCATGTGTCAGTCCTATATCTTTCTTGATATATGAGACAGCTTGCACAGTGGCTCCCAATGCACTGTTGTAGGGGCTTCAACAACATTGAATCTTGCAATGTGATGTTAACCTGGAACAGCACAATATATAATACTGAAATCTATGATGCCATGCTAGGAATGGTAACTCCTTCATAGGAATGTATTGCTCTGTTGCAGCAAATGCCCTCTATGGTTCTTGGATTCGCTTTTCTGCCAGAAGAACAGGGGAGGGAAACTATAGAAGGGATTATAATAGAAATCCCTTGTCTGGAGAAGGGTTGCTGACTTACTGTGGAATGAAATTCCATTTGATGTCTCTTGAAAATAATGAACTGCCGAGCATTCTATTACCTGTATAGTTTGCTCGAGATGGGGAATGGGGTTCTGGTGATATGCATAAACCATTCAAGCTTTGCTCTCACTTACATTGATAATGAAAAGCCTCACTGAAAAATACTGGGTCTGGGGTATACCTGGAGTGTAGTTCAGTCCTGATGTGTTACTAGCAAGAAAGTATGGATTCTGGATTCTGTTCTCTACATGGCTGCCAACTTCTTCCTAGGCAATTGGGGGTTTGGGAGGAGACTTTAATTGGTGGTTGCTGTATGTGACCAAAGTCCATATTCTGTTATCTTGACACAAAAATAACCTCTGTGCCACAGTAAGTAACTAGGTCTTGCTTCACTTTAAAGTTAAGCTTTGTGATCGACCATGAACGCTAGTGGCCCTGGATATCCATTAGCTTCTTTATACGTGGGAGATCTTCACCCAGATGTGACCGAAGCCATGTTGTATGAGAAGTTCTCGCCTGCTGGGCCAATAATGTCCATCAGAGTTTGTCGGGATGTTGCCACGCGTCGATCACTGGGTTACGCCTACATAAATTTTCAGCAGCCTGCTGATGGTAAGCCTAATAAAACTTTTAACTTCTGGAAAGCTGCTGTTTTTTGAATCTGTGGTTTGGGGTGGGGTCTGAGGGCTGAACTATTGCTATGTTTTCTGTTGGATTTAGTCTAACCCTATGGTGGGTTTTTATGTGGTGCCCATCAGTGTGGTATCTGAGCGACTTAATCACACGTATGTGCCTAGATAAAGAATGGGCATTGGGGGGGGGCAGACACCAGGGGCCCTACAGTTGGGTTTTGTACCAGGTGAAAAAGTCAACATGAAAGAATAAACTTCCTCAGAGCAATCAATGGTATGTTTCATTTGATTGTCCTCCTCTCAGAGCAGAGCAGGGGAAAGCGGTATAGCCATGTATGCGTTCATGATGACTGACCAACTGAATGGGACTCTTGTTTTCTAGCATCAAAACTGCTAGGCAGGGATTTGGTCTCATTTTAACTAAGATGATACTGAAGCAAATGGCAAAACATCTGAGACACCTTTTGATATTTTGGAATGAGGTTAGAGCTGGTGAAGTGTGCCAGGTTGGTAGCACTGGAGACTGAAATATTCTGTTCCTCAAAGCAGAAACAACATGGGCAGCCAGGTTTTTTGCTTTTCTGAGAATGACAAATGGGGAATTTTCTTCAGTGCTAGTAGGCTGAGGGATTCTCAGATTCCTGTAGATGAGGTTTGGGTGGCTACGTGAACAGAGCCCCTCACCTAACTTCTCTGTTGCACATATTACTGAAGCAGGGACTCTCAACCTTTCCAGACTACTGTACCCTTTCAGGAGTCTGACTTGTCTTGTGTACCAAGTTTTACCTCACAACTTGCTTACAACTTCAAAAACAACTTGCTTACAAAATCAGACCTAAAAATGCAAAAATGTCACAGCGCACTATTACTAAAAAATTGCTTACTTTCTCATTTTTACCATAATTATAAAATAAACCAATTGGAATATAAATATTGCACTTATATTTCAGTGCATAGCAGATAGAGCAGTATAAACAATTATTTGTATGAAATTTTAGTGACTATTCACTTTGTTGGTGTGTTTTATGTAGCCTGTCGTAAAACTAGGCAGATATCTAGATGAGTTGATATACCTGTTGGAAGACCTCTGCCTAGCCCCGGGGGTATGCCTACCCCTGGTTGACAACCACTACTAGAAGACTAATCTCTGGTTTGTCGTCTGTGGCTTGGAAGCAGCTTGCAATATAGCTCCTAGGCTGCCTCTCTGGTTGTGATTTTAATGGGGACGTTTTACCCAATTATGAGTCTAGAAAATAACATTTCCTGCTCCTGGTAACAATCTGATCATGCAGACAGGCAGTGTTACAATAGGTGGAATAAGGGCCATGTTGCAGTTCTTTTCGCCTTGTAACTCTGTATTCACTTGTTCCTAATAAATGTGTGTGTTTCCTGCCAGCTGAGAGGGCCTTGGACACCATGAATTTTGAAGTGATCAAAGGTCGGCCCATTCGAATCATGTGGTCCCAGCGAGACCCTGGCCTCAGAAAATCAGGGGTTGGGAATGTCTTTATCAAGAATCTGGATGACTCCATTGATAACAAAGCCTTGTATGATACATTCTCAGCCTTCGGGAATATCCTTTCTTGCAAGGTACGTATGTTTTCTCTTCAAGAACGAGATTTATCCTGGACCTGCCTACACTTTGTCACCAGGGCTGTCAGACAGGTTGAGATCTGAATTCTGTTTGCGTCACTTTGTCATTTTCTTTAAATGTTCACTTGTTAAGTCGATAGAAGCCAGTGCTTAATGGGTTATTGGGGAGGGGCACTGCTATCTTATTTCCCCTGGAAAAAGGAGGCTAGCTGCAACTTCCTCCAGAGCTGATGCACTCTGACTCAGCTAGACGGGATCGCCTCGGGAGCACTGCAGACCACTTCCTGCCCCAGGGGCTCTGCATGTTTCCTCAATGGTGTTTCCAGCTGCCGCCAGCCCTGGCAGTGAGTTTCTGACCTGTACTCTCATCTCCCCATATGACAGAGTGTCGTGAGCATGGGGATCTAGGTATCGTAGCTGGTGAAAAGCAGCTGCAAGTGAGGCTGAATGTTCCTTGATGATGGGACTTGGGCTTGGTGTGGATGGATGCTAAGGGGGTTTGGGCAGGCCAGGGAGAGCACGGAGTGGGAGGATTGCCTTCTGTTTATCAGGGCTCTTGAGTGTCTGGCTCTGCCTTTTGCTCTTGGCAGGTGGTTTGTGATGAGAACGGGTCCCGTGGTTATGGCTTCGTTCACTTTGAGACTCATGAGGCAGCGAACCGGGCCATTGACACCATGAACGGGATGCTGCTCAATGACCGCAAGGTGTAAGTCGGGAGAGGAATTCTCATTTTGTGCTGCCTCTCCCTTCAGTGACCCTCTGTGAATGTGGCAGTAACTAAACACCCGGTTATCGTTATTTGCTGGACGGGTTCTTGCATAATCCACATTGCTCAGTGGGCAAATGAGCTCCTTGTTAGGGCCAGTGTTGTTTCTGCCCAATTTTCATCGGCCTTTAGGGTTATGCTGGTGATCCTGGAAGAGTTGCAGTATGAAGACTGAGAACTGCTGGCACAGAGGGAAAAAATCCCTAATCCAGGCAGGAGCTGGAATACATCATACTGGTGATGCTGCACCACAAATGTCCATAGTTCTGTTCTGGTTCCTGACTCCCTAAGAGTTCAGTTTAAGATAACACGGATGAGAGGGTAGCCTTCTCCAGTCCTGTCGTCCCCTCCTGTGAAAGACCTTGGCATTCTGGGATCTAGTGAGCTCTCTCTAGATCTCAGCCTGTGTATTGTCACTACTGCCCAGCTGGGTGTCAGAGCAAGGATCCACCGAAGGGGGAGCGGGTACTGCAGGTAGGAGGGGCAGACTGTACGCCATCTAGGAGGGGGAGAGGACTAATAATCTAATTCCTTTAGGGTCTGCTGGGTAGGGTGAGATCTCTTCAGCAGTGCCGAGTTTGGGATGGCTCTTAGATTGGGACCTCCTTGGGGCAGGGACCATCTGTGTTCTACACCTGTACAATCCCCAACAAGAGGCGTTGTGCTGACACGGGCCTCTGGATGCTACTACAGCATTAATGTTAAGTAACAATAGCCAGTGTCTGTGGGGAGGTGGGAATGTGCAAATAGAATCTAATCAGGTTGCGGAGGTGCAAGCACGCGCCATTGTCACTAATGATTAAGTGACAGTCACCATTCTCAGCGACTCTGCTGAATTGTAGACTCCCATATCTTTTTTTTTTTTTTTTCCCCTGCCCAATGGATGCACGGTGAGGATTCATGTTCCTCCGTTTACTCTTTGCAGCTTTGTCGGCCACTTTAAATCCCGCGGAGAGCGTGAGGCAGAATTTGGGGCACGGGCAATGGAATTCACCAATGTCTATATCAAGAACTTTGGGGATGATATGGATGATGACCGACTGCGGGAAATATTCTCCAGGTTTGGTGAGTAGAGTTTGTACAGCAAAATCTGCAGAGTCACTGGTGAATTGGAGGCAGTGGGACCAGGGAAAAAGCCCAAGTGATGAGTTAGGCCTCTTCTCTTATTTATATAATAGATTTAGGGGTAACACTTATCCAGCTGAGGACCTCACCAGTCATTCCAAATGTCTGCAGTGATCTAGTGCAGCCTCGCAAAACTCATTAAATTAATCATTGATTACCTGCCCATGTCCATCATGATGGAGGATGTCTGAGAGCTTATTTGCTCTTCAAAAAAACCAACAAACAATTGCCCTCCCCGGGCAATGGAGTGGGTAGAACTTCTCAAAGCTGTGTCAGAGCATGGAACCAGTCACAGAAAGGTAAATGTCCTTTAAATCCTTTTAAATTACTAGTCTGAATTTAAAAGCAAAAGTTGTACTTTCCTCTGGGTCTCCCAGTGGGTCGTGACCATCTCCTAAATTCTTGGAGCAAGGTCCGTTTGTTGTAGATCCCTGAGTACACAGTTGGTGCTTGAAAAATACCAAATAATCTAACGCTTCTATAGTGCCTTTTATCTGTGCTTCTCAAAGGCTACATTTCTGTAGCCAGATTCCTTGCACTAAGGCAGATGGGGATATTTATCTCTGTTTTATAGATGAGGAAACTGAGGCACTGGAACTTGTGATCAGAGACCTTGGTGGACAGTATCTTTCTGCTCCAGATCATTCTCAGGCACTGCTCTCTTCTGTTTGCAGGGAAGACGCTGAGTGTCAGAGTTATGATGGATGACGATGGTCGCTCGAAAGGGTTCGGGTTTGTCAACTTTGAGAAGCATGAAGAAGCCCAGAAGGCAAGATGGTCCTTACTTTATGTATTTAATTGAACCTGTGACATTTAGAAACCTGTTTGGGCCTTTACTGTCATGAGCAGGGGCAGACTGGTGCCAGCTGCTGAAATGCAGCTAACTGATTCTTTAGTGTAAAAGATGCCATAACTTTCAATTTCTGTAGCTTCTTGTTAATAACGTGTTTGGGTGGCCAGCGACTCTGTCTGGGCAGTCATCTTATCTGCTCTGTAACCCAAGTGTGGAAGCAAAGCTGTTTTATACCTTTTATTTGGAAAGATCCTTAATAGCAATGGGGGGAAGTGAAGCCTACACAACGGTGGCCGGGAGGGTGTTGGTGCTGTGGTTTCTCCCTGTGCTTAGACTTGGGATCATCTCCTGGCAGGCAGTGGCAGACATGAACGGGAAGCAGATCAATGGCCGGATGGTGTATGTCGGCCGAGCTCAGAAGAGGTTGGAGCGTCAGAGTGAACTGAAACGTAAATTTGATCAGATCAAACAGGAAAGAGTGAGCCGATACCAGGTAACGGGAAAGAAATGGAGGTGCTTCACGCTATGTGCCTGTTCGCTCTGGGGCGTGGTCACGAGATGGGTAACAGCATGGGATGTCACTGCCGAGCCTCCTAGTCTCAAAGGGAAGCCTTCAGGCTTTCCAGACACAGAGGCATGGCCATTGCCGAAAGCTGTTTGAAAATCCCAATTGCAGCCCATGTCTCTCCCGGGGAAATGAGCCTCCTTGCTTGCCTGGTGTGCTGGGATTTCATATATCTGCATTTGTGGAACTGGATCCTTAAACCAGCCTGCCCATTTCCCCGCATTACACACTCCTCCGGCGTGTGTCTTATAGGTGACACCTGCAAGTGAGGAGCGTGTGTGGCCAGTGTGATCTTAAACCCCCCATGGCAAGTCAGTGGCTTCGCTGTATCTGCCACACCCTCCATGCCCAGAAAAAGGGTGCATTTGTATTAATAGAGTAGTAGGCAAAAATAGGGTTTTCTGGGAAAAAGGAATCCAAGACAAAGTAGAGCAAGTTCCTAATGGAATGTTTATCATGGGTCTTCTGTAGCCATCCTGATTTTTGGGAAGCTTGCTGTACTTTTTGGGAAATCTAGTTATTGCTTTAACTGTTTATAGGGGGTGAACTTGTATGTGAAGAACCTGGATGATGGTATTGATGACGAGCGGCTGAGGAAGGAGTTCTCTCCATATGGCACCATTACGAGTGCAAAGGTAAGAGAATCGGGCTACCGCAGGGATTCTCATTTTCAAGGCATTAGATCCTAAATGGTCCCTGATCTCTGGGTCTGGCCATGCCCTGTGGGGCACAGATGCTGAACGTAATGAGTCCTAGACCTTGGACCTGTGTAAGGCTCAGTCCCTGACGCTTGAGTGGTGACTGACTTGCATTTTCTGCCTATAGCTTTATGGATTGTTCAAATAAATCACTGCTGATGCTCCCTACTGCTGTGGGAGACTTTAGCTGCTGCCTCTGCAGTGTTCACAGCCCCTGCTAGCCCACGGGTCTCGGGTCAGGACCCCAGCTCCGATTTGTCCCCTGTGACAGCGTGCTGGGCTGCTACTCGAGCTGTTCTGTTCTGAGGTCCGCTGGGACAGGCGTCTGTTGCCAGTGACTCTAGAAATAGACATTTAGGAAAACATCACCCTTGATTCATATGTGTGATTTACTCTGTATGATGGCAGCATGCAGGACTCCTGCCTCCAGCCTTGCTTGAAATAAATCAGTGCTGCACAGCTCCTTGAGCCTCAGGCCACAGCATCTGTTGCCTCTGAGTCCGGAGGCTGGCTGCCTGCCACCCCGCTGTGCCTGTCTCCCTCCCTGCTCGCGCCCCCACCTGTGATGACAACTCTGTGTGATATGTGGATGGAGTGCCTGGCATTCAGTGGACTTTGTTGTGTTCTAATCTAATTTTAGGTGATGACAGAGGGTGGACACAGCAAAGGGTTTGGGTTTGTATGTTTTTCCTCCCCAGAAGAGGCTACCAAGGCCGTGACGGAAATGAACGGGCGGATCGTCAGCACCAAGCCTTTGTACGTTGCCCTCGCTCAAAGAAAGGAGGAAAGAAAAGCAATTCTCACCAACCAGTACATGCAGAGACTGGCCACCATGAGGGCCCTGCCTGGCCCTCTCCTTGGCTCCTTCCAGCCACCCACAGGGTACTTCTTACCTGCCATCCCACAGGTGAGGCCCCCTTCACCCCATTGAGAGTGCTCTTTAGCAGACCAGCGTAGAGTCCAAGGAGCTTGCCTAGGGCTAGACACACCTCTTTCTGGAGGGGAGATGTATTTGGCTCTTTGGCACTTCTGCACCTCCAGAGCCCAGCCCTGGGAATAATTGAACCAAATAGCTCGTTTTGGGACCCGAAAGGTGAAAAGCCGAAGCCTGTTGTTCTAGGGATATCAGAGCTACAGGGATCATTCTGGTGCTTCTCTGTTCTGAGCCCTCAACCCCTCCCTTCCATCTCACAATCCACCAAGCTGATGCAGAACTGGTTCCCATTAGAATCTGTCCTGATCCTCTCTCTGGTTGCTTACCTAATGAAGAGACAGGGCCGCTGTGCCCCACTTCGCCTGACCTCCAGTCTGCCCCGTGCACTTGTGGTGGTAGTTGCGCACTGTCACCATGCCCAACACTGCAGACGCAGAAGAGGCTAGCCTACCGTCTAACTGGTGTACGTGGTACCGAGTGTAAACACAGTGGGCAAGATTTTCAAAACTGGCTGCTTAAAACTGGCTCCTAAGTCCATGTGTAGCCCCTTAAATAAACTGTCTGATTCTCTCCCCTGAAAATCAGGCCATGTAGTTAAGTATCTAAAGAGGTACCCGTTTTTAAAAAAATCTTGGCCATTGCATACAAACAGGTTCAAGGGACTTTCCTGTGAGAGGCAAGCTGAGTAGGTTATCACCGAAAGGCCTCCTAGAGGAAGTGTGATGCACGGATAGGAACGTTAAGAAGCTGTTTGCTTGTTTGACAGGGACAGGGAGTGAGCTGATGTCTTGGGGCAGCATAGAAGATGCAGAGGGGAGTGGGAGGAGGAGATAAATGGATGGTTGGAAAGGGCACAGATAACAGGAGGGGAAGTAGCAGGAAATGGGTCTGCAAAACGCTTCAGGACATGGCATTGCATGTGGTATAAATGCCTAGAGTGCATCGGTGTGATTGACATTATAAAGAGATTACCGAGGTGCTTGGTGTTAAATCTCTGAAATATCATAGGCCTGTTCTCTGCTTTTAACCCCAATGCTGTGATTTCTCCTCCCCAGCCCCCGTCAGCTGGGGCTTTCTCCCTTTATCGTTGTACCAGAAGTCATAAACTTTACTAATGACTTCAGGCCCCCAGTTGTTCCTAGTCCTGACTGGCCACCTTATCTGGGTACTAACGTTTCTCTAGCCTCCATACTGGGTGTTAATGGGTCCTGGGTCTGTAGACGTGTTGGTAACTGATGGATGCGTTTGAATCACATTGCTCCAATTGCATGACTGGATCTCTTGAGCTATGCTTCGATCCAGTCACGTCTGCAGTTCCCATATTACGATCTCTCCCTGCTGCTTGTTGGTGTAATAACTGGCTCATGTTGGCAAATGAGTCACTCTCTATTCTCCTCCTTTCATAGCCACAAACCAGAGCTACTTTCTACAGTCCTAACCCAGTTGCCCCAGTCCGTCCTGCCCCTCGGTGGAGTGCGCAGCCCTCCAGGCCTCCCTGTGAGTGAGTCTAAATCTGTGCCATGCCTCCCCCCCAGCCCCTGTGGTGGGCAGTCTGTGTGTGGTGGAGGAGAGTTGAGGGTGTGCTTTCATGTCTTCCCTGGGCAACTTGGGTGTGTGCCCACTCCCCCCCAACACTCCCCCAGGTGCTGGTGTAGTTTAGGGCTGAATGTTCTCTCAAAGCAGCACCTGACATGCAGCTCGGGGAAACTGCTGTCCAGACATTGCTGGTTTGTGGGTCACCTGCAGGCAGTGAGCATTAGGAGGCAAAGCTGTCTGTGTCGCATAGTTTAAGAAAAGGCCTCCCCTTCCATCTGCGTGTCAGATCCTTCACTCTCAACCAGCTGGTAAATGCTGCCTGTTCGGGCTCACTTCTGAGCACAGACGTTTGTCTTTGTCTTTGCCATTGGGAAACTTACATAGTGTTCAATTGTTACAACAGCCTACCACACGGGTACCCCCATCCTGAGGGCTACAGCTCCACCCAGGCGCTTGCTGTCCAACATCAGCACCATGAGACAGGCCTCTACCCAGGTGCCCCGAGTGCCACCGCATACCCAGAGAGTGGGTAAGTCAAGGAAGTGCTGATGTAGTGAACCCTTGTCAAGGGCATTCACTACTATCTTGTTCCTCTCTTCCTTTTGGAAGAAGGGTTGGCTTGTGCATTTATTTATGAGTAGGCTTGGGAGGATTTGATTTTTATCGGTAAATGTTGATTTCACTATACACACAAACTGATTGAAACGTATTGCTAATGATGATCAAAATTTGCAGATAGGCAACATAAGAAGAATGCTGCTGGGGAATTATTTGAATCTGCTTTACGGCTATTTACTTTGTATATTTTGACGTGATGTTGACAGTTTGTTTTAATGGTTCTAAAACTTTAAACTTTTTGAATCTCAGCATCTACTATCATTAAATTGTCTGTCCCCCACCCCATAATTTCCCACACCTGTGAAAATTTAAATCAATAAAAAATTTTAAAAAAGCTTTTGAAGTAAACGTTGATATTACCTGTCAAAATTATTTTAAAAAAAACAAAAAATAGGCTCAGCAGAATTCAGTGACTGTTTATGGGGTAGATTTTGAAAACTTTGCTCGCTCTCCCCTCTGAGTTGGAGGGTAGGTAAAAACTTGCCTCAAAAGTTTGCAGTGGAATGGTGCAGTGCACTGTCCCCCCAATGGACTCAAGGGACTAAGACAGTACTAGTAGCGCATGGTTATGTAACTCTCAGGGGATGGTGTTGTCTCTGGGGTGGGGCATAGCATAAAAGGACCCTGCTCCTGATTGGTCCCACTGCGTGCTGCTCGCTATCTATTCTGTAGTAGTGACCGCATGGAGCCCTAGATTTAACGTTCAGGTAAAGTGTTCTCCAGGCAAAAGCAGATTTGAAGGGACTCCCTGGACAAAGAAAGTGGGTCTTAACTGCTCCAGTTAAACAACAACAAAGGTGGCTAGAAATTGCCAGTGCGTATAGTGGAGACTGCTTAGTTTGTGCCTTTAGATTTGATTTGACTATTGCTCCCAGGGTTTCTTCTGAGCAATGAGTGCCTGTCCATGACTGCAGCTCTCTGGGCTCACCTACTGACATGCAGCTCTTGGTTCCGCAGAATTGAGCAGTGGGTATTGACTGGCTTGGCCTTTCACACTAGGTATCCAGGTCAAAGGATACCTATGAGAGAGACAGTAGCTTGTCAGTCAGTTTAAGTAGTCATTTTTCACTAACGTAAATAACGTGGTAACGTGGTGAGCATGTTCAACAGCAGAATCTGAAGGCCAGATTTGGAGGTGATTTGTGTGTAGGACTTAATTGCATTCCAGAGTTGCTCTCTGCTCTTCTAGCCTTTTAGCAGGAGAATTACATCAGGTCAGTCTCTGTCAGACTCAGTAGGCCAAATTCTAGGAGATGTGTAATGGGAGTGAGGCAGAAGCTGCATGTTGGTCAGGGGTATGAGTCTCAGGTTGTCTAAGGACTTGTCTTCACTACTGCACTATGGTGATCTAAGTTACGCTAGTTACGTTACATAAGTGACTGAAGTCAATGTACCTTAGATCGACTTGCAGTGGTGTCCATGCTATGCTATGTTGACAGGAGATGCTTTCCCATTGACGATGCTTCTGCCTTTCATTTAGGTGGATTACAGACGTTATCTGGAGTGCGCTCTCCCATCGATTTAGTGAGGCTGGTGAAGACGCACTCAAATTGATGCCACTGCATCGATGGCAGCAGTGCCAGTTTAGCACGGAAGTGAAGACAAGCCCTCAGATATGTAATTTACTGGCTGGAGGTGCCAGAAGAGAATAAATTGCACTGGCCTAGATGCATTCTCTCTCGCGCGTCTTTGTGGCACCTAGATGTGAAGCAGTTGATGTCAGAGACGCTTGGTTGAATCGTTCTCTTGGGCAGAGTTGTGCGCTTCCTGTGGCTGTGGGTTGAGGGCACGGTTTCCCCACCGAGTCTGGGCAGGGTGCACTAGGAAGCTGTGCTGCTGCTCCCAAATGACGAAGTGGGTGTTTTGGTGGCCCCATAAACTCTGTGAAATGGATATAGCCAGCGTGTGTGGGGGTGGGGCTTGTCCGTGTTGTTCCTCCTGGGTTTTCTTTGTCCGGTTCCCATGCTTTCCTTTTGTGGACTCAGGCTGGCAGCAGGAGGGCATGAATGGCAGCATTGTGGCCGTGGCTCCTGGCTGTGAGTGAGCCCTATGCCATCCTAGCTGATGCAATTGTAGGAGGAGTCCAGGGGAAGGTCCTTGGTACCAGGCCCTGGTACCGCCCTTCCACTGTCGATGCTGATCAGCATCTAGCTGGGGGTGGGGGATGAACAGGTAGGTCCATTCATGGAAACCCTCCCCCCATCCACTGATTGCCCTGTCCTAGGAGAGCACGTAACCTTTTTGAACTCGAATGGCACCTGCATGTTGCTCTGTAGCAGTGAGTGGCGTATTTTGCTGGCCCCGCTTGGCGTGCTGTGCTCATGCTGCTGGCAGGTGTAGAGTTAAAGCATGTGTAGATGCTTTTTGGCACCTCTCTTCCTTGCAAATGTTCCTGCCTCTCTTCCAGCTAACATAGGGACCCAGACACTTGGCACCCGTGCGCCCACCTCACCCTCCTTGCTGCGGGGCGTGCCGCAGTATAAATACTCCTCGGCGGTGAGGAACGTCCAGCCGATGGGAAGTGTGGCACCCATACAAGTACAGCAGGTAAGCCATTTGTAGGATTTTGTCCTCAATGTGCTAGTGTCAGGGCAGGGCCTAACAATTTAGTAGAGAGTCAACAAGGTGGGGGAAGCTGAATAGATTGATGAATAGCAGCTGGTCCAAAAAGAGCCCATGTTTCCTGAGCCCCTGTGGGGCACAGATGGCGATCAAGGTCTAAAAGGCCTCTTGGTGTTTCCATTTGCATTTAATGAAATCTCTGAAGCTGCTGGAGAGTTTCTGGTGTGGATGGAGGCAGGATGAAATCACACCGTTAGGGTGTTTCTAGTTGGCTTGGTCCTGTCAGAGGAGGAGATACCTAAGCTCTGCCATCAGATAGTTCAGGAAGGAGGGATGTGTGGAGACAGCAGACACCCAACTGTACAGTGCTTCATCTTGACCTCATCAGCCAGACCGCTCTGATCAACGTGAAGCACTGCATGCTGGTCTGGTGCCTTGTGCTGTAGTCTGCTACATTGGTCAGTCCTCACCCTCCGTGAAGACCATCAGCTGGACCACATTCGGCCAGTCCAGACACAGGATCCCCGGGAGGGGAGGGGAGATTGCGTAGTCTCTCTCCTGAAGCATCCGGATTCTCTTTGTATTATGACTCTCTCCCCTTTTATCTGCCCAGTCAGAAACTGCCAGAGCCTTGCCACTTAGCAAGGCTGGCACTTAATGCTGGCAGCAAAGCTGAAGTTGAGTACCTCCTACTCGCTGGGAATGGGGGAAGCTCTTCCTCTGGTCTCAAAAATGGGGCTCTTCAAATGGCTTTCAGCATTGCTAAAACCACTTCTCGTGTGCCTTGTAGAGAAATGCCATCGGGAGCCCCTGGGCGCGGGTGGCCCCGAATGAAGCCAGCAATTTAACAGAGCTGTGCTCTAGTGATGAGGGCAGGGGACTAGAATTCCAGGCCCTGGGAAAGCCACTTCTGGCTCTGCCATTGGGTCTTGTGTGACCATGGGTAGCTCAGGCTTCTCATCTGCAAACCAGGGTAACTTGCCTTGGGGCTGGATTAAGGCATAGTCAGGACTGGGTCCACACTTCGGGACCCAGCTGCTGGAGCGGAGTGATCACGTCACTACTCTTTTTTTCAATGAGAGCTGAAATTAAGTTTCTAGCCTCATGATTGAGAAGAAAAGTTTGAAAACACGAGTCCAGTGTAACCGATGCAGCAGAGCCTCACTGCTTCAGGCTCTCGACACACTAGTTGAGGGAGGTGTGCATAGTCCCACTTTCAGTGGAGTGCCCTGCCGCTCTGAGGGGCTCCAGCAGAGCGATGTGGCAGGAGAGGGCAGTAGGCCCATCCCTTTGCCCATGGACACGCATCCGAGCTGCTGCTGGGTAAGCCCGCCTCCCCCTGCTGCCACCCTTGCCTCATGGAGACTGTGTCCTGCAGGCGATTGGGCTCTGCCCAAGTGTTCAATTTCATATGGAGTCAGGGACTTCCTGCCATCTGAGCAGCTGACACTGATGCATGAGCACAAGCTGTGGGAAGGACAGGTCTCTGTTGCTGCTCCTAATGAAGGAGCTGATGGGGGGAGCCCCAGGCCACCGCCTTGTCTCTCTGAGCAGGGACACAGGCCATGTCTTGGCTACAGCTCCGGCACTGCAGCATTGGAGTGTGGATGTCTCCTGCATCGACGGAAGGGGGTTTCCCATTGCTGTAGTGAATCCACCTTTCTGAGTGGCGGTAGCTGGGTCAGTGGAAGAACCCAGGGGTTCAGTCAACCCAGGTACAGGGGCAGAGTGAGAAATTTTTCACAGCCCTGAGCGATGTAGTTAGGTCAACTACGTTTTAGGTACAGACCAGGCCTTAGTGTCCTGGTGTGCCTAGGCCCCAGTTTGCTTTAATCCAGCCCTGATTTGAGATCCCCAAATGAAAAGGGGCTGTAACTGCCAAGCTCTGCCAGAAGGCTGGGCCCTTCTTCCTTGAATCCTTGCATCTAAAATATTGTGCACCTTCATTAGCCCAGATGCTGCTTCCTGCCCCTTCTGAGTGATTCTATCCCTTGTCCTTTGTTCAGGTTGGAGAATCTGCCGTTCGTATTCATGGGCAGGAGCCACTGACTGCATCTATGCTCGCTGCAGCCCCTCCTCAGGAGCAGAAGCAAATGCTAGGTAGGTGCAGCTGTTCCTTTACACCCTGGTAGAAGGAGGATATTAACCTCCTGGAGCTGTTGCTGGCTATGGTGCTGCACTGCGTGTGCATTGCGTGTCTGCAGAATGTTTAGGCTTCCAAGTGCCTGTGAGAACATAATCAACAAGCCTGAGATTGCTTCCCACCCCCGGATGTGGCACTTGCGATTTCACAGCCTGTGGGATTGTTTCTGTTGCCTTGGAGACTACTCTGAGCTATGCTGTGGGGTGCACTTGCTTGTGGCCCTTTGCCCTGCCCCATTGCACCTAACCTGTGAGAGTGGTGCCAGGGTTACTGCATCCTGGGCCTAGATATGGGACAGCTTGTGAGCTCTGAACACGAGGGAAAGCTGTGCCAGGTTACAGTGGGGACGATATTTCAGGCTCCTCTGAATTCCAGAGATACTTCACTGCTGCTGTTGGGTTTTGTGTGAACAGTCTGTCTGTGAAGGTTTGGGGCCCTGTCTATCAGCTGTTTACTTCCTAGTGACGGTGTCCAGCAGGCGATAGGGCTCTGCCAAAGTGTTCAATTTCACATGGAATCCGGGACTGCCCGCAGACTGAACAGCTGGTGCTGGCACATGAGCACACGCTGTGCAGGGATGTTGCATCCGGGTGCTTGTTAGGATGCAAAGAACTTAGCTCCGGAGAGACTTGCCTGGCTGTCAGTTCGATGGGTAAAGCACTTGCCTAAGGTACTTGGGCCTTCCACAGGTAGAACGGAACAGAGACCATTCCTTCATCACTAGACTCGTGCTCCGAGCAGCCCGCAGCATCTGTGTCCTTAGAAGCTGACACACTTAACACTCTCCGTGCTGCCCTTCTCCTGCTTCGCGGTGGGTCTGAAATGTGCTGTTCTCCCTTTCTCAATGCATGCTGCACTTCAGGACAGCCCAGCTGCAACAGGTGGCTACTGCTATCCGGTTTCAGCCAGCAGCCTTGCTCCCTGACACACGCTCTCTGTACACCATGCCTGCTGAAAACCTGCTGGCCTGAACCCCTGGGTCCAGGAAGCTCTCACTGAGCCACCATCTGCTTCCATGCTGTGTTTGATTTACTAAATCCTAGTTCTACAGGAGAAATGCTAGTGACTCAGGTTATTTTTGTAGCCCTACCAAAACATGGCGTTTGCAACCTTTTCTGGCCTGTTTTCAGCAAATTAGAAACACTACCCAGGAAATCAGAGCAAGTGCTCCACTTAGTTTTGGGGAGAGGAGCTCTGTAGGGCTCCTCACACAAACTGCCTCCTTGAGTATCTGCACCTGGGTAAAGCTGCCTTTCTCCATTTCTTGAGCCAATGAAATTGGTTGCTGTTCACACAACATTACTTAGCCCTGGATGGCACTTCACAGTTGGTTTGTGACTATTAAACCTGAGTAACTCTGTTCCAAACCAACTTCCAGTGGCAGATCTGACCACAGCTCTTGCAGGATAGAGAAGCTAACGTAGTTTCTTTCTAGCAGTTTGGCTCTGGCCTGCATGTCCCAATGACAGACTGTAAGGGAAGCCACCACTATGCCTCTTGTTAATAGCCAAAGCCCTCAACTTTTTTCAGCGTTTCCTAAGACTCCTCCTGTTCCCATAGCTAGAAGCATTTTAATCCAAGACCTTCAGGTTTGTGGGGGCTCATGCAAAGCAGCAGGATTGAAGAGCTGCTGCTCCACTCAATTTCTTTCCTGTTCAAGCAGCAAGAGACAGCTCAATTCAGCATACAAGTAGAACAGGACTCGGCAGCTGTGTATTGAAACCATCTCCCTAGACATTCAGACCATGGCTGGCTGGCAGCCATGGCTGATGCTGTTCCTGAGAAGCTGTATGGCACAGTGAGTCAGGGCATCGGCCCTTAAACCTCAGTGAGCTTTGATTTCCGTGTTCTCTTAGATCTACCCAGCTCACTGTCAGTCTTGAGATCATCTCGGTCCCAGTCTGTGCGCGGGGGTTGGTAACATGAAGTCAGAGAGGCCCAGGAATGGAATAGTGGCAGGGAGGCACATGCTGTGGTCAGGACTGCGGAGCATTGGCAAAGCTGCGTGTGGAGAGCACGACACTGAGCATTGGCAGAGCTGTGCGGGGGAAGCTTACATCAGGCAGGTGCTGCACAAGTCGTTGTTCCTGGCCCCTCATCTGAGCACCAGATTCTCTCACCATGGTTCAGTGAAAAGAAAGATGTAAATAGTGTTAACGTTCCTGATTGCTCATACGCACCCCGCTGGAAGCTTTCTTGGAACATGCAAACGCTTCTGCAGCGAAGCATTGGTGTGTGCATGATGATCTCCTGGGTCTGTGCCCCTTCTGCCTTGATGAGAGAAGATCAGAGCTGGAACTCGCTGTATGCTGAGGCAGGAGGGTTGGGGCTGGAGAGACAATATTGAGTCCAAATGGATTTTTCCATGGTGTGTAAGGCTGTCCTTGATGTTGTGACCAGGTGAACGCCTTTACCCGCTAATCCACGCTGTGCACGCCTCGCTGGCTGGGAAGATCACAGGAATGCTGTTAGAGATCGATAACTCTGAGCTGCTGCTTATGCTGGAGTCACCAGAATCTCTCCACTCCAAGGTATGAAGTAGCCGACACCGAAGAATTCGTGCAACGTGTATGTCACAAAGGGCAGGAAGCTGGTACCGCCAATAGAGCTGCTAATGAACGTGTGTGTGCAGAGGGGCTCCCGGGAGAGGAGAATGGGGGCAGGGAGGTAAGTGTCAGTTGTAGGCAAAAGCCTCCAGCAGTGTTTTAGGGAGAGAAATGAAAAGCAGATACAGCTCCAGACAAATAGGCAGCACAAGTGGCAATGCCACCTCCTCCCCTTGCTCCTGCAGAACTGTAAGAAGAGTCAAGGCCAGGCTAGAGGGCAGCTATGGGACCAGTTTTGAAATCCATTTGAAGATGGATAGGAAGCCAGTGGGTGTGGGTGTTGAGGGAATGTCCTCCTTTGGATCAAGACAGTAGATATTGCAGCGTTCCGAATACCCTTGAAGTTTATAGAGCAGAGTTCTAGAAACTTTGTGAAGATCTTGCAGAAGTAGAAGCAAAAATAAGGATTTATGTCTACAGTAGTATTTTGTACCTCCAGTTAACTGATTGCCCATTAGCTCTAGGAGTTTAACCCAGCCTGGACACGCCTCATGTTTGTTCCTGAATACAAATGTTTGGAAACCTGTGAGCAATGTCCCCGCTGGTCTTTGCAAAGCTTTGAAGTTTGGCAATCAATTAACTGAAGGTTTAAAAAATTGGGGAAAAAAAAAAACCTTGTGGAGACAAAATACGCAGCGATGAAGAATGGATGATAGCTTGTCTGACTCTTCCATATAAAGAAACTCCAGAATTCTTAATTCTTCTTGAAAACAAAGTCAGTATGCATGTAGGGAGAGATGAGAGAACTCATGAAGTCAGACTTGGAACACTGGCTGGGTGTAGCCAGAAGCTGGCAGAATTGAGACCAGAAGATTACCTGGGGGACTGGAGAGTGTAAAGGACTTGGAGGAGCATGTGACTTGCTTTGAAGAGAGGTCCCAGAGTGAAGATAGCCCAGGGATAGCAAGAAGTTAGACCGGGACTTATTTGTCTAAATGTTTGTTTGGTCATCTTATTTAACATATTTTTCATGTTTTAATCTCTCACTAAACCCATATCACTCTCCCTTGGCTTGGGGGTCAGGCTCCGTAATATGCACAGTCCTGAAATGTTTGGGGCATTTTGGGTGAATTCAGTGCTTTATGAAAATATCAGCACTGGCTACAGCGCATGTGTTGTGCTGTACTAGCTCACATTCCCCACACAGCATGGCCACTGTATCTCCATCCTGCAAACATCCCCTGCTGTTCCGGTTTGGAATCTCTGACAGCCGTGGGTGTGTCCAATCCAAACTGCGCTTTGGCTCTAGGATGTGGACATGCTTCCACCTGCAACCCCATCTCACTACACAGGTGACAGAAGCAACTTGCATTCTATTCATTTTAGTCTGATAGTCTAAGTGCGACTGTTTCATTCACAACTAAAACCTTTAAAGGAACCACTTGGTTCTCAGCTATTTGGAGGTCACCTGGAACTTGTTTGTGGATAGTGGCAGGTGACTACTTAGCAAAGCACAAAAAGCAACGGGGATAGAACAAATCAATAGAGATGGGTATACCGTGGGCTGCATATTCCCTGACCAAGTGAAGTAACTCCTAGATCCCATCTCCTGAAAAAGAGACCGTTCTTTCACTTATGGCACCTGTTTGAAGACTCAAGGTGGAGTTGGTGTTGGTTTAAATCTTTGATTCCAAGGTCCAGAATCACAAAGTGAAGGTGACACAAGGGCAGGTTTATAGGGTTTTGTTTACAGAGTGGAGGTCCTCGAGATCTTGTGACTGTATGTTGTGTTAAGAAGTGTCAAAAGCCATTGAGTCCATTTGTAATAATACAAGATCCTGGCTACTTTGCTTGTAGTCATTGGGTAACATCCTCTCTGAAGGCAAATTCTGCTGTAAGCCATTTCCTTTAGCATTTTTTTAGAAGCTGTAGGTGATCAGATCTACACACTTTGCTGTCTCCAGTCTTATGCTATCATGCCCATAAAGGAGCCTGGACAGCATGAAAATGAATCTGCTAAATTGGAGGTAGCTGAGAACCCCAATCCTGTCTGACATGTTCAGTCTGAGCAGTGATCTTTCTATTCTGAATTTTGAGCTGGTAAAATACTGTCTCTGTGTGGAATTTTTTTCATATTTTTCTTGCATATCTGGTGCATGTTTGGTCACTGGGTCCCATCAAAACATCTGTCCTGAACTCTTCTATTGCTACTGGAGGCAGAATTAATATTTTTTTCATCTGTGAACCCTCCTTTTAAAAGGAACTTGGGGTTCATCAGGTGGAATCAGATCACTGGTTCATTCACTTCAGAAGTGGATCTCCGTGGCCAATACCAGGACTTCAGAAGACATCGAAGTGACCCATGATGCACCTGGTCAACTGCATAGTGCTGTAAGAGGAGGGAGGAGGGGGGTTGTCTGGTGAGTGGATCAGCAGAGGCATGAGGCAGGTATGTCCTGATAGCCACTGCAGTTCTTTCAGTCAGAGCTGCTGTAATCTCCGTGCCATGCTCAGGGTAGCTGGGGGACTCCCCTGAAGTTACTGCAGAAGACAGAACTCCACATAGACCTAGGAACTGACTACAGCAGGCTCGTGTGTGTGTGTGTGTGTGTGTAGACAGACAGACAGACAGACAGACACCTCTGGGGTTTTGAGGCAGTGGGGAATCCGATTTTAAAATAATCCATCCCAAATGCAATGTTGATGAAACACAGCAACCCTGGTAATGAACTTGCCCCTTGGAAGCAACATCTATACTAGGGCCAAGTTGGGAGCCTTGAGTATCCTGACTGTTACCTGTGTAGGAAGCTGTCAGCAACTAAACTTCTCTTCATCTTTGTGCTTTGCTTTGTGAGATCGAGGAAGCGGTTGCAGTGCTCCAAGCACATCAGACTACTGACTCATCGCTTAAGAGCAGTGCTGCAACATTCCTCCTGTGAGACCCAGGTAGGTGTGGAAGGCTGTGCGGAAGCTAGTCTCAAGGCAGGGTATAATGTGGAGAAGGGTCCCTTTCTGCCTGGAATGTGAGCACCAGAGGAGTCTTGTCAAGCTGGACTTGGGAAAGATTGTGATTTGTCTTGGACCCATATTTCAAGCTTAATTCCTTTATGTGAACCAATGCCTCCTGCTATTTTCCAAAACTTCGATTGTACCACAGAAAAATTAACGTTAAGTGGTTAATCTCCAAATAAATCTGGGGAGCCAACTCAGAGGTGAAAAACAGAAGAATCTGGCTTTCCCTGTAGACCTCGTGGAATCTGATGCAATCACTCCTGATGCATCTACATGGGATAGCTGGAATAGTTTAACCCATTGTCCTCTTAGAATCTTAGAGCCTCTAATCTGGATCCATTAGCAGTGGTTGTACCCCATCCCAGTACAACTCCAGCAGAAGCTTCCAGCCTTCCTGTGTGTAACAGAAAACTAATGTGCAGAACTTCTATGCACCCCTTTGTTAAGATAAAGTTTGGTTATGCAGTTTCTTTGCTCTCACTGGTCATTACTTCAAGTTCAGTATTGCTCTGTGAACGCTAGTCTAACTTGAACTGAGTTTCTGGTCTGACGTGTCTAAAGTGTGTATTTGTTGTAGAGGAGGGACTCTGAAGAACTCTTGGCTCTGAAGAAAAAGCAACTACAACCCTGACATGCATCACCACATATTGGAAGCATTTATTTATTTTTTCTCTGTACCTACAGTGACACTGACTTGCATTCAAAGTCCAGCGTTACTATTTCTTTGTGCATCAAAAACCTTGCAAAATTATTTTCCCCATAAATGAACTGCATCTCTGTAACAATGTCCATGTGAGCTCTCTTCTGGCAACCCTCACCTCTGAGAGCAGGGAGTGAAAATGTAACAAGGGGGGGCACGTGGTAGAATGGAAACCTCTCCTTGTGAATGGCGAGGAGGGAGACACGATTGGTTCAGTTGTAGCGTTTCAGGAGATGACGAATCATCAGAGATTGTCATTTTTAGTAAGTTCTTTGGGTTCTGTAATGTTTTATTTGGTCCTGTAGTTGACACCATAAACAGTTGATACTTACACCCCCACTATATGCTCGTCACTGTCTTTTATTTCAAGAAGAAACTGTTCCATCTGCACAAATGGCAGTAAATATGATTATATCTAAGGTTGATCTGCAGCAATAATGTAGGGACGAGAGGGTCAGAGGTCTGTAATGTTCCTGAACATTGACTAGGAAACAGAAAAGATAAGGCTTGAAGGGTCAATTTTCATCATGGCACAAGTCTAACAGTGGGCTGCCCCACTGTTCCGTGTAAGGTTGTGTTTCAATGTATCTTATTAATGATTTGGAAAGGGGGGGGACCCATGAGGTAGTAACATTTGTAGATGACACAGTTGTCTGTTAGTCAAGCCCAGAGAGGATTGTTAGGAACTTCAGAGAGACCTAGCCAAGTTAGGTGAATGGGCAAACGAAGCTCAGGGTTGATAAATGCAAAGTGGGGGAAAATGAAACTCTCATCTTACTGGCTTGTAACTTAACTGCATGCAGTCTGGAAAGGGACCTGCCTGTCACTGTGGACGGCTCCATGAAAACCTGTTTAATGTACAGATGTGGTCAAAGACCAAACAAGTTAGGATGCATAAGGAATGAGATGGAAAATATTAGAATGCAATTAGGCAGAGCAGATGCTGCCTGTAATTAAGATTGCCTGACACATTCCTTCAGTTGCTTATAACTTCATCAAACTATAGCTGTTTGGACATGTAATTTTCTGCTGGACATGCTTCTGGGGAAAAATGTGATCATGTAATTCTAGACTAATACTGCATACAAACAAGGCGTGCTAAGTTAAGGTTCTACTGGCAACCTTAATTCTGGCATTTCATAACGTGAGTGCTTGACTCTGCAACCTTAACATTCTTTCAACGTAATTTATTTTCCATGTAACAGATCAATGGTGCAGCCTCATCTGGCATGCTAAGTGTAGTATTTGTCACCTCTTCTTGAACAGGATATTACAGAAATAAAGGAAAATGAGAGAAGGACTATGAGACTGATTGGGGGGAGAAACTGGAAGAACTCATAGGATGAGAGACTGAAAAGTTTGGGATCATTAATCTTAGAAAGGAGATGAGGACATAAAATAGATGGCAGTGTGAGACTTTGTTCTCCCTGCCTCTTAACACAGGAAAGAGGTGACATTCCATTAAATGAAAAGATTGCAAATTCAAAACTGCTAAAAGAAAATACCTTTTAACACAGCTAACCAAGTTGTGTAACTTGGTGAGAGCAAGAACTAATATGGGGGGGCAGATTACTCCATATCTGCTTACTGTGGCATTCTTACATCTTCCTGTAAAGCACCTGTTGCTGGCTATGATGGGAGATAGAGTGCTGGAATAGCTCAGAGTCTAGGTCCAGCAAGTATGGCAATTCCTGGGAAGGGGAGGTATTCTAATAGTGTGTTCTTTCTACCCTCCCTTCTCAATCACATCCAGTTTTGCTGTTTCAGTACTTGGCATCTCTTGGGAAGACTCATTTATTGCTTGCAGAACTGTTAGTAGTCAATAATGTACCTTTTACTTATGACACACCCCTACTGGGATTAAATTGGCTGTCAGAAACACTTAACATTAAACTATGTCCCTTGTGGTCAGAGATAGCAAAGGGCAAAGATGTAAGGCTTACTGCATACAACTGAAGTGGGAGAGGAGATGGTAAAAGCTGTGACAGGGAAGCAAAGGTTTGTAAGCAGCCATCATGCTTGTAAGAGTGAGTGCAACTGTTACCTCCTGGTTAGAGCTACTCCTGAGCTTCAGCAGAAATTGCCCATTTTGTTCTCGGCCTGGTAGATGGGCCCAAGTCTTAACAGGAGACAATGACTCCATTTCTCCTGTGCTGCGAGGGGCTCTTTTGGCCACCTTCTGTGAAAAGCTTCTACATGAATGAACTGGGCTCCCATCTGTCCTGAGTATGTGTTCAGTTAGTACTAGCAGCTTAAGTGCCATAACAGAAAGCTGGTTTGTTTCATTTTTTTACCTGATTCTTTCCATCTAAATATTTCCAGTGGGGGGCTAGAAAGAATGTATTGCACTGTGAGATGGACAGTATGAGTAACAGGCCCATCTATACCAAATAATGGTCTAGGGCCTTAGAGCCAGGCTCACATATGACATGCTACCAACCTCTAAATAGCATGGCAATATTAACTGGGCCATGCGCTTACCCCCAACCCCACCGGTGGCTTTGGAAAATATTCATTGACACACAATTGGATTATTTTTTAGGATTGTTTTTCTTTGCTCTCCAGTAGCCCAGCTCCACTCCTTCACTGCTGCTCTTCCAAAGTTGTCCAGTGTATCTTAAACTCTCCCCTCCTCCCCCCCAAGGAAAGACAATTATAGCCAGCTCTGGCAGATCAGCTCCCAGACTCTTTGGATCTTGGCTCCCTAACCATCTGCTGCCTGTCCCTCTACTGACCTGTACAGCCAATGTGCTGTTACCCAATCAGCTCCCTCTTTTGGGGAAAGCTACAGGCAGGACCCAGCCATGCAGGGAGATACTACCTCAGTAGATACTTGTCTCCAGCACAACAGCCCCTATAGTATTAAAGAGCCCCTCGCAGCTTGGGCTGCGAGATGTTTCAGGCTTGCTGTAGACATCACTGCACACAGATCCTCTGTTTGAGGTTTTCTCTGCAGCTACAGAGGCAAGCAGTGATTTTACAATGAAAGGTGAAGTTTCAGAGCAGGAGCTAAAGCCACAATAAGGCAGCAGGGGCTTCCAGGCCTCTCCAAAGCTTTTCTGCAGCATGGCTGAATAGAGTATTTACATAGATCACACCACCATGGGAGCATTTTCTAATTCCTAAATTCAGGTAGAGCTAAACCTAAAATACTGACAGTGCTGGAGGAAGAGAGGGCAAGGGCATTCTACACCAACCCCACGAGATTTGGACTGGAAATGAAAATAGCATACCCCTCCAATTGCAGGGGAAATGACAGGTAGGATGAGCAGACTCCTGCATGTACTTCAATGTTAATCAACCCTTGCTTGCAATAAATGGGTTGGTTCTCGAGTTAGTGTAAAACAGCAGTGCTGATAACTCCTATCTAAAATGCAAGGCTTCTCTTCTACCCAATGCAGCCCACTAGGGTAGAAAAAAGCTGTGTTTTAACCAATGCATAAATAAGACTTCCGCAGTGACATTGGACAAAGAAAATAGTACTTTATAATGGTGAAAGGTTGATGTCATCTTAATCAGAACAATTAGGGTAACAAAGCCTTGGGTCAAATACACATTTCTAATAAAACCACACACCTTTAACTATGCTGGCTTTTAATACAAGTTGCATTGTTCATACAGTAGCTTTGCTAGACAATTCTTGTTACCTATCTTTAAATCCTGAGAGCTAAATAACTCTGCTTTCAGCAGCTAGGAAAAATCAGAGTATAACATGCTTATAGGTCTGTGAAGCAGAAAGACTGCTCTTCACACGAGAGGCCTTATGTGGGATATCACTGTATAATCTCCTCCCTGTACCAGTGGTGCTGCAGCTGGACACTAAGATACAAACAGAAGCTTAAACTTTATTTAGATGGCTCAAAGCTGCAAGGACCCAAACTTCAGGAGTGCATTTGAATATAGCCCACAACTACAGTATCAAGGCAGTTCTAAGTTAAAGATGGGGTGGCTGTTTTTTGAGGGATAAGAGTTAGAGAGAAGCAGCTGCCTGCTTCTGAACAGTTACTCTAAACAAAAACAGTTAAGGGCCAGTAGGCACCAGCTAAGACACAGAACACAGCATGAGCCCTTCCTCGTTTATTCTTGTTCAAGTCTCACCTCATATTTAAAGGAGTCAGGAAGCGTGCTAGTCAAGTGTAAAGTGGCTCCTCCTCTCCATCCTCTGAATACAGATCAAACTCAGTTTACTGCTTTTGAAGACATGCTTCAGCCAAAGGAGGAGCCCTCTCCCCCCCACCCATCTTTGTTGATGGATTAACTTCAATAAATAATGGGCTGACATGGAATTATCTTATACCAAGGAAATTAACCTGAGGGTTTCTCAAAGACAGGGTCATTTAAAAGGTTAAAGATCTTCCAGGGAGATGCCAGTTTTGATAAGAGAGTACATGTCCTAGTGTAAGTGTAATTAAGCAGCAGAGAACTAGCTCCTACTCAGCACATCAGGAAGATAGATGTCAGATCTGGCCCTACAGGGTTTGACCCCTGTATCACTGTTAAAAGGAAAGCTTGTCTTCTGCATGAAAGAGCAGAGATTTCATGCTCCTTTTTATTTTAAGTTCTTGTTCAATTCTTGCAGTAGCTTCTGCGCAGCTGTGTTCTTTGGTTCAATTTTCAGAAGGCTGTTAATGTCAGCCATGCTTGACTTGTAATCCTAGAAGCAAAACATTTTTAGAACACTGACAATGCAAACATTTGTAAAACTGGGCCTTCAAGGCTCAGGCTGAAGGACTAGCCCACTTGTAAATGGCTCTGACCAGCACAAGTGCTGTGCAACTGCACACCACACGCTTCTACTTCACACATGTGCTTCTCAAAGAAGAGACAACTGCATATAAATCGGGGACTAGAAAAGCACTCAGTTTATATGGCAGGTAGACTCAGGAGGTGAAGCTCATGTGTTAATCTCCTCCAGTCTCTCATTCTGTTGCAACTAGACCACAATTTTTAGCTGTAGTTTAAGATCTAAGCTGTTTGCCAAAACATCGATTGTCATTTTCAGTGCCCCAAACACAGGATCTAGCCCTTTCCAGGAACTTGTCAGGCAACTCAAGACATCAGGAAACCTGAAGCTAGCTAATGAGAAATCCTCATCAAGGAGAAGGTTCTTCCTAAGTCATTAGCAGCTACCATGATTGTAAGTTTTTGGATAATACAAGCATTATTTACAGAAAACCTGACTTGCAGGACAGCTGCAAATGGACAAAAACCCGGATTCAGGGCTCTCTGGTCTCCCAACGAAATAGATCCATATACATCCATGCAGCTGTCACCCAGCGAAATGAGCAGGACTCTCCTTTCACTGTGTGCAGACCTTAGGCTAGCCAGGTAGTAGATTTGTTTTTTTGCACAGAGGCAAAGTATAAAATGCCTCAATGCCACAGTCATGGATTGAAGATTCAGTGGTGCCTGAGAACACAGCTTCTCTGTCCCACGCCTGAAAGGAGTCTAAAGCTCCTTGGCAGTTACTTACCTTTAGTTCTTTAAATGCTTGTGCACGTCTGTAAAACGCCTTAATATTTTTAGCATCTAACTTTAGAGCTTCTGTGCAGTCTTGTATTACTTCCTTGTACTGCTTCAGGGACAGGTAACAAAGAGCTCTGGGGAAGAGACAGTGGCGGTTAAAGGGTTTAGGCTTTAAGTAGGGGGTTACTACAATCACTGCTTTGGAGCACTATGATCTATCTTAGCCAGGTTTCTTTCTTGGAGTCACTGGACAAACCCTGCACCCCCTGGTAGAGCTTAACAGGGTTCTCCCAATAAACTAGACACATGCTGCACAGTGAGATGTTACAGGTACCAACAGCAGGCCTCATCTCAACCCCTGCCCAATCACAAACTGCTGTTTAATAAAAAACCTTGATAAACTTAGAATGAAATACTAAGGATCTGTTCATTTCCTGAGCTCAAAACTTGTTTTGGTTAAAAGGGGAGAAGAAAATAATTGCTCCACAAATCTACAAGAATGAATAATTTTCTTCAATAGTTTTTAGTCCCCAGCTGTCACATAAGAATTGCTAAGGTTGCAATTTCCTATGTATACTGTCCTGAAAGGTTCTCTGCAGCTGCCTTCAAATGTACCACAAGTAGTAAAGATTTTGGATAAATCCCTTCACCATTATTTCTAGGTAGTGGATAGCGGGCGCCATCAAAACCAGGACATTCTTAGCAGAACCAAAGATTTGAAAGGGGGGGAAAACCCTAACAGTTTAAGCTGAGAATTTCTGCACAGGCTCCTCAAAACCACTTTGAAAAATAAAGGCACCTCCACTTGCAGAGCAAGCATCTGTTATGAGGAGAAAATGCTTCCCCATGTCTCTCCCACACATGCACAAAGCTATGTATTCTGATCAAAGAACAGCACTGATAGATATTAAAGAGCAAATTCTACCCTCATGCAGGTGCATGGCTCCCATTCATTTAAGTGGGAGATGTGTGGGGGCATCAGACAATGGGACTGGGTCCCAACTTGGTAAGAGTTACTGCAATTACTCAAAGAGCACCCCAAAGGGAAATGGGTATATAGCCGCTGTACGTTACCTGTTGGTGTAAGTTGTACATTCCTGGTTACCGAGTTTTAGACTCTCACTGTACTTTTCAATAGCTTTTTTATGGTTTCCTTTCTTCACAAGTTCATTTCCTTCTTGCTTCAAAGTCTTTGCTCTTTCAATCACAGCAGCAGGTGGCACTGGAAATTGTATTTGAGAGAACACAGTGCGATGTAAAATAGCTCAGTAGTCACATTTGTTAACGGTCGTGATCAATACAGCTAACAAACATCACGGTTTTTTAAGGATGAAAACCTAAGCAACCACAAAAAAGCTGGAGTTCTTCCCGAGAACTCTGTACTGTGGAAAAACTCTCTTTGGACAGAGCCCCATCTAGATATTGGAGTGCTGCCACTGGACACCATAGATTTACTGAATAAGAGATGGCCGGACTTGCCGGAAGAAAGGGATCAAGGACACAGGAGGATGAGGTGGCTGTAGAATCACACACCTGGTTTTGCTCTCTGAATTCTACTTAAATCAGGCTGTGTTGCAATCTCATCCATTCCTTGTTCAACAGAGTTCAAGAATCCCAAGGTGGTGACTTGTCAGCTTCAGGATACAGGGTGGAAATGACTGGGTTATTAATATTATCTGTATTACAGTAGAGTCTACAAGTGCCGAGCAAGGACAGCACTGCACTGTACAAACTCATTGTAAGAGGCAGTCTTTGCCCTAAGAGCTTACCATTTAAATAGACAAAACAGACAACTAGCAGGAGAAAGGAAATACTATATTATCCCCATTGTACAGGGAACTGAAGTACAGAGCAGTCAAGTGACTTGGCCAAGGTCACACAAGGCATCTGTGGCAGAGTCAGGAACTGAGAGCACTTTTCCTGAGACCAAGGCCAATGGTTTAGTAGCAGACCAGGTTTAGTAGATGCCTCGTACTTTATTGTCCCCTCTGAGCCCCACAACTTCATGTGCCATCTGAGCACAGGAAGGGCTTACCTTGTTTTTCTAGAGATGCACTTTCATTTGGTTTCTGTCTTGGGGCAGCCTCCTGGCTCCCTGCAGGAGGAAAGTCCCATCTTCGCTGAGCAGATACAGGAACTGAAGGGATCGGTGGGAGCTTCTGGCGCCACTGGAGGCCATCCTTCTCCAACAGGACTTTTGTCATTCTGGAAATAGAGATACAGGCCATACAGCTCTCATACCTGCTGACAAAACAGGCCCTCTTTTTCAGGCCTGTGCTCAATTTCAATAGGTAGGCTCCTAACTAAGCATTTGCAGGCAATCACCATGACTACTGTGTATGCAACCCTAATTGTGTGCAACTAGGAAAATGTACCTTTAGGGTAATGAAATTGTCTTTTTAGTGCTTGCCATTTGAGAAGTTCATATATTTACTGACTTACGCCTCACATACACCTTTGGGAGATGAGTTTTCATTTTACAGGTGGGAAAATGGAGACCTTTGGGTGAAGTGGCTTGTCTCTAAGGTCACAGAGTGAGTCAGTAGCAGAGCCAAGACTGGAACCCAGACCTCCTGGGTTTGAACCACAAAGCCATGCTTTTTTATGAGGAGAACTAAATATTTTGAGCAATAAGCAGATAAACAGAGGAAGTGTGTGGCTGTAAAGCCATTCAGAAAGGAAGCTTAAAAAAGACAAGACCACAAACAGCAGTTTTTAATCTAATGGTATACCCTCTTTCACAACCAACTTAAAATGCCTTTAAAACAAGCTTCAGTCTTTACAGTATCAACCCATTCCCCATATCTTTTGTCTAGGGCCCCTTTTACCAACTTCTGTCAGTTCAGTTGCTGAGGAAAGTTTCACTCTCACTTTGTGAAAAGCAAAGCTAGGCTCTTCAGACACAAGAGGTTTCAATTAAAGGAGTTTGTTCTCAGTATCAACAATATCAAAAGCAGAAAGACAGGGATGGGGGCTATGAATTTACTAGAATCACCTGTGCTGTGAAATATAAAAAAATATGGAGCAGCACAGAAGCTTGGGTGCCTTTTGTTCTTCACAAAGCTAGTTTTGTAGAACACACTGTGTTCATGCAGAACCCCCCTGGGAACAGAAAGGTACCACAGAATGCAGCCATTTATCACTGATTAGTTGCCTAAAAAAAAGCATTATGCAAAACATATGAATACTTGCATGGCCAAGTGGAGTCTTTTCCCAGCCACGATAAAGGGAAGTAGCTACTTGACAGGAAAAACGGCTGTAGGGCTGGCAGCAAATACCACCAAAGAACGCACACCACAAAAGTGGTGTTAAGGCTGCACAAGGAAGGGGCCTATGCCATTTATGAAGCATTCCAGTGCACCCAACCTGCTCCCAGGCAATCATCCCAGTTAAGTGGGGCTGAGATTTGCTGAGGCAGATGAATTAGCTCTGCTGTACTTTCAGGCTTTCATTCTGGTTTGTGTAACAGTATGGAGTTAGGAGTTACCTGTTGACACCATCATGCGCAGCCTGTACAGTGCAGTCAACCTGTAATATAGTCTTGTAGTCCACGTAGGCCAATTGGTATCTCTCCAGTGCTTCATAGGCTGATGCCCGTCTCAGCAGGGGTTTAATTCCAAATGGGACCAGGTCCAGTGCACTAGATCAGTGGGGAGAAAGGAAGACAGCTCACTGGGCCACCTGAGGCAAATTCATCGAACAGGTAGTGCAAAGGTCAATGTTTTTTATCATCAAATTCCCCCACACGTGTACCATATCACCTGGGAGTTTGTTGAATGTTAACTTTCTATGACCCAAATTTTCAAAGGCACAATCTTGAAATGTGTGGCTATATTTCAAACTGCGTTGACATACTGCATTGTAGGGAACAAATCCTGCAGCAGTGGGGACGTGGACTTGGAGACTCTTTCCATCTCTAATTTCTATGATAATATAGCCAGTGTTTAAAGGAAGAGAACATTAATCCCTTCTCCCAGTGACAATCATAGACAAAGGTCTATTTTAGGGACTATCCTAATTTTAAAAAAGCTAACACCTGTTTAGCAAAGAAGGAAGGTTATGCTAAACCAGTATTTTGCTCCAAATAAAGTAATGGCTGCAACAAGTTCTCCTCACTGCTAAAATAATTCCACTCGCATTAGAAATTGTTTTAAACTTTGTTCCTATCAATGCAGGTACCCATTCTGTTGCATATCAAACACACTAGGGGAGGCAGAAGGCTCTTAACCAATCCACTCTAGAATAATCTGCTTGAAAAAACTGCTCAGCTGTCACATTGTAGAGTAGAAAAACAAAGTAGGTGCAGTAATATCTGTTACTGGACCAGCTTCTGTTGGAGAAAGCAACAAGCTTTCAAGCGACAGCTCTACTGTGTCTCTACCTAGGAAAGGTACTCAGAGTGTCATAGCTAAATACAAGGTGGAACAGATTGTTTAGCATAAGTAGCTAATACATACTGTGTACTACTTATGCTTACCAACCTGTTCCACCTTGTATTTAACTGTGACACTCTGAGAACCTTTCCCAGACTTGAAGAGCTCTGTGTAGCTCAAAAGCTTGTTGCTTTCACCAACAGAAGTCCAGTTACAGATATTACCACATCCTCCACTCTCCAATATCCTGGGACCAACACAGCTACAACACTTCAAACATTTTAAACTTTGCATTTAGAAGATTTATAAAGAAATCTTGACAGGACAACCACAGAATCCCACCGCACTCGCCGTAGGTGGTAAGCTGTTTAAGGCAGAACCTTTGTCTTCAGAGCTGAGTGTACATATAGCACGCTGTTGTTGCTATACTGTTGCCTAAAGGTGAGAGCATCTGGCTATTGTTTTCCTACTGAGATGGAGGGGGCAGATTAAGGTTATGTCAAGTTGCTGTGTATTCACTGCCATTTTAAACCAGACTTGACTCAGGTTAACTAACCCAAGTTAGCTAAGAACACTTTCTGTGGGACAGTGAAGGCATTCCCTCGATGAGCTATGTAGGCTTTTCCAGGCCTACTGCCTAGATCTCATAGCCTTAGTCTTAGGTTTGCTCCTCTCTGCCATGCCATATTCCATTACAGACATTTGTTTGGGAAAGAGGCATTTGGGGATGGGAGGTGGCCAGAGACCTGGCCTAACTCCTCATAAATAATGGGCCAAATTTAGTTCTCAGTTACACCTGTGTGTACACAGATTCACACTAGTATAACTGAAAGCAGAATCTGCCCATGCTTGACCCAACAAGGTAAAAATGTTCATAACGGAGTAGGAGAGAGACCAGTGAAGACTGATTAAACATCCTTATGCCAGGACAAAATATTGTCACCCCATAACAGGACATATATAGCAGATACTATACACAATCCTATATCATTCAAAACAAAAAGACAGATTTTCTCTGGATAGAAAATACTTACATGGAACAGTCCTTAACACAAAGGCTACAATTTCCATCCTTCAGGTAGCAGGCAGCTCGATTTGAATAGAGGACACTCTCTTCCTCAGCATTCCTCTCCCCTAAGTGCAGAGACAGAAAACAAATCACACTGAAGTGTGGAACAGTGCATTCAGTGCACCTTGGAGCCACCCCTAGTCGAGGTTCCTGCTAGCTTCGAAAAGGAAGACTCCCTGTGCTATGAATATTACAGGTAGTGAAGTCGCAGTTGGACTGCTGATATCACTATCTCAACCAGCAAGAATACTCAGCACTTTTCACCTTCAAAGCATGAGCTAATTAATCCTCCCAGGCCTGCGGCTGCTGAGAAGTAGCAAAGCATTGTCATCCGTGTCCTATAGATGAGGAGAGATGCAGAAAGGTGAAGTGAATTGCCCAATGTTAGGGCAGATCTAGGCTTGGAGCTCAACTAGCCGGTTCCCTGGCCCACATCTCTTTTACCTGTCCATAATTCAATAATTCTGGCCTTTTCCCTGATGCAATAGTCAGTGGCAGCATGTAGTGGTAGCAGGAGCTACTGAAATGTCCTGGCTTGCAGAACAGATTAAAAAAGCACTAGTAATTTCATGTCAGGGCAAGTCTGAGGCCTAAAGAACTACAGCTGTTTCCAGTAACCCTTTTACCAGACCTGGAGTACACAGAGGGCAACAAGATCTTGCTGTGTGATACATAAGGCTGTTCCAAGTAGGGGCACAGATTGGTGCCCTATGGGCATTTTGTCACCTAAACCGCTAAAAAGACAGGGCATCCATTTGCGATCTACTACATGAAACAATTTTTAAACTATCCTGGATGGCTGAACCGATGACGCCCTGCTCAGTCCCGGCAATCTGTATTTGAGCGGGCACTCGTGCGAATGCCAGCTCCGGGGCTCAGTGGCGGGGCCCTCGCAAGAGGGACGTTTTCCCTCTGCCCGGGCTGCATGCGCCTCTACCTACCTGAGGCACCCGGGCGAGGAACAGCCACGCGGGGCCATGCACCACTGGAACCGGGTGAGGCTGCCACCCCCAAAAGAATGAGCGAAAGCCGCTTTGCATCCCCAGATCTTCACAGGCAGCGGGGTGGGGGAGACAGCTTCACACCCCAGCCTAGAACAGGGCAGTGATTTTCGGGGAGGGGGCTCAGCTTGTCACACCTGGGCCTAAGGAGGGCCATGCTGGCTCCGACCAAAGGTCCATCCAGCCCCTCCTGTCTGCAGAGGGAAGGAGCGGAGCAAACACTCATGGGGCGACGCCTCCCGCGGTGGGGGGAGCTGGATCATGCCCGGGCCCAAGGGGGGGAGGAGGCAACAATTCCCCACCCCGGGCCCCACACCGCCGGCCCGGCCCGTACCTGCCGCCTCCAGCAGCCCCAGCGCCCGGCTGTAGAGCGCGGCCGCCTGGCCGTACTGGCCCTGGCGGAACTGCTCGTTGCCGGCGCGGCGCAGCTCGGAGACGGGGGCCATGGCGCCAGGGGAGCGGCCGGCTCCTCGGCCAGGGCCCGGCTCCAGAGCCTTCGCCCGCTTCCTGCCTGCCTCCCTCCCCCCCCGCCGGCCGGGCGGGCCCTGCGCCGGGACACGCCCGCTGCCCGCCTCCGCCGCCTCCCCGGCCCGGCCCCTGCTCCCGCGGAGACTGGCCCGGCGGGGGACTCCGCCCGCTCCCCGGCGCGGCGTGGGGCGGGCCGGGGGCTGGGGAGAGACCGGCCCCGGCCCCGGCTCCGTGCTGCCGTCCCAGCGAGCCCCACGCCCCCCGCCCCCTGCTGTCACCCCCCCCGGCTCCCCGGAACCCCCCACCCCCGTGATCTCACCCCTCCCGGCTCCCCTGAACCCCCCACCCCCGTGATCTCACCCCCCAGCTCCGCTGAGCCCCCTTGGCCCCAGCTCCCCAGACCCCTCTCGCCCCCTCACTGCTGTCCCTGGACCCCAACATACACTCGCAGCCCCACGCCCCCAGTTCCCTGTTGTCACCCCCCAGCTCCCCGGAATCTCCCACCCCTGTGATCTCACCCCCCAGCTCCGCTGAGCCCCCTGGCCCCATCTCCACAGACCCCTCTCGCCCCCTCACTGCTGTCCCTTGGACCCCAACATACACTCGCACCCTCTCTGCAGCCCAACGCCCACCAGCCCCTCACCACATCCCCCGGGGCGCCGCACCCGCAACCACTTCACCGCCTCCCCATGGGGTTCAGAACCCACCAGCTCACTCATACCAGCCTCTTCAAGCCAACTAGCTGCCTTGCTGCAGCTCCCGGAGCCCATCATTCAGCAAGCGTAATCATCACCCAAGGGCTGGGCCCTCCCCTTATCATGGCCCCTGCAGCCCAGTGCCCACCCTAGCCCTTGCCGCAGGCCCCCCCTCAAACCGAGGACTATTTGCAGAATGATTCAGAAAGGTGAATAAAATGTGAACAATGTGGTGAATTCTCCATCACTTGTCTTTATATCAAGACTGGCTGGCTCTCTTTCTAGAAGAGATGCTACAGCTCAGATGGAAGTTATGGCTTGATGCAGAAATTATTGACGGAGGTTCTTTGTGTAATGCAGATCAGACTAGGTAATGATTTCTTTTACTTTGGAATCGTATGAATATCTTAACTGCAGCAGAGCTTGTATTCTGCTATAAATATGGATCCAGGAGCTATCTTTGTTACTACTGTACACCCTAAACGAGAACCTGGTGGTGTTCATTTCTTGGGGCTAACTTCACAATGCAAGAATCAGGGCCAATCAGGGAGTAAAGGAAGGGAGAACAGAGAGTAAATAACTCTCTTCTGACTCCCTCCTCTGCTAACAACAGAGGGGAGCTCCCACTCCTCCTGGGATGGCATGGCAAGCTTCCTCCCCTCCTCTTTCAATTAGCTTTAGCCTCTGGAGCTGGCGTTCGTGAACCACACCAGTCACACCGGTTCCCTAGTGCGAATAACTGGGCATTTTTCCCTGAGGCAACTTGGAGTACATTCACCCCAGTGGGCCAGCCTGTACTCCACTCTGGTTCCAGGCCCTGCTGGGGAATAGGTGGCTCCTCCATGGGGCCACGAGCCCATGTATATACCTCGTGCAGAGGTCTTCTGGGCACTGTCCACTGACTCCGCAGACGTCTCCAAGAGAAGTGGGCGCTGTGGGGGTTCTCTGCTCAGGCGGCCCCTCCAATGCCCTGAATTTTAACCTTTAACCATAACCCTGCTCCCCTTTTTTCCATTTGTTGTCCCCAGCATTTACTTGGGCTCAGTGGTCCCTCCCTGCGAGCCGAGGGCCATTAGCTTTGAGCAGGCTGGGGCCCCTGGCCCTGCTACCCCAGGAGGTCGGAGCACACTGGGGAAGGCTGACTGGGTGGGAAAGCAGGGGCTGCTTGGCCCTACCTCCCACTCCCAGCCCAGAGCAAGAAGGGATGAGGGGCAGGTCCTTGGGCAGAGCCCAAGGGTCCTTGGCACCCATGTTCCTGGGCTCTGGGCCTCACAGTGAGTCTAACACAAGCAGCATGAGGTCCACTCGATTGGTTATTTAAATATATGTAAATTAGTATGCAAAATAGATGGAGGCGCTGGGGCTGCTGGGAAAGTTGCCGCGCCAGCTCTCCATTGACGCCCTGCTCGGCAGGCCGGAACGAGCCCGGAAGGAGGCTCGAGGGGAACTGCCGGGGAGAGGAAGAGGCGGGGCCAGCGGAAGGGCCACGCCCCTGCGGCCGCTAGGAGACCATGTGACGGTAGCTCCGCCCCTGGCTTCCGGCGTGTGTGGCGCGGAGGCGGAAGTGAAGCGGAAGTGTTCTTGGAAAAGCGCCGGGACCGGGCTGGAGCGAGCGGCGGGAGTCATGGAGGAGTGAGTGCGCGCGCCTCCCCGCTCCCGCTGCGCTGAGGCGCCATGGAGACCGTGCAGCTGCGCAACCCGCGCCGGTGAGGGGGCCTGGGGCTGGGGGCGGGTCGGTCTGTGGGGGGGGGTGAGGGTGTGGGTCGGTCTGTGGGAGGGTTGGGGGTTGGGAGGCTGGGGGCTATGGGGGGCGGGTCGGTCTGTGTGGGGCCGGGGGGGATGAGGCTGTGGGTTGGTCTGTGGGACGGTCGGGGCTGGGGCTCTGGGGCATTTAAATAAAAAGTCTCCCCGCTGGAAGGTTAAACCCACTGAAATCCGCTCAGGCTCGGACGCGATTCATCCCTTGGGTATGCCAGGCTTCCCCCGAGCGAACAGGGACCCGTGGGACGTGGGACTTAGCAACCAGCAGCGCAGGCTTAAAAGATCCCAGCAGGCAGCGTGTGTCATGACAGCCTCACTGATGTTGCGGCATCCGTCCAACCGCAGTGTGAATTCGTTGAGGAGGGGTTAAAAACACCTGAAAGGAAATCCGTGTCATGTGTTGGGAACCCCAGTGTATTAGTTATGTGGATAAATGGTAAGGGGCCAGGGTTATTAAATACATGACAGAATAATAAACCTTGCATCCAGTAGGTTTAGAAGAAAAACCTTTTGATAGTGGAATGGCAAATGCTAATGTTTGTTCCTAAGGTAAAGCTTGGAGCATCCAGGTGTTTGTTCCTTACATTCTTTTGGGAAGAGGTGTCTGTTTTGTTAAATAAGCTGTGTGTGGTTGCAAATACAACAATTGTGGTTACACATTTGTTATGTCAATGGCCAGCACTACTGATGTGCAGCTAACATGTTGGTATCACTATTGCCAATCTTCACTGTCACTGAGTTTTAATAAAATACACTGACAAATATCCTTTTCTTAAAGAGGGGTTAGATACATTGAAGAGTAAACATGCATTCTGTCACACTTGTAATTTGCTCAGGCTTGTAACTGGATTATTTAAGAAATCTTAGTGAAACCACAAAGCATAAAAGCTAAAAATAGGATGTAACTTTTCAGTAGGTTAAATATTACACAAGAAAAATGCAACCTAGCGTAATTGCAAAGTATTTAATGTAAGTGTGGTGAACAGACTGGAGACCTGATAGTGTAATTAGTAATCTTGAAAACAAAAGCTATATGACTTTCAGCAATATAAGGCATCTGTCATATGACCATCAAAGAAGTATGTTAAAGTTTTGACTGTGTTCAGGATTGTACAAGGTTCAGAAGATTCTTACCCTGAGGCATTTACAATCTAAATAGACAACAAAAAACATAGTGGGAGACCCAAATAAATGTTCAGTAGTATACTTTAACAATTTTTCAGAATATTAGTTATAAGGAAATTTAAAAAAAAATATCTCTGGTATATAGGGTATCGAGGAAAAACAATTTTTAAAAAGAGCTGGCTACAATTATACAAAAAAGCAAAGAAAAACTGGTATCTTCTTATTGTATCTCTTTACTGTAATCCAGTAGGGAAGACTACACTGGCTGGGATATTTGTGTCTTTACAGTTTTCCTCTTTTGCATGGAACTTCAGTTAATTGGGGAGTATGTTGCTTGGAGTTGTTGCTAAATTATTTCCTAGAGGAGGGGAAAATGGATTTTCCCATTGGTGATAAATTCTGTGCTATACAAATGGAATAATCGGCTATTCCTGTTTTATTGGTTAGTCACAAGTATATTTCAGTGCATCCTGAAACTGAATATTTCTGAGCCTTGATACACTAAGTCCATCAAGTGGTTTTTGACATAGGGGGCACCTGGAGGATTTTATCATTATACATGTACACACAAACTAACTCCATCATAACTTTCATAACCGCCATATCTTATTTGACATTTGGGAAAGTTGGCTTCCCAACAAATAAGCACTTGGAGACCAAGAAGGTACGCTCTTTAAAAATACGTTAGAAACAATTCTTCTAACTTGTGGTGGCCACTGCGTGTGATAGTGAGCCAAAGTGTGCAATGAAATAAATTACATCTCAGTTGATCCCGGTGTCTCTTGGGCAAACAAATTTTCTGGTTGTGTGCTTCCACAGCCAGTCTCCATCTCTCTCTCTCGTTCAAGGTCCTCAATGTTACAAATGGACATAAGAACACTGAACAAATTATAAGAGTAGATAGACCAAGCAGATCTGGCCTAAAAGCTGTGTGCAGTCTCAAAAGAAATGTACATTACTGGAAACAAAGTTATCACAAAAAACTATTTCATAAACAAACAACCAAACAAAAAACTAATGTGAAATTATAGTAAAGACCAATAGCAACACTTTGAATGAACATAGAGGGGCATCAAATTGCTTTAAAGACCCCAAAGGGGTAGAAGCTTGAAATATTAACTTGTTTTGTTTTTACCACTAGATTAGTTTAGTTTACTGGTGGGATCAGGCTTTCAGAGAAGAGAATTTGTGAAAACAACTTTATCATAATCAGGCCTCCACCGTTTGAGGAAACCCTGTCAAGTTGTGGAAAAACTAACGACTCAAATCTTTTGTATTGAACTGTTGTCTTGCACTCAAACCCCCCCCAAAATCCCTAGCTTTTGTACTTATGAGATGTCAAGTCTGCTGTCAGGTTGCTTTTTTAATTGGTTTGGGGGAAAAATCAGGGCATAGTTTGTCAATAATGAAATAGATGTTTAATTGCTAATATGTCTTTCCTTAATAAGTTTATAAATCAGTAAAGGTCATTATTACATGTATATTTGGCAAAAAGTGAAATTATGTTAATTCTTTGCTCTCCTGGCTAGTCGATTAAATGGTCAAAATGTTTAGCTGTAGTGCAAGCTAATTAGCATCCTGGCAAGATGTTTACTCTTAGAAGCTATGCACAAAACCTTGCATATTGTTACTGATGTCCTTCAGTGTTCTTTATCTTAGTTATGTCTGCTGGGTGTGAAGACCAGTTTCATCTTGGAATTTCAGTGAACTCTTTGAATAAAGCTGTTACCTTCCTATCATTTCACTGCAGGCTGTACTTGAGCAGCCCCAGATAGGGGATATTTTAGAGGCATCTCAGCAACTGAATTAAGTTTCTGTTTGTCAAAATACTATCGGTAGCTTGCAGCTGCTTCTAACCGTATATTTGTATCATGAACAGAAGAGGCAGCTTCCTCTGTTCTGTAGCATAGATAGCAGCTGTTGGTTTTTGGGTTTTTTTTTTGTTTTTTTTTTTAAACAATGGAGTAACATTTCTACTAGTACGTTACTGGTGGAAATATATCCATTTATTTTATAACTTATTATATATAATCAAATGTTTAAACTTTAACTGTAATTCACTCAGATTGTATGTATGGACAAGAACATTCCAATAATGCTGGTTTTGTGTGTATATTTCAACCCTCTATAAAAATGCACGCTGTAAAATACAGGATGTACTAAATGAATCGCAGCATTCATCATGATTCAGAGCTTTTTAGTAACGATGAAATAAAACTTGAATTTCTGAATTTGTTCAAGATCTGAGTATTTTGATGGTGTCAGTGAAAATAGAAGTTAAGTTGACTTCTAATGAACTTGCGTAGTGCTTGGATTGTCTACAATTCTACCTTGATGTTTTAATGGTTTGGGTCTCATCCTAGATGGTTTTTTTTTTTTTTTTTAGTATAGTATCTAACGTTTGGATTTCCACTTTTCACTCTATTTTGTAAATGGTGACTTTTATATGGTCACTATCTATTGACTTCTTTTTTTTATTCAAACATATAACGTTCTGTTGGTTTAATGCTTATCTTTGCAAAGAAACTAGTGACTACTTTCAGTATTTCGCCATTTCCTGTAATATTTTCTTCATTTCAGGAAGTCGTACGTAACTCACGTGTGTACTGCTTCTGCTATGTTGCTTTTGCATATAAACGTAATAGCAAATGAGCACAGAATGGCTTTTATTCCTGGTTTTCAAAAACTTCATCAAAGCTTCTTACATTTTTTAATACTGGCTGATGAGCCCCCTTAGTATCAAAAATACAAAATCTGTATTTGCTGTCTTGATGTTTAGTAACTCCAGCTCAGAAAACTTATCAGATATTTATTTATAAGTTACAAACAGACACACACATGGCTCAAGTATGGGAATCAAAATTGGCTGGAATCATAGTTGAGCTGTTTTTGGCTCAAATAGAGGCAATGTACCTTTTCTTGTAGATATCACTTAGTGGATTGTAAAGGACTGGTTTTGGGAGCTCATCCTTAAGGATTGTGTGGGACCTCATAGTGATTGTATGTAACCTGCAAAGACCAGCTTTGTGCTTTCCTTGCTGCTTTTGATAGATCAAATTGTCATGAAATGATTTTTTTCAAATTGAAAGGGCTAAAATAACCTTTAACAAAGGCATCTTTGCTCTTAACTGTTTCATCTATAGGTATTAATAAAAAAATAAAAGACCAAGGAGACTTAAGCAGTCTGACTAAAAATCTCTTTCGATCTTTGTTAATTGGATTTCAGTTCCATTGATTTTATTTTTTTGTCATTATTCTACTAGTTCTCCAGTCATTCATAGTCATCCAAGATGTACAAGATCTGAATTTCTACTGTGAAAAATAAGCAAGGAAGAAACCACCCCACCAACAAACCTTTTCCTTGTGTGTTGCAAAGAACACCCTCTGGCCCCCTCCCCCAGCACAAAAATAACTTTAATAAAATATTTGACTGTGTGGGCTCTTGGTACAAGCTTTTTCTAAATTATCCTATCCTACAAGACTTTGAGGTTGTAGAAAATTTGTTCAATAAGTATATACGTCATGCTGTTCAAATGGTGTGGAAATGTTCCTGAATATATTCTGATACTTCAAGCATTCAATGGTTTCCTGCCAGTGAGAGGAAATATAGATCTTTGTGCTTGATAAAACACTGCCCTCTGTACAGCTCAGACCTTTTGTAATAGTAAGAAATAGTACCATCTGGTTTTCTGATTGTGCTAAATGCAGTGTAGTTTATGATACATTTAATCACTGTACTTTATTCAAGCAGACTAAATTTATATTAAGATAAAAAATTTTTTGTCAAATTGTCAGAGTTGCATGATTTAAAATGTTTTACATAAAGTTCTGTTCTCAGAAATAACCAAATTACAGAATCTTAAACTTCATTTCTACATCCCTCAATATACAGGCAGCTGAAGAAATTAGATGAAGATAGTTTGACCAAGCAACCAGAAGAAGTATTTGATGTACTGGAGAAGCTGGGAGAAGGGTGAGTGTCTTATACAACATGGAGAATGTAAAATTGTCCAGGAACATATATATGTAATGGCTGACTATTTTTGAAGACCACTTCTTTTACAGAGAATTTTTTTTTTTGAGCCAAGTGGCATTTCGAATCTAGTTCTTGGCATTGGAACATCTACATCTAAGCTCCGAGTTGTGTAAACATCAGTTTTAAATTGAGGAACTGTAAAAATACTTGTAGATTTTATTTCCCAACAGTGTTCCTTCATTTTTATATTTTAAATTTAATGTCTCTCTTGTGATGACTGAGCCCTACTAGTGACAAACTTTTTCTTTAACTCACTTGGTAAATTGTTTAGGAAAAACATTTTTGTTTTGGATTGAGTTAAAAAGAGCTCCACATGGGTCTACTCATGTGGATATAGTCAGGCTCAAAACAGCATTTAGGTACCACTGGTAGTTGGAGATGGAAAGTGTCTCTTTTGAGGTGTAGCAATGACCCAACTGTTAAGAGCAGGAAACACGTTGCTTGTCAGGGTTAAGTAGAGAAGAAATGAGCAGCACCAGCTATTCTACTAAAGAAGCATAGTAATAGTTATGTTGCAAAGTAAAGATAATGATAGTATTAAACCTTACCCTTTGCCTTCCCTCCTAACACTCACCTTTTAATGCTACTACCATCAAGAGGTGTGAATAGAAAACTCCCAGTAAATACAATTCCTTAGATCACTAAATATGTCTTTACTAAATAAAACAACAAAGATTGTATCAAAACTGGTTTTTAGACATACCTACTGCCGTTTCAGAACTTCCATTCATTGAATGGAACTGTTGGATTTGGAGCTGCATTTTTAAGGATACTTTTTAGCAAAGAAATTATTTTGAATCAAAGTAGACAAACAGAATCAGCGTTCCCAGTAGAAACGTATTGGGAATCACAAAACAAGAGTTGTAAATTGTCTAATTTTTTCTGTTTTGTTTTAAACTCTTAATCCAGATATTAAACGTAGAACATAAAATAATTAAGCAACAGAAGAATTAAATTACTGAGAATAAAAATGACCATTTCAACTGTTGGGCATTACACACAGTAACCCTTTTGTTTTCAGGCTATAGCTGAACATCAGGTTGTACAGGCTATAGCTAGAAAACATCACCTCCATGCTGAGGTATAAAAACCAGCGATTAACTGTAAAGAGTTAATCAAGACACAGAGGCAAGTAAAATATACATAGCACTAGAATAGCAAGCGTTGAGAAATATACTTCCCGACGAGTAGGAGGGGAAAAAATACTTCCCTACTCCTAAGTGGAGAACTTGAAGAATTGTATTAATGGAGATCACTGAAAACTAAAATCAAAATGTTCTCCTTTTTATCTTAGAATCTCTTATTGGAAGCTCAGTGGCATATAGAGTGGAGATGCTAACTAGAAGAAACATAGAAGTTGTCTTTAGCTTGCATACTAATGCTCAGGCATTTCTTTTTAATCTCATACAGTGTCTGAATAAGATATGTTGAACAAATCATGAGAGACAGACAACTTTTCTAAAATAAGTAGTCTGTTTCAAGATGAATCCATGAACTCACACTACACTTCTGCACAGTAGCAATAGCTAGTTCTGCAAAATGGATGGACTGTAAATTCCTACTAACTGGCATCTAGTTAAACAGTTAAGTGCTGTGTGAAATTCTGAAGCAGCAATAATTGTATTATTGCCCATAATGTTCTAAAGCCCTGGGATGAGGACTGTTGTCAATAAATTCACTCCTCTGGCGCAATGGGCCTCTCTACAATAAGAATAAAGTTCACTGTATGGGAGACAGAATTTCTCAAGGGGCTAGTGTGAGACACTGGAATGCACTCCCTCAGACTCTAAGGACCATCATAACCTCACCACCTTCCGTTCCAAGTGCAAGGCTTGCTTTTTTTCACTTTGCCTTCTCTAGCATAAAGATATAGCAACACATATATATTATATTAAAACAGACAGAAAAGACACCAAAACAAGACACTTCACTGCACATGCTTCTCCCTCTGGGAAGAGGATGAGAGAACAAACGTGACAGATGTATAGTCATGTTGCTCAGATACTATGGTGATAAGCATGATATATATACCTATATAGACTAGACTAGTGCTTGAGTTTTTACTGTACCTCAATTAAATGTATACTGAAAGTAGCTTAGATAAATGAGTTTTCTGGAATTTGTTTAAAAAGGTATTTTTAAAGTTTTTGGGAATGGGGTGATTAGCATCTTTTTTTCTCATTGTTACCATACCACCAGGGGCCTGTAGGTTAATTGAGGTTTTGCAAATACTCCTGTTTTATTATGTCCAAGTTGTATCTTTTGTGGTTTAAATTCAACTAGTAAGATATCCTTAGCAGGAGAGGTCATTAAACAATGTTTCTTTATTTCCAGAACATGATGCACTTCTAAGTGTAAACCAAAAAGTGTGCCAGTTTTTAACCTGTTGTATTGCTTGTATTCAGTATTTCACATTTTGATGGTTACAGATCCTATGGTAGTGTATTCAAAGCTATTCATAAAGAAACAGGTCAAGTTGTTGCAATTAAGCAAGTTCCTGTTGAGTCTGACCTGCAGGAGATAATAAAGGAAATATCCATAATGCAGCAATGTGACAGGTAAGTTCATGCAGCGAATCCCACCTGCAACCCCTTAAGAAAAGTATTATGTGATTTGCTTAGTAGTTGAATCTGGGAAACATAGTGTTGTCTTAAACGCTTTTCAGAAGTGAGACCAGCACTGTCTGAGGTGGACTAACCAACACTTATTGAAGAAACATGATTTACATTGCCCTTTTTAAAAATAGTTTTCTGCCAGCCGCTCCCCTGTCTAGTTTAATAGATTATAATCTTGTTTACAATAAGTGCTATTTGAAAAACTGAAGGGAGACAGCAGGCAGTGTATGCATGATTCTCTTCCCCGCCCTAACCCCCAGCATGCTCCACCTGGGTTCCAATTATGTTTCCTTTTGCATATGCAAAGGCAAGTGCGCTGTCTGAAAGGGTGACATGATTCTCATTTGCAGAGCTATCACCAGCATGTGCCGATTTTAGTGCACTAAAATACTAAGTTAAAGCACACTCAAAATTACTCCTGCACAATTGGGGAGGTTGTATTTTGAAAGTCAGGCCCAGTGTATCTCTCACTAATTTTCCTTTGGAAAAATTATCTGAGCAGAAAAGCTTATGAAGAGATCATATAGGTAACTCTGTCGTCACCCTCCCCCCCCCAGGGTTTTTCTTGGATAAAACTTTAAAAGCCGCATACCATTTCGAAGTCCTTATTTATTCTATTAAGCCTCCTAACAATTTTCTTAAACTGCAAGCAAGCAAAAAAGCTTTAAAGTGAATGAGATTTGCAGTACTAAAACATGGACACAATGAATTATAATTCTGCTGAATACATTTCTTTAGCTATTTATTCTTCCTTCTGGCAATCATCATCTCCCTAAATAAAATGTAACCTTTTTAGAACCTGTTCATAAAGTATTCTATGAATTAAGTTACAAAATTTCTTTAGGCTTCTTTGAGCATTTTGGTTTTTAAAGAGAGACTAGGAGGCCTAAAATAAGACCTTCTATTTTGCCCAACTGCTCGACACTTGTGAGTAGCAAGGGTAGTGAATCAAGTAAAAACTCTGTTCTCTGCACAAACGTTCTGGGAGACTCCTACATGGTGACTAATTCCTCTGATATAAAAATTCTTACATAAGAGAGATTGTCATTCATAGAACAGAGTGAGTTTATTTTTGGTCCTTTTTTAACAGTCCCATCTTGGACAATCTGTAACTTCTTTCCAAAGGACAGAGGGTCATTTTTATTATCTGATACATTAATATTGAGTAGGTTATTGCTTCTTGGGCAGCCAAGCAGCAACTGTAGATAAGATAAACTGGCCTTCTATACTCAAAGACCTGACTCTTATTAGGTTACTAAAAGGCATCATGTCTCAGAACTATATTGCAGAAGCAGGAGGAATGGGTGTTACGATACTGCAGAGGAAATCATCAAATGGAGGATATGAGCATTTCCTGCAAACTCTTAACCTTGTAACATGCTCAGCCTTAAGTCTCAGATCGCAAGTCTGACCCTGAACTCTTAGCATCTCTTTTAGCTGTGATTTGTCTTATGCTCCTATTTTACAATTGTTTTCTTCAGTACTATCTGACTCTTTTCTTCTTCCAATTTTCCATAGTCCCCATGTAGTCAAGTATTATGGCAGCTATTTTAAGAACACAGACCTGTGGATAGTCATGGAGTACTGTGGAGCTGGATCTGTGTCTGATATCATTCGACTACGAAACAAAACAGTATGTCCTTCCCCATTACAATCCATATTATACAATGTCAAGATTTAAGAATCCAGTAAAAATATTACATATTATACATGACACTAAGTAGCTTTGTAGTGGTCTATGCATAGTTCGTTGGCCTGATTTTTTTTTAATAAGTATTAAGCATCTAGAGCGCTCATTGGCTGCCCTGTGAGCTGCAAGTGTCCAGCACTCCTGAAAACTAGGATATTTAACTGGCTAGCTAACTTGATCCTTCATGATAATGCATTTGCAGTTTGGGTAAGAGTTCATTTTAATCAGAAAAGTACGTAAATCTGGAAAAAATAGAATCCTGGTTTTCTGGGCTTTTTATAGTTGACCTTGTATAGTTCTTAGATTGATGGTGTAACAGCAAGAATAGTTACCTGTGAAAGGGTCATGCACACAAAATACATAATGTACGTGAAGTGAGACCAAGTAAACCAGCTGGACTATGTATAGATAATACTGTATCTTGACAACTGAAACTGCATCAAATTTTCTGCTAGTTGGTATGGGAATCTTGTATTTGTATTGCAAGCCAATGTCAGTCATCCGCATTATATGCCGATCTAACTGCTTTTTTCTTTAGTTGACAGAAGAGGAAATAGCTACAATAGTACAATCAACCCTCAAAGGACTAGAATATCTGCACTTTATGAGGAAAATACACAGAGATATCAAAGCTGGAAATATTTTACTAAATACAGAAGGACATGCTAAACTTGCAGATTTTGGGGTAGCAGGCCAACTTACAGTGAGTAAAATCATTACTTCAGTTGTGTATGTAGAAATTTCTCATTCAGCCTGCAATTACAAGTGTTAAATTGAAACTCTTACTAAAGAGATTATCCTAAATTCAGTTGTTTAGCACTTTTACATGAATGCGGTGAACAGGCACTGAAGTGCGGCCCAGAGGACGGACAATGCAGGATGACATGTTGGCTTTCTTGTCCACAGAACTAAAGCACCAAAACAGAAACACCTCTGGTTTTCTCCTGAGTCCTCACACAGTTCTGCCAAAGTATCTCAATCTTGATGTGCAAAATTCCTTATTTCAGTCTTACTGAGTCTAACTTTTGTGTATAATCTTTAGGGACAGTGTTATATACTAATGAATAGCTGGCAAACTTGTTTCTTCTGCTTGCCAAATTCTGTTCTTCTGAGCCGCCTTCTCTCTCTTCACCCCCCCTTTCCATTTTAGGATACCATGGCAAAACGAAACACAGTTATAGGAACCCCATTTTGGATGGCTCCTGAAGTGATCCAAGAAATTGGGTATAATTGTGTAGCAGATATCTGGTCACTAGGAATCACTGCAATAGAAATGGCTGAAGGAAAACCACCATATGCAGATATTCATCCAATGAGGGTAAGGATTGAGGCCTCTTAAAATATAAAATGTTGTTCAGTTATCTAGCTTTTAACCTAGAGAAAATGAGGGAGCTCTTTTTTTACCTGCGCTCTTTAATATTGAGTAAAATGGAAAAAAGTTCTTTGAAGGAAAATTGGTCAACTTGATTCTTCTGTGTCGAGGATGTGAAATGACTGGGTTTGTTCAGAATATGCATATGGGGAAATGGATAGTCTTGTGAGTGTGATCCAAAGTGAATCTTTTTGTCACTGCCACCAGCAAACACAATTTTTCATCATCGTTGTCCTAGCTTATCAGTCCAAAAGTCAGATCTGGTGTTATCACTTATCTCAAATAGTTCCTTGGGAGTACAGTATGTTGATAGAGGGAACTGCATACATCAGCGTTCCAGTGTTTGCTTAGGGTCTCCACATTCACATTTCGGATCATTCCTCAGCTTCCACTTGGTCATATTGTTTCCAGTCTTTGCCATCCTAATTCTCATTTGATTTAGAGTACACAAGTGTTTTTTGTTCGAGGTCAGTGCCTGGAGAGAGTTGTTCTGGAGGAACCAGGTCCTCCGAGATCATCAGCAATTCCCAACATTTTGTTACTCCGTAGTTTTCCACTGTGGTATTTTTGGGGTAGAGAGATTTCAGAGGCAAAGCTCTTTTGGGAGTTCCACCTCTTGAGGCATGGAATGTGTCCATGCAGTGTGTGGTCCAGAATTATGCACTTCTTTTTTTCCTTTTTACTAAAGGACTTTTCATGGTTTAAAATGGCAAAATGTCACCCTCTATGCAAAATAGTGGCATTGCTATAGGCGGAAATACCACTGTATTGAAGTGTACAAATCTCCTTGTTCTGTTTGGAGGGGAATATATGTAACATTGGCATAAACACTTGAGAAGCTGTGGAGAGTCTGGATACATGAATAATTTTGCAAGTGTCTGTCCCTATGCTTTGACCAAATCTGTTATCTGTTGTGTGTTGTTTTTTTTAATCTTAAAAATCTTAGATTTCCAAAATCAGTGAACATTATGTATTTTATTTTTATCAGGCAATTTTCATGATTCCTACAAATCCTCCTCCAACATTCCGGAAGCCAGAACTCTGGTCAGACAACTTCACGGACTTCGTAAAACAGTGTCTAGTGAAAAGTCCTGAACAAAGAGCTACTGCCACACAGCTTCTCCAGGTCTGGTATTTGTTACCTGGGGTGCTCAGGGGGAGTTCTTAAGTAGACAGACATGGTGCAGGCAATGAGTATTTGTGCAATTCGGGATGCTGGTTTCCCTTCATGCTTTCCCTGTGCAACTTTTACAGTGTAAGATGAAGTTGTATGAGGTTTTTTCAAGCCTTCAGATTCTTCCCTAGAAATTAGACCTTCTACTTTCTTTTCCCTTACTCACACATGCATCATCTTTGTGTCCACAGACTTTTGTCAGTGTTTCAAGATTTTGAGAGAGGAATCCTGACATTTGATTATTAAGCCATACATTTTACTGCTTAACTGACCCTATGTTTAGAAAAGAGCAATATCCGATTATGTTCATGTCAACGTTCTACATTTCCTAGCTATCCCAATTTTGCCCTCTAGTCGTTCTATGACATCAAAGACTGCTACTTACAAAGATACAAGCAAAGCTAATCGGTTTCTAAAGCACTCCCTAGGTTTTAATAACTAACTTTCCCTTTGCTGTCTTTGAGCTGATGGATGTTGCCTGCATTCTGCACCATGTGAAAGGAGCCCTGGTTCTTTCCTCTGAAGTACCTCTTCCTTTCTGTGACAGAGGTGCATCTTGGTTTCTGAAGCATTCTCAAGGGAATGTCTTTATGGCTTTTCAATTAATCCTTTGAATGTCAGAAACAGAAGGCAATAACAAAAGCAGACTATTGGCCTCTTATTGGAAAGCAATAGCCACAGTGTTATTTTAGGTGTTTTCTGAATTTATCTCATTTCTAGATATGATAGTTCAGAAAAAAAGTATGAATGCAGGATCATGCAGAAATGCCCTTGTAATCTGACCCAGTACAGGTCTCTTGTTCTCCATCACTAAAAGGCTTAAATTATGAAATAAAAGTTTATTATAAAGGTTTTTTACTTGGTTGTATACTCCAACTGTAATTCATTAGGGATAGGCATAGCTTTGGGTAACAGTGTTTTACTGCTTTGTCTTTGTTCAGATTTGCTGCTTATAAAATATAGCTACTTTTTTTAGCATCCATTTGTTAAAAGTGCCAAAGGAGTGTCAATCCTGCGGGATTTGATTAATGAGGCAATGGATGTTAAACTGAAACGCCGGGAAGCACAACAGCGTGAATTGGATCAAGATGATGAAGAAAACTCAGTAAGTGTTCAATGGACACAGTAACTTAAAAATATTGGTGCTGATGTACCTGAAAGTAGGTGCCTTTCCCAAGCTGCTCTAAAGTAGGTTGCATGCTTGGTATAGTCAAAACTTCCTCCCCCCAGTTTTATGAGAGGCACAATAGCCAACACCACTGCTGCTTAGAACATGTACTACGAGCCACACCGAACACAAGACTGGTATGCATGGATGCCCACTTCTGCCTCCCAGCTGTTGGAAAAATTGAAGCAATTTGGGATGGACTCAGCGGCCAGTTTTATGTGAGGCACCATAGCTAGTGCCAACACTGCTTGGAACTCCAGACTAAACAGGGGAATTTGTTAAACATGCTTACTTCTACTATAAAGGAGCAGAACTCCAGTCCTTTGAGTCTTATCTATAGTAATGCTAACTTTTAGTTGTTCCCAGTCAGGTCTCCATCCATTATCTGTCTCTGGCCAAGGACCCTTGTCCTGTTCCCTTCTAACCAGTGATTTTAAGGCTGCGCAGTGCATTACACTGTGATATACTCAGCAAGCCAACCTGCCTAAAGTCCAGCACATGCATGTTGCTTTCTCTCTGAGGACTATGAACAGTGTATTGCCAGCAGTTACAAGTTACCACAGAGTTCTTTCTAAGCAAGCACCTTTATTCTTAAGGTAAAAGAATTGGAGAGAAACAAACAATAAGTTTCTATACTCTCTCACCAGTTTCTGTACAAGCTTACCAGAGGTCACCCATCAGTCTCTGTCCTAGCCAGGCCGCATGTCTTTCCAGCCTTTCTGCAAGGGTTGGTGTCTCCCTTAGGCAGAAGGTGCTGTCCATTTGCTAGATCAGAGAGAACACCCTGAGTCTAAATACAGCGTTTTTAATACCAAAAACCCTTTCTTTGTTGGTTGACCTCTGGAAAACTCAGTTTGAACTAGTATGTGCAAGCCTCCCAAAGTTTGGTACCTCTCTAGAGTTGTTTACAATCTGATTCACTTTAATCATACTTTCTCCCCCATGCTGTTTTTAGTTCCTGGTGAAGCTGTGCAACCCTGATGTGTATAGTCCCTGGTCCACAATGATGCATCACCCAGTCATAGCTTTCATACAATATGTTCTCCCCCCAAAGATACTGTATGAGATTGCAATATCTGTCACAAAGTTAATATGTGGTAACAAATGGAAGAAAAATTCTCGCTTTAAAAAAGACTGGGTTTGATTTTAATGTACAATTCATTTTTTTTAAAGCTGCGCAGATTCAGTTCATTTCAGTTTGAGAGATGATCACTAGTGATAAACCATTTGAAATCCCAATTCCTAAAGACTTTTGATCTTCAGAACGTACACGCTATAAACTGAATACTGCTACTATCTAATACCTGTTCAGTGATCTCTAGAGGATTTCTGGCAATTTTAGAACTAGGAAGGGCTGAATGAGCATTGTGACTAAATTACTCTTAGTGATAGGCCACCAAGTCAAGACAGATGCTGGCTGGCTGTGTTGGGAAACTTGTACTGCTAATATCTCTGCTCTGTTCTGTGGTTAAGTGGAAGACTTGAGTCTGCAAAGTTGTCATCTCAGCATATTTCTAACAATAGATAACGCGAGAGGAAAAGGAACGGAGAAGATCTTTCATTACCCATTTGGGGAGGGAAGGAGAAAAGAAAAGGCATAATTTTGTTACAACTTGTTTACTTTACGATATTTTTGTAAGACTCTCTGATACCAGAGAAATATTGGAAGTTGGTACCGATTTCTTTTGAATGTGGCCACTCTTTTAATAAGATTGCTCAGTAAATGCATTTCTTGCATCCTTCTACAGGAAGAAGATGATACAGATTCAGGTACCATGGTACGGGCTAGTGGGGATGAGACTGGTACTATAAGAGCTGCAAGTACAATGGGTGATGGAGCCAATACTATGATAGAACATGATGGTACCCTGGAATCCCAGCTGGGTACAATGGTAATAAACACGGAAGACGAGGAAGAGGAGGGGACCATGAAGAGTAAGAACTCATTTTTAGTATTGTATCTTCACTAACGGCACACACAGGTTAAAATGCACAGGTACGACTGGGGGAAAAACACATGAAGGTATGCAGTCAAAAAGTACAATGAGATCATAGTACAGTGGTTCCCAAACTTTTCTCTGCCATGGCACACCTTGATACCTTTTAATTATTTTGAGGCACACCACCAGATAGTCTCCAAATGAACTCATGGATATTCATGAGCCAACTCAACTCTTCAAGTAGTTTTTCAAGAAATTCCGTGGCACACCTGCTCAGGCCTGACGGCACACCAGTGTTCTGTGGCATACTGGTTGGGAAACACTGCCATAGTAGGATGAAAGCTATGTTTTATAATTGAATTTAAATACACAAATTACTCTTTAACACTGCGATTAGAACTGTGATTATTTTTTTTAATCATTTGACAGGCCTACTTAAGATTATTAAAATGTCTTATGTATGGCAGCTAAAGATATTTTAATTAAAATGAGTAATAGCTTTCAGCAAGCTGCTCCGTCTACAGGAGATGTTAGTTATGTACTTTCACTATGCTGTTTATTTTAGACAAGCATATTGTCAAGGTACTTCCCTTGACAATACCTACTAAATAATTATAAAATTATATAAATTACCAGCTAAACTTCAACCTGGGTTTTCTAACTTTGAATTCAGTTTTATAGTTTTTCTATTCTGGTACGTCAGTCACACTTCCTGTTCTAAGGAGTTGCCATTCATGCTAATGCTGGCACACAGAAGACAAGCTATTTGAAGTTACTAGATGCGCTCTATTATTATGTTTCCAGTCAGTAGATGGGAGCATTTTATTAAAGAGAGAATTTACTTCTAAAATATGAAATAGTATTGGTTATTTGTATTGTAGTAGTGCCTTGGGCTCCCAGTCATGAATCAGGGCCCACTGTGCTAACACTTAACAAAAAAGATGAACCCTGCCCTGAAGAGCTTTGCAGTCGAAGTATAAAGTGAGACAACAGCTGGATATAACACATAGAAGGGAGAATACAAGATAACAAGGAAAGGAAACCTGATCAATGTGACAAGTAGCAGTCCCAATACACCTACTGTCTAACCATGTCTGGGAGGGTGTTGGGGGGAAGGTGTTTTTTGTAGGCGTTGTGGCAGAGGGGAGATTTAAGGAGGACGATGCTGGGGCTTTGCAGATGTTCACTGGGAGTTCCTTCTAGGCATAGAGTTGACAAGGGAGAAAGTACAACAGTACTTGTTTTTTAAAATATGAAAAATAGGCAATGAAGGTTGGTGTTGGTGAAAGAGCAGAGGTGGGGGTCAAAACCTTAATAGGGTATGGTATAATAGGTAGGATCAGAGTAGGCCATGAGGGTCTTAAGTGAAGATGGGTATCTTCAGCAAGGAGAGCCAGTGGACAGGAGTGAAGAGGTGTGAATGATGTAGGTTAATCAACAAACCAGGAAAACTACCTTTACATTGACTTTTTCTGTGGGTATAAGTGGGGCAAGATTGCATTGGCCTAGGCTGGAGAGGAGGCGGTGTAATAGTTGAGATGCAAGATGTAGTGCACCTGGATGAAGTGATGGAAAAGAAAGACTACATCTTAATGATGTAATGCAGGAAAAATTGGCAGTTCCTTTTCCCTTATCTTTTAAGCTGATATGATGGTACAGACTAATGGTTAATTTCTTCTGTGATTGTCTTTAAAACATGGTTTGTAGAAATGCTGGTTCAAACGGGAACCCCTTTCAGCATATTCAGGAGCTGGGGAGATTGTCTCAGCATGACTGGTGAAAGTTTTCCCTGTTGTGGGATCTTCATGAGCCTAGCTGAAACCTGGGCTCCATCAGCTGGAAAACACTTGCTGAGCATAATAAGCGTTCTGGAGGTAGTCCTTGAGGAAACTGGGTCTGAGCCAGCTTGTGGCTTTAAAGATGAACTGGATAATGGAATCTGAGTAATTGGTGTGATTTATATTTGCACCAGGCAGTTCTTGGAAGATGACTACTACATGCTGCATGAGCTTCAGCTGCCAGGTGGCCCCATAGGTTAGCAGCAGGTAGTGGGTTGCAGTTAAACAATACTGATACAAGTAATCTGGGAAAAATTTCCTTTTTAATAAGCATGATGAGATTTGTTCAGAATGCAATCACCTTTGTAACACCCAACTGTCTTGTGACTCGTTGCTTATTCGTTAGACTAATGTGAGTACTTGGGGATTTTTAGTATGTGTAGTAATGTGCTTATTTACCATTAGTAATGTTGGGGTCCTATTTACTATGGAATCAGTTGTGATTTAGACAGTAGTGTGCAGCATAAACAATAAACTTGCTTGCTGCAGGATTTATACTTCAGTCCCCTGGTCGTGGTGGTGTTCTTAATTTACCTCTTCTCTCTGTTGCACATTATCCCAATGGAGATTTTTTGTGGAAGTTTTTTTACTATAGTGTTTATAATCCATGCGGCATAGCTAGTGCTGGATATTGAAACTTTTGTAAATAATTAAGCATTGTGTGGTGGATCCACTGTTACCTTTTACAGAATTTTAGTTTTCCCCGGTAAGTTTGCGGGGGTGAGGAAACAGGTGATGCAGCTCTACCTCTAACGATTGTGACCGGGACAGATACGATCCAGCACTCCTTTCCATACTTCCTTACCGTTCTTCAGCAACTTCCCCTCCGGCTTAGAAATCAAAATTTTTCACTATTTAACCTCTAACACTGCATTTTAACCAATTTGTGAGTCTATCTGATTTGTTTTGAGAGGTTCATCAGCTGATTTGTTTTATTTCACCATGTTCATGAACCTTGACTAGCATTTGAAGTACCTGTTTTGAGAATCATATCTCTTAAAAGCAGCTTCAGTTATGCCAGGGATGTCAAACCCAAATACACAGTGGGCCGAAATTAAAAACTTGGACAAAGTCACGGGCCAACCTTGATTTTTATTGAAAAAATGTCTACAATTGAGGAAGTTTTTCCTTCTCATCAAATATAACGATGAACCTTTTCATATGGAAACAAACTTAAGTTTTGCTTAAACATTGAATCTGGAACAATCAAAGCTTAATACTATAAACACATGTGAAATCGGTGCATGCGCTGTCTACCGGTGGGCCAGCTCTAGTAGACATTTGGTATTTTCTCACGGGCCAAATATAATTACACTGCGGGCCAGATTTGGCCGGCGGGCCTGAGTTTGACTTCATTAGTAATCGTGATCTCCTGGAAATTCTTCTTTACCACGCAACCTTTGCCTTTCAATAACTGAGCTCTCATGTCTGGCCTAAAATGCCTTTCTGGGAAAGGTGAAGTACTTTGTTACATATGGCAAGCAGTGATATCTCTACTAGTTTCATCAAATGACATTCTGAAACAACAAGACTGCAAGACAAGATTAGCACTATGAGTACTAGAAATAATCCCTAGTTGAAAAGTTTTATACATGGCATATTTGCATGAAAGAAATCTAGAGGGGATACATTGACCTTCAGAAACGGAAGTGAGTCCAGCATAGCTTAAATGCTTTAGTACTTAGGAGGCTGTTCAAATGTTAGTGATAATCTAGCTCTTACTACTCAGGCTGTAGAGAATCGATTGAACAGAGGAGTGGTGTTAACGCTTGTCCAAGAATAAAAGGTGTGGGTAAAAATCCTTCATGAATGAAGCATTTGATATCCTGCAGCATAGAGTATATTTGGTTAGAGTAAGCAATTTTGCAGTCTTAAAAGATGGATTCATGGAATGATTTGAGTTCATTTTCCACAGACTTCCAGGAGAAACCTGGTCTCCTTCTAGTTAGTATTTTTCTGAGTTTGAGGGGAATGAGAAATCCTTTGCAGGATTAGTCCAAAAATTCTGAGATACCTTAAGACGACTGCTGTTTTCTAGCGTCTGAAACTGGCTCACCTCTCCTCCTGGCTTAGTCTGATGAGGTACTTCTCTCTTATGAAGGATTCCAGAGCAACTTTGAGAACCCTTCGCATATACCCACCTGCTCCCAAGCATAAAAGATACCAGCCATATCAACACAGAGAATAATCATTCCCTCGCCAACAACAGAGAACATTTGATACATACAAACAAAGGCAGAGACCTCCAGAGACTAACTCAGACCCAGACGCTGTCCTTGCAGGCACAATAGTCATTTTGAAGTTGAGGATCTGAGACCCTTCCCCACCATTTCAGTGCCAAGAACCATCAACCTACAAATCTTTGGACACCGATTGTGCTCTTTTTACAACATCTGTGCGTCAATCATTACAGACAGATAAGCACTAGAGATAATTTTGAATGAGCTACTCCGTCTCTTTTTATATTCATACTACCCACCAACCCTCCCTCCCCATTCCTTTTCAGGAACCCCTCTAATGAGCATCTCCTGCAACAAGAGGTACACCATCTCCTACAGTTAATTGCAGTGGAACATGTCCCACCACAGTACAGAGGGAAGGGATTCTACTCCCACTATTTCTTAACACGGGAAAAAATGACAGTAGCAGGCTCATTCTGGGTCTCAGAAAGCTCAACGGATTAGTTGGAGTCCAAAAGTTCAAAATGGTCGTGTTAGCCACAGTAACCCCAGTGCTGGAATTGGGGGTTTGGTTCTTAGCCCTCGACCTGCAAGATGCGTATTTCCATATTATAATTCATCCAGCATATCGATGATTCCCTCCATTCATAGTGGAAACAGAACACTGTCAATACAGGGTACCACTACTGTGCCACGGGTTTTCTCCAAGACCCTTGCAGTTCTGGTGGCACACTATTCAGGCAGGGGATAATAATATTCCCATATCTCAATGACTGCTTCTTGAGAAGCCACACATGATTAGAGGCCTTACACAATACCCAGAGGACCAACAATCTTTTTCAGAGTGTAGAGTTGCAAATAAATGAGCAGAAATCAACCATAAAGCCAGTACAATAACTGAAGTTCATAGGGGCACAGCTCGACTCCATAGAGGCCAAAGCATTGTTACCAATACACATTTCATACACTAACAAATTTCATATCAGCTAGCTACCCTCTGCCAGTATATCGTAACACATACCTGCCTTCAGATGCTTGGACATATGGCGGTCATTACATTTGTAGCTCAACACATGGGATTACACATGCTCTGTCTACAATGATGGCTGCATTCAACTTACATACCAAACAAACAGTCTCAACAGATGCCTGATATTACCACCGCCCGCCCTCCCCAAAGTCAAGTGCTTTCTAACCTTGTGGATGAAACCAGAAAACATCTGCAGTGGAATAGTATTCTAACGGGAACAACCATCAGCAATAATTACAACTAACTGGATGGGGTGCTCATATGCAACATCACCCAAAGGCAATGGTCTCCTACGAAAGCTTGTCTGCATATCAGTCTACTCGAGTTACAGGCAGTTTGTAATGTGTGCTTACACTTTCTTCATGTTCCACAGAAATCAACAGGGTGAAGCCCGGTCCCACTCACTATGTACAGAATCTGTAAGACTGTGGAACTGGTGCATAGTGCACAAGGTAAACATCTTGGCCTCAGATTCCCTGGCCGCCTGAATACAATGGCAGTCATGTTGAGCCAAAAATTCTTTCAAGAGCATGAATGGGAATTAAATGACACGGTGCTACAGTGTGTATTCCAACAATGGGGAACTCCATCAATAGATCTGTTTGCAACAGCAAAGAGCCAAAAATGCCCACCCTTTTATTCCAGAGCAGTGTTAGGACCGCAGTCATTAGGGGACACTGTCCTCCTCAAATGGGAGGCAGCGCTATTATATGCATTTCCACCAATCCCATTACTATCATGAGTAGTACATAATCTACAGCATGACGGGGCCTCAATCATACTAATTGCCCCACTGTGGCCCAGACAACCATGGTACTCTGACCTAATGAGAATGTCGACCTGCACCCCACAACAGCTTCCTCTTCAGAGACCTATCATAGGAGAAGGGCAGAATTCTTCTTCCTGATCTGGGTAGGCTTCACCTGAAGGCTTGGTTCCCATGTGGTTCCACTAACAGGAATGGAACTGCTCAGAAGAGGTTAAATTTATTACTCAGCGGCAGGAAACCATCTACACATAAAACCAACACTCAAGTGGAAGAGCTTATATACACTAATGCACGTTCGGCACCCCTCCCACTAGTTCTGGACTACATTTAGAACTAAAAACCTGGGGTCTTTCCATGAGCTCCATTAGCGTACATCTTGCAGATATCCACACATTTCATCACAACAGCGAAGAGGTGTCACTATTTATGCATCCCATTACCAAATATTTCTTTGCTGTGTTACAGAACATACCCGGAAATCCATGGCCCCACAGCAACATGGGATTTCAACATCTCTCACTGACTCCCGTTCGACCTTTTAGCTACATGCTCGTTCTTACACCTGTCAATGAAAGTAGCGTTCTTAGTCGCAATCACCTATGCTAGAAGCGGAGACTAAATAGGAGTCCTCATGGCACACCCTTCATACCCCATATTCTTTAGGGATAAAATCTCTGAGACCTCATTCTAAACTTCTACTGAAAGTAACATCCTCCTTTCATATAAACCAACCGATCATTCCCAAAACACATTGGAATGAACAGGAGGCCAGATGGCGCACACAGATGTCAGAAGAGCGATGGCATTCAGACCATTCCGTAAATCCCCAAGAATATCATCTCTATCACAGAACAATCCAAGGGATCCCCAATATCCACTGACAGACTCTCCAAATGGATCTCTAGCTGCATCCACTTATGCTACGACCATAGCAAAATAAAACCACCACCAGGGATTAGAAACCACTCCATTTGGGCAATGGTGATTTCCATCACCTTCCTGAACACTGTACCACATACAGACATCTGTAGAGCTGCAACCTGGGCTTCTGAACATGCATTGATAAGACATTATGCAACTACACAGAGCTCAGGCACTGCTATGCTCTACAGTTTTAACATCAGTTACTTGAACCACTCTGAAGTCCCTTCCGCCCACAACAGGGCACTGCTCTGCAGTCACCTAAAGTGGCACCCACAAGGACAGCACTTGAAGAAGAGAAGGTTGTTCATGCTGTGGAATAACAGGTTCTTCAAGATGTGTATCCTTGTGGGTGCTCCACTACCCCCCCCCAGCCACCCTAGTCCCTTGTACTTCAGAGTTTCTAGCTAGAACTATGCTGGAGAAAGAACTGAGGGGGTTGGGTCATACGTGCAATGGTTGAGGCACCAATGGTGCCATGAGAAAGCCACTGGCATGTGCAACCTGGACAGTCAGTGTTGTGAAAAATCTCCAGTTGCTGGTGCCAGGATGCACTAGCACCTAAAGTGGAGCATCTACAGTGGGACACATCTTGAAGAACCTCAGTTGCTGCCGAGGGTGAGTAACCTCCTCTTTTCAAGATTCAAGGAGCAGCAATTTAAAAGGTTTTTTGGTTTTTGTTTTTGTGGGGTTTTTTTGTTTTTTTTTGGGGGGGGGGAATAGAAATAAGAAAAAAGTCTGATCATTCTCTCACTTTTGAGTATTTCTCCAAACCTCTGATATCACTTGTTACACATTCACTAGTTTCACACTAAGGGAAAAATGCTATCACAATTCTGTTTAAACTTCAATGAGAGAGAGAATTGCTCTTTGATGTACCTGATACATTAACTCACAAAGTTGAACACTTTTAAACTAGTGGTTCTTAACCTATTTACCATTGTGGGCCACATATGCAGCTTTCTGTGTTATGTGGGTCACATCTACACAATATATATACTACCTGTAGGGCCCTTAGGACATCACATAAGTTGCAGCTGTGTGCCTATAGGCCACAGATTGAGAAAAACTGATCTAAACCCCTTCATTTTTTACCTACTTTGGTTCACTTACCCTGTTATCTTCACTTAGATTGCTGCCTCAAAAATTTGTGATCCTTACAAACTGAAAGTAAATAGTTCCGTCCTCCAGTTACTCTCTGTGTATAGAATGCATCTAGTAATTTTACTTTCACAGATGAAGCACCCAACTTTGAAACCAGCATTTAATTTCTGATTGGGGACGTCCTACAATGGCTACTGCAGCTGTAGGATGTGTCTTAGCATCTAACCAGAAGAGGGAGCTCCAGAACAGGCTGCTGTTTGAACTGGAATATGGGCTTCTAAACATTTCAAAGTGTCTGGGGACTTCCTCAGCCTGAAGACTGAATTTGAGGTTCCCAAGGTACAAGTGGTGTAGCAGCATCCCTCTTATGCACACTACTTTGATATACATGTAAATTTAATTTCAAGAGGACCCAGAGCAGCTTGGTTTCATTCAGCATTTTTACTCTTGCTGTCAAAGGAGTACCTACAATTAAAAAATAATTTGTCTTCAACCCAAATTGGCTTATAGATTTCATTATTTGGAAAATTACCATATCAGGTTAAAATTTAGTTTAAACTCTTTTGCCTTTCCTCTCAACCTTCTGCTCCAATAGGATAATATTGAATTCCTGAGTACAGTCCAGTGCAGTATCCATCTTACTATTCCTTTGTATAACTGTTTCTTGGGGAGCTGGCTAGGCAGTAGTTTCTTAACAGCTTGCAAATGCCTTTCTTATGAATTGCCTCATGTTCCATTTTCAACTTTATTTCCATGTTAATGTTCTTTGATGTTCAGTTAAATTGATTGAGTTGTGAAAACTCAACCTGCAGGAGAACTCTTTGAAGAAGGGTTTTTCATAATCTTAAATAAGTGAAATAATGATATTTTTAATGTTTTGGAATTGCAAAATTTTCATTAATTCATATATTTAAAATCGTATGTGTTTCAAATTACCATGAATTGTAACATCAATTGTCAAGAGTGTTCAGGTGAATACAATACAAAGATCTAAATTTAGTAGTAGATGCTTTCCAAGGAGTCTGAAACTTTTGGGTGCTTATATTTTTGAGAAACGGCAAAAATTGCATCCAAACTGGTTAACTTCCACCCTTTTTTGTCGTCTTGTACCTTTTAAAAGAAACAAATGCAAAAACCTGCCTTTAAATTAAAAAGGGACTGTGGGACATTAAAAGGTCATGTTTCAGATAAGGGTTTCTGTGGAAATTCTCAGAAGCAGTGTCCTCTAGCAACTCTGTGTGTGTGTGTGTGTGTAATGAAATTTTCAGGTAGCCATACCTTCTATCCTTAGGTGAATTGGCTTATGTTTTTTTAGGATTTGATAATTTAAATATGCTAGATTTAAAGTGTACTTGTTAAGTGTAGGGTTGAATACAGAAGTACCACAATCCTTCAATATACTATTGGCTACTTAAATATTTTACAATTGCTTGATTTGTTTTTTCCAAAGAGATCCTGAAAACAAATATTCAAACATTTGCAAATAACAAAACAAAACAAAAAGTCACTAGATATCCTAATCTGTTGTGCAATATTCCTCAAGTGTTTGGTTTTTCTGAGAACTGCAACTATTTCAACTGCATTGCTACAGGATTGTTGTAAATCCATTATTAAACTCACATCAAGTAACCTGTTAACTATTTTGGAGAAACTTTTCATTTTATCATTTAAATAGCTAGCCTTCTGGAGCACTAAGGAAGGGCACTCATTTATAATATCAGGAACTCTTGTTGTGCTAAGAGACTGGAATAATTAATTTAATATAGCCACAAGTAATCTTTTTTGGTCTTTTTTTGTTAAAACATCTATTAAACTACACTTCAGCCAGCCATGAACTCAGATTGCTAGTGGGGGGGAAAAAGTTGGTATTTCCTCTTTAAAGATAAATTTCACTACTAGTCATTCAAATTGATAAGTGACTGCATTTAGTTATTAAAATTTCTACTTTTATCTTGTCTTATCCACTTCTTGCTTTTTATTACTTGCCCATAAAATGGGTAGGATTTGAGATGATGGAAAACTGGTACCTTGGATCTTTTTAGGTCTAAATAGAGCACACCTGATGCGGCAGGTAAGATTACAACCCAAGAAAGCAATATAGTTATCAGATCTCATAAGCAAAGTAAGAACTAGTTTGGTCAGTACTTAATTCTGCCCTGTCTTTCTTAAAGGGGCCTGTCGGTGAGGCACGTAAGCACCAAACAAAACATACGATGGAGTCTGTGTGTCCAAAGGGGTGTCTTTGTGTGTTCGAGTTTTTTGGGTATAGATGAATTAAGTGCCACAATAAAGAGCCTATCGCATGGAAATCTTTAGTGTACAGCTGCACCAGTGTGGCATTCACAGCTCTAATAGCACCATTCCCTCTGTCCTATGATCTAAAATACGTCTCCATTTGTGATTGTTAAAGATCCCATGGCATTCCTCACAGAGCAGGTGTATTGGCCTCAGTATCTTATCTAGATTCCTAATCAAATGATTACATGACTTCATCTGTAATCTCCAATTAAATTTGTATCTTTTACTGTGTCCTAAGACGGGTAAATGTTTGTTCTGTTAAGAAACCACCTTCCATCCTAGAGATGGCAGTATTTCATTAATGAGTGAAATTGGTGTCTGTCTGAATGTATCTGAGTGATATGTGTGCTGCAATTTTTTAGGCGAGAAGTGCCATGTGAACATGTTATATTATTGGTGGTGTTTTGTTAAAGGAACAATATAGTGATATTTTACCTTTAGACACGTTTAAGTAAAATGTTTAAGTGCCAAGATTCAATAAACCTTTCACTAGTTAGAAGTCTGATTTTTCACGTAAAGCAATGTTTCCTCAGTAAAAACAGTAATTTAAAATGCAACCTGCATAATTAAAAATGGGTGACTTAGAAGGCACTCAGTAAGTGTTAAGCTGAGCTGCTGCTGCGGCTGAATCGAGTATTATTGATCTATACTTATGAGGCAGCTCTAGGTGGTTTAATATCAATAGTTATCTGAAGTCATTTCGTTGCCTGGTATTGAAATGGATGATGTGGTTATTGCAGAAGTACGTCATTGGCATTTCCATTGCATTTTTCATCTGCTGTTCTGCGGAAGAGAACTTTCCATAATACCACCTCCGGTTCATTTATTAGGTGATTCAAAGATTCAGTGGCATAGCTTTCTATCTAAAATTAATTGTACCATTTAAAAGTAATTGGGACATAAAGCACTATTAGCTTTATGCCCTCAGATACTATGATGGGCATTGTATAAATACCTGGGTTGACTAAACACTTCCTTCCCAACTGTTGCTTTACATTGCTCCTGGTGATGCATGATGAATGTAAATGTCCTCAAATAACTTTCTTCCAGTGCTGGGCCTGTTTCCCCGTGCTAGTTGTATTCTCTATTACTTTTCATCTTCAGCTTAACAGTACTCCTGGCAAAGATGACTGCTTTTTGTTTACTTCCCATCTGTGCAACAGGCATATCATGCCATGCAGCTAGTTGTGAGTGCAGCTGTGTAGACCAGCGGCGGGAGTACATATACTGTCATTTTGGTGTTGACAAGAAAGTGGTGTTTTTTAGCAGTGGTATAATGAAGTGTTCTGAAACACATTGAGAATCCGAAGGTATTACCTAACAGATTGTTTGTTTGGTTTTTTTTTAAATGGGTTAAATTTGGAGTTCATTTTCAGTTCTTTGTATGCTGAATCTTGTACAGGGCTTCACCGTTATTAATAAGCTGATAATACATGAACATACTCCATCCAATATTCTGAAATTGGAAGCAGACTTATAGAAGTGTTTAATGTAGCAATCTTAGCAGTATAGTCTAGTATTTACAGTACTTTGTAAGAAAGTACACTTGCACAAGTGTAACTATGAAGGCCAGTGATAGAAACCGGGAGAGGTTTCTGGACATGAGCAATGGCTTGATCAAAATGGGGAGCATGAGTGATGGAGTGAACTGTATACCACAACAGCATCTTGAAAGTTAGAGGAAAGAGTTATGATTTATAATTTGACACATTTATGATTAGACACAACTTTATCCCAAAATAGTCAATCTCATCTGCAGGTGAGCTCTGACCTACCTGTCTCCTCTAAGAATAATTAAGTTTATTTTCTATGAGGACCAGAATGAGCTGTGGAGGAAATACCCTCCTTCTGGGTTCCTCAAATAAAATCTTAAACTTCTTTGATCAAGGAGAGTGCCATCTTTAAATCGGAATTGCTATCAGCTGTTACTTATGCTACTGAGGATCTATTTTTCCCAAAAGAACAGCAATTAATGTGATGTATGCATATCAGCTTTTGTCTTTAGTGAATAAATTGTATGGCCAACAACAAGTGGAGACATTTAAAAAATGGAGCTGCTGACATGTCTGTGCTCTCATTCAGTTGTATACCAATCAAAATCCTTTGTTGTACATGAGACCCTGGATATGAGAGATTGCAACCCATTCAAGTAAAGTTGCTTCTGGGTAAGATTGATATGGGCTAGGAACAAGTTATCCCCTTGGAACTTGTCTCTATTTCCCCCCTGTTTTTTTCTGCTTTATTCTCCGATACCAATAGCTCCACATATTTAGTCCAATGACTAAAGCAAACAAGGTGAGAGAGAAGAATCACCTTCCAGAAAATCCTGTGGTGATGAATGGGGAGGAAAATAGCCTAGTAGTTCCTTTGTTTGCTTATGGACTAGTATAATATTGTCAAAGATAATAAAATAAAATGTTAAAAAGGGTGGTGCATCACAGACCATGCACAGAGCCTTTTTTCATTTTATAGAAAGATTCCTTCATCACATGTGCCATAGGCTTGAATTTTGTGCCATTAAGAACAAATATTCTTTCCTTGAATGAATCTAATATGCTTTATAGTTCACGAAATAGATTAGTTTGGATGCTTTGAATTAATTGTAATGTTCCTCTGATGCTTTGCAGTGGTGGCAGGACCCACCAAGCACATTTTACATTTCATTTGGGATTGAAACAAAGTTCCTCCTCATAGTCATTGGAAGACTTATCTGTGTAATTTAAGGAGATATGAAATGCTGTGTGCTTGTGCTTTATGTGGATGAATTCCAGTTCATGCTACTAAGGGGTAGGAAATTAATTAATGGTGGATACTTTTTGCTGTAGTTGAATAAATTCACTTCTCTCTGCTATGCTGTATGAAATGATGCAGTTCTTCTAATCTTTATTAGCTTCTGTACAAATTATCCAGAGCAGCTGTTAAACTTCAGTTATGGTTCTCTAAGGAAAAGCTTGATGCAAACCAGAACTACAGTTTCCATTTGAAATTTGCATATTAATGAAGCATTTATTGCATGTAATCATCGGGCACTATTATTGTTAAATGCTTAGCCAAGACCTCTGAGTTAAACTATAAAAGACAGCAGTGACTTTTTTTCTTAAAGTAAAATCTGACATTTGTTACATCCTCGCAAAGTTTGATGAGGAGCTCCTCTACACCGGGACTATATATTCCTGGGCATGTATGGTGCGTAGCACAGTGATTCTTATTTTGGGTCTCTGCATGCTACCACGAAACAAATAGTAAGTTATTTCCATAGTCGTCGTCGTACATTCTCCTGCCACCCAATACCCCATTCTCACAAATTCATGTACTCTCTGAAACTCAGTTCTTTGGCAGCTTGTCCAGATGCTGTAGCTTACTAAGACTGTGAGCAAACTAAAGCCTTTCTAATGAAGTCAGTCAAGTTCTTTCCTAGTACTTCAGTATGTAATTCCAGGAAATGTGCCCAGCTACTCAGATTTTGTCAAACTTTTTCTCATATTTGCAGCGGATAGGCATATCAAATAGTTTGTTGTAATAAGCAGTGATGAAAAACAGTATACAATATAAAAGCACTTTGAATTTACAATCTTTTATCCAAGGATCTTAAAGCACTTACCTGTGTGTAGTTGGTGGGAAAATTCCAAGAAGAAATCCTGTGTTGATAGATTCCTCATTTAGCAGTATAGTTGTCCAATTAGCCCCTGCTGATATTATTTGTCACCAAAAAGTCCTGTCTGAAAGACAACAACCTTGAGGTTGAAAATAAATAGTTATGAAAATGATTGGGTAGTTCTCTTGCAAAAACAAATTAATTATAACCAAATCAAATATTATATTCTGCAAATGTGCACATTTAAATCAGTATTACTGGCTCTCTGAAATGCAAGCCTATAATAGTAAATTGTTGTCCAAGTGCAAACCATTCTGAATTTGCTGTAAACACACTTTCTTATGATTAGCAAATCCTTGATCAACTGCAAAATACATTTACATATTCTGTATTTATATAACATTTCCTCTTGGTCATCTAACTTCACTGTTACATTCTAGGCAGTTGAGTTGTTGGACAGAATTACTGTAACAACAGTAGAAAGAGTTTCTGTGCTGTAGACCCTCATTCTGTCTTTGATGCCAATATACTACTTATGAATGTAGAAGAACACACAGTCATTGAAACAAGACTATAGCCATAATATTGATTATATGATAGATAAGAAAATACCTTTAAAACAGTAACTTTCTTAACCGATAAGGCAAAATTGTTGATGAATGGACTTGCATAGGAAAATAAAACATAACAATGAAGTACAAAATATATCTTTTAGAGGGCAGTTTTAATTTAAATATCAGGAAGTTGAAGAGAGCACTAAAAATAATCTAATAGCAATCTAGAAAAATTGAGGTGGATGAAATGTTAATGGGACACTTAATGTTGAAGTTTTATCTAAATAGTAACTTAACAAAAACTGTGTTCTGGCATTTTATGCACTAGTGCAATGTTTGTGCATTTGGGCTTTCAGCACTTCATGGTTATGTTTAAAACCAAATGGCTAGTTTTATCTTCAACATTTTTAATTTGAAAACCTTTCTATTAAGTTGACAAAGCCAAATTTTTGTTTTGATAATCTTTAGGCTTTCTTTCAGGAAAATGTACACGTGCTCAATATCTAACTTCTCTCATGTAATATTGCTGACCTCATAAGCCAACATTATATGGCTTTAGATAGAATTATAGTTTTGTGCATGAATGTGTCCATTAGCAAACTGGCAGGGCTGCAGATTAAACATTTAATTTTAAAATCTTAAGTGTTAAGTCTATTTATAGTTCAAAAATGTACTTGTAATGTACTTTTCCTAGCAGTTACCTCAGCTCTGATTTGGAATGAAGAAAATCTACAAGCTGCAGGCATAGGTCTCTTTAAAACAGAGCACAGATTTAAAGAACACACAAGACATTACACGGTCTTGTGTACAACTATTCTCATAGCCAATAACTTAGCTCTGGAACTTGCTTTAGGTGAGGGGGGAATCACTATAAAGAGGAAAAATAACAAACAAGGATTTTTTCTATTGCATTGGTTTCTATTTCCCATTTATTTTAGTAGGAGAGAAACATTCATGTTAGTCAGTTTTATTACTCAGCAAACTTGCTTGAATAATAGGAAATTTTCTAAAGTGTTCTGCCTTCGCCTAATTCTACTCCCATTGAAGTTGGTAATTTTTGGAAAATTCCATCCATAAAGTTCTCTTGCTAAATGCTATTAGAGTTAATTGGGCAATACTAATGAAGATTCGAAGCAATGGAATTTACTGGACATGAGGCTATGCTGAAGAGTAATACTATTAAATTAATGTTATAGAGTACCTGGTGTAGCACTGCTTCAAAATTCACACCTTGGGTTTAACGGGAGAGACTTGCCATGCACGAGTTATGATCTTCCCTTCACTTAAGCAACCATGGCAGTGACATTTCACTTCTAGTCTGTCTGACCATCTGTCCTAAAATAGATTTTAAACATTCATATTTTTCAGTTTTCAGAGAAATTATACCAACATCAAATCTGAGGGTTGTTTCTTTTTTCATATTTCTTTTTAGATAGGGATTCTGATCTTTTGTTCTTTGTTCTTTTGGCACACTTTACAATAATGTGCTTTGAGCGCTTATGGTGCTAGATAAATATCCTAAACCCGTAGTTGTGCAATAGACTAGAAAGGCTCCAATAGAGCTGTTGTATTTTGTAATTAATATGGCTCCTACAATGGCTACATATTAAATGATGGAACATTAACAGCTCCAGAGGATCTCCTTAAGAGGCTTTTTTTTTTTTTTTTTTTTTAAAAAAGGTCCTAAAAACATGTTTGCAGAGAGAAACTATTCCAGTCTGACATGCATAATGCTTATAGTATAACCAGGAGAGATTCTTTTCTATCTCTCTCTGCCCTTTCACTTCCTGTTAAACGTCAATATTTTGACGCAACCTGTAATACTGGGAAATAAAGTCTATTTGGCATAAATTGACAGACCTATCTAGTATGGAGTCTTTCTCCAGCAGTGGCCAGTATCTGACACTCTTCTTTACAGAATCAGACCTACTGTTCAGTTTCTTTGGTTTCTATCAAAACCTTAAAGGGAAATAATTTGTGAACTTTGTATTGAATTAACAGCAGATGACCTTTTTGCAAAGCTGGTACTGATATAAATCAGGATTACAAAAATAAATCTAGCATGCCAGAAGATTGATTTGGTGTATTGTCTTTCCTTCTCAAGGAGCATTTCTGTCAGTCTTGCTAAATAGTCAGCCTGACTCGGAAATTATAGTAGCAATTAAAATTTTTAGGAATCCCAGAGCTGTGCTAGATTTGTCACTTCACATAGTCTTTTTCCATTCATCATTTCCTTGTCAATTAGTATATCTACCTCTTAATCAGTTTAATAAATTATTCTAGTAAATCCATATTTAAGATTAAAAATTTGGCCTGTACAAATGCATTTAATTGGTGGCTATTCTAGACTGAAGGTTGTTTTACCCCTCAAGGAACAGAGCTGGTTTCATGGTTGCTGGTATCTGATATAATGTGGATGAGTACATTGTAGAGTTATCAAACGCTAACCCAGAAGCAGTTTGTAGTCATTTGCCTTTTATTTGTACTCTTCTGTTGCCCTTCTGTGAGGAAATAGAAATTTAGCTAAACATTAGAAATTTCTAATTTTGGTTCCCCTGAAGTTACCAAAGAACCCTTTAGTGACTTAATTAACTAATGATGTAGCTGACTGCACCTACTAACAGATGTTGCTGTGAGCAACAGTTATTTGTGAAGAATAAAATGTACTGTTCTGGGAAGAGGGGAGGTTTGTTTATTTCAGGTTACTTTCTGAATTAATCCCTGCAGCACAGCAACTACATCTAAGCAAAATTACCCTTCAGTAAGTGTATCATGAAAATCAAGTAGTACTCCATGAAGGAGCATTTAAAAATGACTTTCAAACCACTCAGCACTAATTTGACTGTTAATGTAGATTCTGAGAGAGGGGGAGAGAGAGTTCATGCCACTTCCCTTATTCAGGGTTGGCGATTCTTATAGCCTTCTTCTAAAATTCATGATCATACACCAGGCTGTCATGCAGATTGGTCTCTCTGGAGTCCACTGATATCTAGTCCATACATAGTCTTTGGTCTCCCCTTTAGTCATCTTCTGACAAAAGCCAGCCTACTGATTATAACTGTGTCCTCTGTGCATGTCCGTATCAGCATAGCCTAGCCTCCTTCGACTTGTCTTCACTTGGAGCTACTCACACTGGACCCCTTACGTCCTCGTTTAATTTGCTATCATTGACTGTCCAGCACAAGTCCATGCCTGTTCTATAAAATTCCTTTGCATAAAACTTTCCTATGTATTCAATTACTAAAACAGCAATGTGACTCTTGCTTTTAACTGTATCTGCACTTGCATAGAATGAATGTGCGTAGAGTATCTTCACGCTAAATAAATGTCATGTCACTGTGGTGATAAATAGATTTTTATATTATTTTGGTAATTATTCCCAGTACACAGTATTTCTCAACTTTGCAAACCCATTCCTAGACTCTGATCTTCAGACAGTCTGTCTGATGGTGGCTTCGTTGTTCTGATTCTGTCAAATGAGGTTTTTTAAAAGGGAAACTATTGCCAACAGTAAAAATAAAATAATTTATCTTAATTTCTGTTACGTTGCCAAAGTGTAAGCATTTATTTTCATCCTTCAGCTGTTTGCTGGCCCAGGAAAGACAGATATGCAATGCAGTGGTGCTTCAATATTTCTAATGACATTTTCATACTATATGTACAGGTACCCCTTTGTGTCTCTCAGTATTTGAAACGAAGGATCATGCTAAAATACCTTATGCTTTATGAAAGTTCACTTTACCCTTTTATTTAGCACTTCGGTAAACACACAAGATGCTCTTAAAATATCTAACAATTGATACAAGAATTCAAACTCTTATATCTATTAATAATCAGATAAAATCTGGAAATGAAGATCTACAGTATAAGATGTCAGTTTTACTTAAAAAGAATAATATTCTGTGACTAAACGTGTCTGGATTTCCAGAATAACCATCATTTTGTCAAAAACACAACACCAATTAGTATAATACAGTCTCTTTAGACCTTTGACAAGCTTATTTCTGCATATCTCCTAAATGTGAAACACTTTGCCAGAGATTGTCTTACGAACATCTGGCAAATCACTCAAGAGACTGATTTTATGTATTTGAAAGCTCCATTTTAATTTTTTAAATTAGTTTTGGCAATTGTACTTTATTCACTTGTGTAGCACTTGATGGCATAACCTTAACTACACCGTGTAGATCTGGCTTATGCTTAGCTAATTTTGGTGCCATTTGATCCAAGGTAACTCTAGTTGGAAATTAAATTTCAGTTGCTGGCTTTTTTGGATACGTGAGAATTGACTTCTGTAATGGGTAAAATGTGTTTAAACATGATAGATTAATTGAATTGTGTAGAAAACTGTGTTTTATCACAATGAAATAACATTCTTTTTTAAAAACAAGGTATTTAAAATAGGTTAGTTCGGTGAGAGCAAGTCAGCTAACTCAGATATAATGTGCACAAAAAACTGTATGCAGCCATTTATCATAAATGAAAGAAATATTGCATTTCCCTATGAATAATCTTTGTAAATACAATTTTAGCTTTCATGACGCTAAGAAGCAGTTTGCTGCAACAGTAAAACATCTCTACAGGCATATTTTTCTTATGCTGAGACTCTACACAAAGTATTATCTGCATTAAATCTAACTTGTCATACTGGACAAACTTGAGTACATTTTAAAAACATCTGAAATTGCAATAGTTGCGATAGTGTGTAAGTCTTAAATATGACAGTTATAGCTGTTTATACCATCAAGAATCCACTCTGAAATTTTCAGTATTTTGTTGCTTATAACGGTTTTTATATTAACTGATTTCCTCTCCTCTCTCCCCCCCCCCGCCCCCCGGAGGTGCTTTGAGGCTATAATCTGTTAATTTTGTCTCTTTTCCCCCTACCCATAAATCTATAAGGCATCCTAATAACCCTCCAGTTGAAGAAGTTCCAAGCTCCTTCTGTAGCCTATCTCAGCTATATGTCAAATCTCATCTGTGCTTCAAACAACATCAGTGTCATAATTGAATGTATGGCCACACGCTTTTGGCCCAAGATGAACAGGTGTGACAGTGTTCTAGGGGGTTGGCTGGATGAATTCATGCTTAACTGTACACACACCACATTAAACCACAATCCAAATGTAACTGTGGCTGAAGGAGGGCAGGGCATGTTAGCATCCTTATTTCTAATCCAATCTGATTAAACAGCCCTAGTCTCCTTCTTGGCAAAACTGGACTCCTGTTGCATCATGTCCTCCATAGGTCCACAGTGTTCTTCCTGCCTCTCCTTTTATTTAGTATCTGATTCCGCTAGAGAATGTGTAATGGAACTGAGTGGGTCTTAGTAATGGAGAGCGTGATGTGCAGTGCATGTGCTTTGTTTTCTGAAATATGAAAATACTGATGACAAGAAGATGAGGCACTCATGTGACCCAATAGAAGAACTATATTTGACTGAGGGAAATTTCTTAGCAAATTAATCAGATAAAATGTTGATTTTAAAATTAATTAATTAAAAAAAACAAAAAACCTGTGCATATCTTGGAAAATTAATAGTCCCTGCCCATCCCTTCAGCCAAGGACAGGGTATGTAACCTTAATATAAAGGAATTTACAGAGGCTTTCTTGGAGTGTGGTGGCAGCTGGCCTTCTGTGCTGTAACAGTCAAATGTAGCATGTTCTCGCTTGTAAAACACATTTTGATTTGGGTCTTGTTAGCTGATGAACTTTAATTTATATCCTCCTCCCCCCTCCCCCATATTTTGTAATGCATACAACCTGGTTTGTAATAAATAAGCTGGCTTCCAACTGGCTGAAGTCTGTTTGCAGCTTCCAGTATGTACAACTCAGTCACGTAGCAGTGTGGTCTGGTGGTCTCAGCGCACAGTCAGAACTCTGGATTTATAATCCTGGCTCTGATGCAGTTTGCTTTGTGGTCTCTTAACCTCTCTTACTGATGGAAACAGGCAAATGGGGGTAATACTTCTCTCACAGTAGTGCTGTGAGAATTAGCTATTTGTCTAGTGCTTTCCAGATCGATAGTACTTTGTCAGCACCAAATATTGTTAGTGATCTAATTGCTTGGGACGGATTCTGTTTGGTGCGATATAAAATGCTCTAGCTTTTGACTTTTACAGAAGTGACCATTGTTTTACCCTTTTTTAAAAATTTTTCCAGGGAGGGATGAAACTATGCAGCCAGCCAAACCATCATTCCTGGAATATTTTGAACAAAAAGAAAAGGAGAATCAGATCAATAGCTTTGGGAAGAATGCCTCTGGCCAGACAAAAAATTCCTCTGATTGGAAGGTACCACAGGATGGAGACTACGAATTTGTAAGTGTATATACTTTGAAATGAACATTTTAAAGGTTTACTGTTATAAGAAAATTCCAAAATTTCTTATTTGGACGAAATAATGGAAAGTCAAGGAGAATTTAAATGTCTAACTCATTTTGAATGGTGACATTTTGATTGCCAATTCTTCTTTTTCGTTGTTCCTGAGTTTTTACAGCCACTGACTGGGTATAGTTTTCATGAAAGAACATCTAAGATGCTAAGGTAGACTCTTTGTAATTTTACTCCCTTTTGGTTGAAATGCATAATGGCTAAAACATAATCAAAATTCCAGACGGCTATGGGAAAATATTAATGCTTAATGTGTAGAGTGTGGAGATTAGTCTTGCCAACTCATGATAATTGCTGTGTGTTTTCTTAAAGCTTTTCCTCTTGGAGTCGTGTTATTTACGAATCTCAGCCTTCGTTTTTTCTTTAAAAAGCAAAGTGTCTCCTTCATAGACAGTAGTGGAGAAAAGCTGGAAAATTCAAACCTTAGGCTCAAAACCAGAATGCAAAACAGGACCTTAAATTTTATTATATTTAAAATCTCATGACTCTTAAGCCAATCTCATTTTTGGGGGATCTGATCTATGATTTTTGAACGATTCCGAAGTTAGCAGTACTGACAGATGGATAAGCCACCTTGTTGTTTTGTTTTTCAGCTATTTCTTTCAGTGATATTTCAGCACAAGTTCTTTCTGCGTTAACTGCTTTTGTTTTATTGTATGCACTCTGTTTTGACTTACCTTGTATCTTGGGTAGTATGAAGGAATCAGATTGAATTAATTAATAAAAACAACTTAATTTGCGTAAAAGGCATGCATGAATCAAAATCTACCTCCTGGACCGGACACAGTGCTTCAGAGGAGGGTTTTCAGGCCGAGGCTGGTATAGTATAGTAGCTGCAGTTCTTTTGTGTCTTTTGCACTGGTTCATAGAGTCACGGAAGTACAGGTCTTAGTCTCTTTTCTGGCTTAATCCCATTGTAGTCCTCCACTTTAGCTATAATAGGACCAGCATAGAGACTCCACTAGAGGATCCACCGCACAATCCTCCCGCAGCCCTTTGTAACATACAAGTCCTGTTTTAGCCCTGCGCACCACACTGAATTCCAGTGTTAATGTTTAGAATCCCTTCAGATATGCATTTTAAAAATAATAGTCTCTACATTGCTGGCTCACTAACCGGCCTGTGCACCAAAGAGCACTCCAGCCACAGCATTCCAGTCCCTTTTCTTCAAGTACTTCAAAGTAACAGAATAAATATATCATACATGTCTTTTTCCCCTTGACCCAGGGTTGTCTTCAGGAGCCCATCTACTACAGGATTACACTCTGTAGGCCATCTGCCTGGAAGTTAGGGCTAGCCTTCCTGTTCCCTTTTCCTGGTTAGCCTGTTCCTTGCAAATTACATTCTGCAGGCCGTCTGCCTGAGACTTTTCTATGAACTGGGCTGTTCCCCTGACCTGGGGACTACTGCAGGAAACTTCCTATTCCCTGCAGCTGTCCAGCTCACCTGAGTTAGCTGTTGGTTTTTATGAGGAACAGGTGATCTTCAAGCTGTCAACTGAATCCTGGCCTCATAGCCTCAGCTGGGCGGTGGCTAATTAGTCACAGGTAGTGTTAGGCCCAACTCCTTTCAATGGGTCGTCCACCTTTCGACAACTCTCTCCCTCTTTTACTTTAAGGGGTGCTGCATATCTTCCATCCTTCGTGTGTGCATGCTGTCATTGGATGGGTGTTCATATTCCCCAAGGATGGGGAAGCTATTCACTTTAGCATATGCAAGGGATACTAGTGCTTTTAAAAAAAGCTGTGGAGGAAAAATTGCTTGCTTCTGTTTTAATTTTAATAGGTTGATACCAAAATCCACCAAAAAAGATTTCATATAAAATTTCTATGACTTTAATGAAGACATTTATTATTTAATGAAGACTATTAATAGAATGGGCTATTCTCATATGGATCAGTGCACATCCAACTCAGTGGGAGTATGCACACAGTGAGGGAAGTGTGCAGTGTAAAATGCACAAGGTAAAGGGGAAAGTTCTGTGACAGAGCAGAAGAAATATTTTAGACCTATGTTGAGTGGTTGTTTGACTCACTTATCTGAGCTTGTTAACTGACTTCCACTCTTACTGAAGTTTTGCTGTTTACATAGATTACCAGTGTGGGGAAAACATAAAAGGAAGCATTTTGAAAGCAATCAATCAAACACTATTTAAATATGCTTCAGTCACCCTCACACAAGAATGTGTAAAAATCTCACTTCCAAGTAGTATACACTTCCTTAGCTTTGCTTTCCCTCCATCCATGAATATGCCACACAGTCTTGCATTTAATTATATAACTGAGTTGACTCTTCAGTTAATTTTCATTTATGTAGGATAAAAGCAACAACCATTAATGTTTAATAGTCACAAGGGTATTTCCTGAAGCCTTTAAATGAGAGTAACAGTAACATGTTATGTAACCCAATCAAAGGCTTAAAGCTGAATTCCTCTCCTGTGTGATTTTTTTAAAAAAAATGGAATAGAGAAGCCTAATGATCGGCTTTAGGCAAATCTCATCTGTTTAAACTGCTTAGTAATTGAATGCCTCTAATGCCATAGAGGCTTGAAGTAAGAGTACATTCACTATTAATATCAAGCACATGCAACCTAGACTGAACCCAGCACTGGATTAATTCTGTTTTGTCCAAGGGAGTGGCCAGGAGCATGCTTTCTATCTTAACTTCTATGGTTCCAAGTAGAGACTAGATCCGTTAGTTTGGAGATGAATAGTGGTTCCTCTGAGCCTCAAGACATGTGATTGAAATACTGTTTGGTTTGTTAGCACAGACTAGTTAAGCATTTCTCTCACCTTAAGTCCTATGTGTTTTCTCCCTCCTAGCTTCTATAAACTGGAGACTTCTGGTTTCCAAGCAGGCAACATTTAATAACAAAATATATTTTTCAACTTTCCCTTGTGGAAAAACATTTGACCTTTTCCTGATTAGAACTGTTCCTTTGAAGCAGCCAAACAGGAAGTTATTTATACACCACAGCAATGTCACATTGGATTAGGGTTATTTCCATTATTTCCATCCAGTCTTCCTGTTACTTGTTAAGTGCTGATAATGTGCAAGGCACTGTACAAAAAATAAAGACATCTCTGTCACCCAAGGAACTGAAAACCTAAAAAAACTTGCTTTTAAAAGACTGTGAACTCCAGTCCCCAAAATGTACCATCAGCCACTCTAGCTGTGCCATGGTGGGGTCTGGGATGTCATAAAGGCTCTGTATTTCTAGCCTTATAATTTTGAAGTGTCCATCACTACTTCCATGGTCATTGTCTGCTGGTGCTAATGTTTATCCTCTCTCACGTTTCTGTAAATGTCCTTACAAGACTCAATTTTTTTTTAAACTTACCCTGCTCTTTTAAAAAACACAAAAAATCTTTTTTCTTTACTTAGACAGGTTTAAAGTTGTTTTTTTTTTTTTTAAGTAGGCCACAGTTTTCATTTCATTTGTGACCGAAGTGGGGGAAGTTTGAAGATGTTGAAATAAAGTTAGAATGGCAGCTGTCTGACCAAATTTACAATAACGGGCGCTCTGTGACTGCATTGTATATTGTAGATATACTGGTGGTAGTTTCATAGATTCAAAGGCCAGGGGGGAACCATTGAGATCATCATCTGACTTCCTGTGTAATAGGGATCATATAATTTCCCCAAAATAATTCCTTGAACATTTCTTTAAATCCAGTCTAGATTTAAAAATTGCTGGTGATTAGAGAATCCACCACAACCATTGGAAAAATTTACCCTCATTGTTTAAAAATGTGTGCCTTATTTCTAGTTGGAATTTCTCTCACTTCAGTTTCCAGCCATTGGATCATGACTAGATTGAAGAGCCCATTATTAAATATTTGTTCCTTGTATAGTTACTTCTAGACTGTAATCTTCTCTTTAAGATAAATAGATTGACCTCCTTGAGTCTCACTATTAGGCATATTTTCTAGTTCTTTAATCATTATCATGGCTCTTCTCTGAACCCTCTCCAGTTATCAACATCATCTTGAATTGAGGGCACAGAACTGGACACAGAACTCCAGTAGTGGTCACACCCAGGCCAAATACAGAGTTAAAATAATCTTTACTCTTACTCAAGATTCCCCTGTTCATGCATCCTAGGATTGCATTAGCTCTTTTGGCCACAATGTCATGCTGCAAGTTCCATGTTCTGCTGCTAGTCTACCATGACCCCTAAATCTTTCTCAGAGTCTCTGCTTCACAGGGTAGAGTCCCCCATCTTGTAAGTATTCCCTGCATTCTTTGTTCCTAGCTGTACTGAAATGCATATTGTTTGCTTGCTCCGAGTTGATCATCACTCTGAATCAGTGACCTCTCCTCTTCATTATTTACCAATCCTCCAACTTTTGTGTCATCTGCAAACTTGATCAGTGATAATTTTAAGCTTTCTTCCAGGTGATTGATGATGATGATAAATAGTGTACAACTAAGAATCAATCCCTGTGAAGCCGAAGCCTCATTGGAAACAAACCCGCTCGATAAAGATTCCCCATTTATAGTTATATTTTTGAGACCTATTAATTAGATAGTTTTTAATCTCTTTAATGTGTGCCATATTAATTTTATCGTTTTAGTTTTTTAATCAAAATGACACATGGTGCCAAAGTCAAATGCCTTCTAGAAGTCTAAGTATATTAATTATATCAACATTATTATTGTTTATCATCCAAACTTGTAATCATAAAAAAAAATAAAGTAGTTTGACAGGCTCTGTTTTCTATCAACCCATGTTGATTTGCATTTATTACATTATTCTCCTTTAGTTCTTTAATAATTGAGTCCTATATCAGCTGCTCCATTGTCTTGTCCAGTATCAGTGTCCGGCTATTAGGCCTGTAGTTATCTGAGTTATCCTGTTTACCCTTTTTTTAAAATTGGGACAACATTAGTTTCTTCTGGAACTTCCCCAGTTCTCCAAGACTTATTGAAAATCAACATGAACAATCCAGTGAATTCCTTAGCCAGCTGTTTTAAAACATCTCTGAAAACCTGTCTTTTTATGCCAGCACAATAATAAATTCCTGATCCATGCTTTTTTGGCATCATTACAATTTTGAAAACTGTTCCAGATTCTATGGGAAAGTGGTGAGAATAACTTCTCTCCGCCTTTTTAATTAATCTGTATCCTTTTTGCCATAATGTGATTTCCTGTTTAATTCTAAATGTCTCTAGATAGCAATGCAGAGCTTTTGCTTTAATATAATATATTACTCCTTTGTCTCACTAATCAAAAGTTGGCCACAAATTCGAGATAATTTCTTGGAAGTGAGTCAGATTACACAAATACTTTGTGTTTGCCACCATTGCAAGAGCATTTGCACATCATCTTGAGTTTCCCTACAGGCACCTATAGCAATGTCACTCTTCTTACAGAAAGTTAAAATTGAAGCAGATTGTCTCGTATTCTGTGAGATTACTATTACCTGCAGAAGTACTATTTATTAGCACTAGGATCAACCCCGGACACCTTAAAGACTCAAATGAGCATTTTGGGTTGGTGGGGGGGTTTTAAGAAGGCATCTGCATAACGTCTGTACTTGGAGGCCTGTTAGTGGTGCCTCTCAAGAGTTATGTTGTATTTAGGCATTTATACTACTACTATCTTCCAGCGCTCCCAGTGAATACCTGGCAAAAATCCAGTTGATGAAAATGGTATGCTTTTTCATTCAGGGGATCCCAAGAGAGCTTTACCCATTACTTATTAACTCTCATTAAAACTCCTAAATTCTCTTAAACTATCAGCAATCAGGAATTTCTGTACTGGCAAGTTTAGCTCTATGGCTGGGAAGAAGACAGCCATTCAGAAACAAAATTCATGACTCTTCAAACTACCCCACCTTTTTTCCAAACAATCTCTTTTGACTTATGACTAGGTATTGACAAATAAGCCCTTTCCCTACCCTGCAATTACTGAAAGCCAATATCTGTCTGTCTATCTGTCATCTTCCACATCCTCTTGAGTTTATGATGGGTGTCTTCATTGATAATCTCTTAAATTTTCCCCTAAACTACGTAGGGGTGTGTCTGTGTCCTGTGTTCATTCCTTTAATAAACCAAGTTGGTCATAAAACTTCTGTAGCTCCCTTGGAGCGTAAGTGCATGATGAGAGGTAGCAAAGATGTTTGTGCAAGAACTGAGAGGCTGCTACTATACATGGTATTTTTTCACACATTCACTATATTCGGTTCTGCATTAAACAGACAAGACTTTCAGGCACATAATTGTGTTCTCCTCCATAGTAACTTTTTCTCTGTCCAGTCTGTTTTGTAATTAGCCACTAATAAAACCCCTCCTGTGTGTCAGTCATTAGACGAACTAATTCTTCCTGATTAATTGCTGGACTCTGCAAGCCCAGTGTAGACTCTTTCCACTCCAGGCTGTCTTGTTTCATTTCTGTATGTGTCTCTAAGGGTTTATACATTGCAGTTAATAGGATTATTTCTTTTGCTCTTCAGAAGTTCTAGAAATAACATGAGAAGACACTAATCACTGTTAAGGGGTGGAAAGATTCCAAAACATGGCTTGACTGCTACATGGCTGACAATGGATCAGTCCGTCCTACTAGCCTGCTTTGGCTAGATGGTTATTTGTATACCAATAGCATCTACCAAACCAGATCTAAACCAAAGTCAGGGCCCTGCTCTACTAGGTACACAGACACAAAATAAACGACAGTCCTTGCCTCAGAGTTCACAGTCTACATAGATGAGATGAAAGGATGGGAGGGGAAATGGAGGCGCATAGGTGAAGAGACTTGCCCAAAATCACACAAAAGGTCAGTGATAGAGATGGAATTTGCTTCCATGTCTCTGAGCACCAGTACAGTGCTTAGTCCTTTGGGCCTTGCTACCTCTTTGCTTTTGTAAGGCTGAGCCCTGGAAATCGTAAGTTGGACCAGAAAGCTGCATAAGCTGAAAGACTTACAAAAACAATACGGATGAGTGAGCTGTAGAAAGGCACATTCATGTATTGGATTTTAATTTGTTCAGATAATGCAAAAAGTGATGGAAGGAAATTTGCCAAACAGTTGAAGGAAAAATTACAGCAAAATGCATTTGCTTTAACTTATTTTATTTAATGAACAGATAATTTAACAAACATACCCACATCTGTCGTGACTGTTGAATTCCCTGCAATGCATGGGAATGCAGTTGGTATCAGAACTGTAATTAACAAATGTATCCTGAAAGCAATTAATGGTGCCATTTCTGTTTCCTCATTTAAATTACTTTAACGAGTGCATATTTAGACAAGACTATTTCCTCTGGGCAATATTAACAAACTTCTGTTAGTTTTAGAAGCCATTATCTCCATTTATGTGTACCTGATAGAAGCTGTTGTAAATGTGCACATGCCTGTAAGCTAGTTCTGGTCCAGAGCTTTTAATGGCCATTGCCCAGATCAATTCCCTTCTGCAGTATAATGTAACCGAAAGTGAGGCCTTTCTCTTACTGGAATAGGATTGTAACTTTTTTTTTTTTTTGCTGAGCTGTTGTACTGAGAACATCTCTACCTGTTTTTAAAAACAAAGCATTCCCCCCCCTTTTGCTGTAGGAGTGTAGTCTTGGATCTGTTGTATTAAGTATTTCCCTAGTTTCTGGAATCTTTACAACTGTTGTTTTTATGTTTTTGTTTTGACTTAATTTTACTACCAGAGAAGAAAAGGGAAAGCATCTTAACGATTAGTGGTAGCTTCCTCTTTCAGAATTGTTGACAAAATGCCACTGCGGAGTCCCCTCCTCTTCATCAAGATATATTAATTTTGATTCTTTGATATACAGAACCCTGAACTTAACCCTCACTGAGACATCTACAAATAATATTGTGGATTGTTTGCTATTTTCAGAACAAGTTAAATCAACTTACAGTATTTTAGTTCTGGTCAAATTGACGGCAACTGCAGACTGGACTCGTCTATTTAGTCAGGTTAGCTATATCATGGGCAGTGTAAGGTCCAGCCACATTGGCTCATTAGTGTATAGGGGTGAGAGGTGAATTGAGGCTCCATAGCTTGTTCAGTCCTGGATTCTCCACAAAAGCTACTGTTAGCATCCTAAATGCACATAGCAGCATGTCGCTCACAACCCAGTGCAGTTGCTTCAGCAGTAACAGAATAATAAATTTAAAGCTTTCAGAGTATTTTTATTAATTACAACTTCAAACTGTATTACATATTCCTTTCTGTTGCACTGGCAACCTCATGGCTTGCAGTGAAGAATGTTAATAGTCTGCCGGTTGTATAGTGGAACCATCCATTTCTTTCACTGCAAATGATATATAGGAAGAACTGTTGGAGACCAAGTGATTTATTGCTTATCGATTACTCCAAACATGCTCTTCTGTACAAGGACCAGGGTGTCTGATGTGTTATCGTCCTTCATGCAGGGGTCAGATGTCTTATGAACAGATTGGTGTCCACCAGTGCCTGGTACATTGTTTTCTGTCTTTCTGAACACTGCTGTTGGATGGAATTTATTAGCAACTTCTTGTTAACACTTACAGCTTTCCTGCCTTTTGCCTGTCTTTGTGGAAGCTGACCTAATCAAAGGCGTGAGAATGTAGGAAAGAAGAATATTTTATTTTGTACACTTTGACACCCTGAGGACAGTAGCAGGCTAGATAACTGGCTCTGCTTTATTACTTAGGGCTTGTTTTCACGTCCAGTGCTACAGTGGCACCATTCTAGCTCTTCAGTGAGGACACTACTACGCTGAAGGGAGAAAAGCATAGTTAGCTACCACCTCTTGGGGAGGTTGATTATGTTGACAGGAGAAGCTCTCCCACTGAGATAGCACTGTCTACATGGAAGGTTAGGCTGATATAACTGTCACTCAGGGTGTGGATTTTTCACACCCCTGAGTGACATAGTTATACCAGTATAGGTCTCTAATGTAGACCTGGCCTTAGAAGAGATCTGAAGAGCCATCTCAAACAGTGAAAAATCACAGCAAAGAGGTATATTGTAGAGCTGATAGTACAGACAAGGTTTTTTAATTACACTGGTGTATGGAGTTTCTGGTATACGTATTCTGGTATGTCTAGAGATAGGGCCTGACATTGTGTGAGATTTTTTTTTGAGCTTGTTTATCACTTAAGTTTTCCGCCTCTGTAATGGCCCTCTGAGTTTTAACGCCCATGTACATATGAAATCACTTGGAAAATAAAGGTCAAGATTCCAGAGACAGAAAAATACATAAGAATCCAAAGAAGTCTTATTTTTTGTTGGTTCTTCCCTACACATGGCTTGAGTAGATATTCTAGGCTGATTGTTATAGTATCAAAATCCAGTTTAGCAGTAGGAAAAAAAAATCTGTCCCTACTAGAACAGACACACAGACAGCTTGCACATTTTACAGGTCTTTTAAGTGACTTTTAGTATTCTTAAATCCCACTGAATCATTCTGAAAAGCATATGTGTTAAAATATTCACTCTGATTTTTAAATGTACTTTTTTCTGACCCAGAGCCTTATGCAGTGAATGAAGGCTGTTTGTATCAAGAATTCACTTGAATATCTACAGTTAGGGCAGAAGACAGCTTCCATTAAAACACCACTTTATTTAGCTGCACTGAATGTTTCATAACTAGACCAAATGCTTCCAGTGAATCTAGAGGGATTTGTGTGTCCAAAAGTTTCTCCTCTCCATCTATGATATACTCCCCTTTTCCACTGACAGTGGCTGTAATATAAAATACAGCTTAGGTACTAACTTTTAAAATAATCATACTTTGATCATAAAGTGATTTTATTTGGCAAGGTATTCATCATTTTAACTAGTCATATCTGGAAACTGTGATGGATATTTCTGTCTTGGTTATATAATACTTCAGCCCTATTCCTAGTTGGAAAAAATAAACATACAGATTATACTGTGTTGAATCTATAATGCAAAAGCTATTTTTCATGGGAAAATACGCGTGCCACAACCTTTCTTTAAACCCTCTCTAAGTTAAGAAACAAGGTTTTTTAAAAGACTGAAGAGGCTGGAAGGGTCTGTCATTAATTCCCAAGACTGAAATTACAGTATACCCTTCTGATGAGTCCTTGCTAATTGAAGGAGACCTTTCAGTAAAGCATACTATCTTGATGTAATCTTCAGTCTGAAAGTTTGATTATAACATGAGACATCTTTCTATTGAGTCACTGTTCTAAATGTCTCATGTCTCGGCTCATAAAATTGATAGTTCTTTTCTTTAGCCTTTTCCATTCACCTGCCCACCCTTCCTTATCCAGCAGTCCCTGCTAATTGCTTATAATTTTTTTAAGCAAGCACTGCTGCTACCTTTCTGGCATGTTTCCCACGTCCTTATCAGCAAGAGTTTTAATGAGTGATGCTTTTATTAATAGTTGAATATTTTGTCATCTGTTAATAAAACATTCTGCTATTAAAAATGAGCTTTAGTGTAAGAACATAAAAATGACCCTATAGAGTCAAACCATCTAGCCCAGTCAAATCATCTAGCCCAGTATCCTGTCTTCCAACAGTGGCCAATACCAGATGCTTCAGAAAGTGAACAGAACAGGGCAATAATCACGTGATCTGTTCCCTGTTACCCTGATTGCCAAAAGCTAGGACTGGACATGTCTACACTGCATGTAGACACCTGCGCCTAGGGCTAACAGGCTATTTAATTGCTGTGTAAAAGCTCTGGGATCCTCTTACCTTGCAGAGTCCTAGAGCCTGGGCTCCAGCCTGAGTCCAAACCTCTACTCCGCAATTAAACAACACCTAAACCTGAGCCTCATGAGCCCAAGTCAGCTAACAACACAGGCCAGCTGCAGGATTTTAATTGCACTGTAGACATACCTTTAGAGGTTTAGGGACACCCAGAGTGTGGGGTTACCAACTGATGCTTTCATATGAGCGGTAACAGCCAATACAAAGTGCTGTAAATATGAACAGTTCTGTATCTCTGTCACAAATCCATCCGTTGGTTAAAAATATGTGGAATCTGTAGTGTTATCACATTGATTCAGCAATAGTTTTCATCTAAAGTCTGCACGAATGCTATCCTTTGTTGATATCCTCTGCTGCTCCTGCCTGTTCAAAAGATTCCTAACTTCATTATTGCTTAAAATCAATCTCTCGTTTGTTTGCTGAATGTGACCAAAGATTCAAGGCTGTTTGTACTGGGAAGTTGATCTTGAATCTGCATTCCAAACTTCATCAACAAATTCATGGTTGCTCCAAATTGCTGATCTGATTTACAGTTAGCTCCTTGTTTGTAGGCTTTATTTAAAAAAAAAAAAAATCTGAGCACTCTGAATTCCATTGTAACACAAAATAGGTACACATCAAATTCCAGATTGAAAACCTTATGGATGGCAATATTTGAAATGGAATAAGTCGAGTAGTGGCTTGAATACTTTTTTAATATCTGCCATGGAAGATAATAATTTTTTGTGCTTTTTCTTCCCCCACATTGGGAGGAAAACATCTTGTAAAATAGGGGCCATCATTCATTCATGCTGTTTCACTTTGGCACAAACTGACATTGATTTGATTGCAAAGCACTCACTGTTATAAGTTTCTCTTGCTGCCAATGTTACATTTTTGTTGCTGTGTCATATTTAGCAGTGTCTGCTTGATATATAGCTTAATTTAAAAAGCTATCTTTTAGATTAATTAAAAATGCATGTAAAATATATAAACTGCTGTTATGGTTTGCAGTGAAGTTTTTTTTAGACTATGGCTGCACTGTAGCTTTCTTAAACGGAAGTATTATGAACCTAACACCTTCCTATAAAGTTGTTTACAGGACTTAACCTATAAAGCTGTATATGGATTGGCTCCTACTTACCTTAGGGATGCCTCTTTCCCATGTGACATTGTAGCAACTGATCACCTGAGGTGGGCAAGTTGAAAATTCCCTGGATCAACCATGAAGTGCTGGGCTAGGGTATATTCAGGAAGGGGTGGTTTTGTTTCCTCAGAGCCCAGACTTACTGACCTTAAGGTCACACTGTTCCTTGGGCTTTTGTGAGTGGTAAGGTGGGAGTAGTTAGGTGGGAGTTGTGAAGACTGGAATCATCTTTGATCTTGGGACACTTGGCTCTGTATGTGAGTTTTCTATGAAGATGGTAGTTGGCCAAGGCGCTTTTATAAATCCAAGTAAATTAAGTGCTAAAACTGTGTGTGGTGCTGTACAGATCAAAGGAAGAGACTATCATTGTCCTAAGGAGCTTAGTCTAAAATATTTATAAAAAATTTCTTGGCTGTGATTTATAAATAGTACAAGGTTTTAGTTTTGGAGAAATATCTGAATTTCTGTGTAAGTCTGGTCAAAGCTGTATTTGAGTCTAATTTCCATGCCTCTCTTCTTCCTTTTGTGTTTGGTTCATCATCATAAGCCTTTATTTCCGTGTTCAATTTTGACATGTGCATAGAAAAATCTAAATAGTGCTCATTCTCAACAGTACATTATGTGTGTAATTAGTCAGTAGTCTTCCCTCTTTATCTCTCTAAAGCTCTTTTGTTAAGGTTATTTGCTGTGCTACCTAGGATGTGACATATGGAGGAGTTAATACAATTGTTGAATATTTTCCAATAGTAGTGGTGTAATAAAACAGCTAGTGTCATCTTTCATACTGAACTCAGAGAAAAGTTGTTTTAAAAGTCTCAGATTCATTATGCCTTTAGAGTAGAAATAAAAATGTAGATCCACATAGAACCTACTGTAATAAAATATTTAAGTCCCTGAAAACTAAGTCTATATTGAAACAAATAGTGTTTGCAAGTCGCTAGTTTAATTCCTTCATTTTTTGTTTATACCCACACTACTGTGAATCAAAAATAAAATTATGACAATCTGGCATGACAAGATAGTTGTTAATTAGACATAAGTTTCTAGGGGACCACGCATGGTGGTAGTGCCCTGAAACGTCATCTGAATCTTCGGTTGAAACCTCAAAGATGTAGCTTTAAAGAGTATCAGGTCTTTGGACAAATGAACATAATTCATTGATGTTGTCTTATGGGCCTTATGCCTTTTCACTAAATAGGATTGATTCCAAGTCTATCAAAAGCTCAGCGCAACTAAAGCGGGTCAGAGAATTGCAGAATCCATCAGTCCATTGACGGTGCACTCTAGCTCTTCTAGCTCTTGTTTGTGAACTTCTGTTCTCTCCCTTTAAGCAGTTAAGCATTGTGCTTTTGAACAATATCATCCCATCTACCAGTTGCATTTTTACAGCAGAGTATAATAAGCATGACTGTAATTGAAGCTGTGTGTAAATCTCAGCAGAATGCAAACAGTTACATTACCACTTCGTTATAACATTTCTTCAGTAGTGAGCTTGCTGAGTAGTTTTCTCCAGCAATATTGTGTGGAAGGCATAACATGTAAACTGTCACTTCAGGTATTTTATTAAACTGTACACTCCATGTTTCATTTTACTGCTAGCAGAAGCATCATCGCCTTTTAAGAGATTTATTATAGCGTTTAAAAAGACTTTGAGGAATCTATATAAGGAAATCAGAAAAAGCATAATCACTTGGCTGAGGGGAGAGGGGACACAGCTGAAATTGCAAGAGAAATCTACCATCATGTAAGCACTTTTTCTTAGTGCTGTCTCCAGAAAACCAATCTTCTGGATAAGCAAAAGAGGCTGAGCTTTCCTTTTGGTCCAGACACAATGACCTTAGCTTGGTTTCTACTTCAATTACTAAAAAAATAGTGAGAACTTGTCTTTGTCATTTATAGGATTAATTACCCACTTTCTGGTCCCTGAAGGAGTTTAGATTTTGAAATGCTGAAAGTTCAGTGCTACAGAACAAAACAGTTACACAATTTGTCAATTTCTTTGTTAGATGAAGTGGTGTTCACTGCTTGGTATGTTTTCAGATTTGAGGTAATTACTTGCTCAGACTAAAAAAGAAAATGATCTTGGATTCTACATGATTAAAATGAACTGATCAAATCTCTGTTTAAAAAATCCCTTTTTCATAATTGATAGCAGAAAGTGGAGTTTTGGAGATAATTTCCCCTGTCATGTAACTGGTACGTTACTGATGGTAATGATATGGGGAAAGCTGTATGAAAGTGCTGATGGTAGAACTTCTCCTTTCTCAGGCCTTTCAGGCATCATTATAAGCAACGTTGCAATGGAATTCTCAACTAATCAGAGCTAGTCAGTGATTCTCTAGTTATCGATGAAGAGCTGCATGGTGTTGCCTCAGTTATGCAGTTCCCTACTATTTGGATGTGGGTGTCTGATTTACATAATCTCTGTACAGTCACTTTGCAATAACGGTGTAGTGAATGTACAGATCTCTGCTACTGGCTGCCATAATCCTTCTGTGATTGCTTCCTGTATTTGGAATTTTCTGACAGTTTGCCAGCAGCAAAGATGCCATTTTAGCTTCTCATTCCCTCCAGAGGAAACGGAACAACTTTCAAACAGATGAAAAAGCAAAGAAAATAAGGCTGTCAAACAGGTGAAAGGAAATTGTGTTTCAAAAGCTACAGATGCTTTTGATCCTCTCTTTTTTTTTCTCCCCACCATCGTCCCAGCCAGGGCCTCTATATTAAGTGATTGGCATGGAAGGGCTGGGATGTTCCCATAATGACTGAAAATAATTCTAGAGGGAAGGGCCTCGCTGACCTGTAAGGAGAGAATGGATGTATATAGATAGGAGGGATGATAGAAATGCAATAAGTGCTAAAGTTATTGCAGTTCTTAATAGAGAAAATATGAAGCCTGAACATAAACTGACATATATAATACTAACCCATTCAGATAACCTGGGGTCAAATATCTAAATGGTGAAAATGTAGCGAGTATCAGGGAAAATTAAGAGGTCACTTGGTTGTGGTGTATAAATACCTTCATAAGAGGCACTATCTTGCACTAAAGGTCTCTTTAATCTAGCTGAGAAAGGCATAACAAGAATCAGTGGCTGAAAATAAAACCAGAGAAATTCAAATTAGAAATATAAAGCTCTTTTTAAACAGTGAAAGGTAATTGTTCCAACTGTTCAAATTACCAAAGGAGGTTGTAAGTTCTCCGTCTCTTGGTGTCTTCAGATCAAGACTGGAAAATGCGCTTTGGGGCATGTCTTCACTGCAGTTAACCCAGGTAAATGGTTTTCTGTTCTAAGCACCTGGGCTAGCCTCAGATGGGTGTGAGCAGCCACACTGCAAAGTAGTGCTGGCTAGAAAACAAGAATTCCGTTTTTTGTGAAAAAATGTCAATGCCATTCCAATGTAAAACAAAAAAGACGACCTTTCTTTTTTTTGTAAAATAAGAAAAGACAGATGCGACTGGAGGGTGGCTGTCACAGCTTGGCTGACCCCACAGGATGTGTCTGCACAGCAAAGAAAAACCTGGGCACTGAGTCTCAGAGCTCATGCCAGTTAACTCTGGCTCGCAGGGCAGGGGCTGGAGGGCTAAAAATAGCAGGGTAGACATTACCACTTGGGCTGGAGTCTGGGCTCTGAGGCTTAGTGCCATGGGATTTTCTTTGCAACGGAGTCCCCTTAAGTAACTGCAACTCCACTGAGGTTGTGAGGGAAAAGGTCAGGTAATAGCTTGGATCACCTGGTCCTCATTAAAGCCAACAAGTAGCTCAGTTGAGCTGGAGAGCTGTGTGGAGTTGGTAGCCTTCTGCAGGAGACCCTGGAGCAGGGGAAAGAGCCCAGTTTACATTGGATTCTCAAGCAGATGCAATCTAAAGGGAGCAAGCTGGGAAGAAGGGAGCAGAGATGTTCTCCTAGATTCCCAGGCAGATGGACTGTGGACTGTCTTATCTGTCAGGATTAGACAGACCCTGCAGAAGACCCTGGTTAGAGGGAAGGGGGCATTATTGTGTTGAACTTGCATTAAATAACTTTAATTTGAAGAAATAGTACTGAATCCCTGGAAAAAAGGGACTGGAATCCTGTGGCTGGAGAGTGTTTGGTACCGAAGACAGTGAAGAAGCCCACTGGCTTACAGTAGAGAGGTAAAAAATGTTAGAGAATTCCCTGATACCCCAAGCTTCATGATAGATTTGGCCCGAGGAAGAAGGGGAATGGGAAGAGAGATGCTTTGTTGTGTAACCCTGAGACAGTGATATGATTCTGCAGTAGTGGCAAAAAGCCCATATTCATGAACAGTAGAATACAACTGACATGAATGAACAAATCCCAAGTGTCCTGGGTCTGCTGTAACATAACCACTCTGTCTGAAATACCATCTCTTGACTCAGCTGGGAGTAGGGTTCCAAATATGCCTAACTGTCTTGTCTTTTCCTTCACAGCCAGTAAGGTTTGGTCTACCTTCAGGGGTTGTTTTTGGTAGTCATCTAACTATTTCAGTTAGGGATATGATTTTTAGACCAATATACTTAAATTGGTCTGACCCCTACTGTGGACAGTTACGCTGATGTAAAAGTACTTATTCCCAAGATGGGAAGACAATTTCTAAACCATTACAACTAAAGCAATACAAACACCGTGTGTGGATAACTCTGTTCCTACCATTCAGAGTCTGACTTCCCTCCCTCTTGGAAATTCCAGCACAAGTGGCGTTATGAGTCACACCACATGCTCCAGCCTACAGCGTGTGTAGCCAGCACGTTATCTAAATAATTAAGTTACATTAAAAGCAGAAGCTTGTGCTGTTGAGATTTTTATTTTTCAAAGCCTTTGAAAAATTAATATCTGTATTTTAATCTTACAAGAAAGCCCACAGTGTTTGCATTCATCCATTGCCTTCACATTACTGAGAAACTTCACTGACATTCTGAAACTAAAAAAATAAAATCAAGATAATTAGTGTTTATCAAAGCACTGTAGTATGCTTATTAATTGTAATATCTTTTCATAGGTTAATTAGCTTGTTTAATATAATATACATTCAGTCAAGCCCTGTAATGTTTATGGCATGCTGAATAAAATAGACTGCAGATGTTTGACCATGTTTATAATTAAATATATTCGTATTCCTAGTTTTGTGAGTTCTAGAACAATTATTTGCATTGGGCAACATATTTCAGAAGAATTACAATATGATATACGTTTTTATTGACCTTGATATAGATGAGAATGAAGCTTTTAATTTTTATGTTAGTGTTTAATATATGCAGGTGACATTGAGCCAGCATTTCAAAGGAACATGCTAGAGTGGAAAAATAGTGTTTTTTTAACAGTAAAAAAACTTGCCGATTTCGAGATCGGAATTCTGTAGCACTGCTTAGCATCTGAAATGCCCCTCTTCATTTACTTTATTTTGGCCAGAAGAATTACAAACTTTTTGCTGGTTGAATGGGACCTCAGAAAACAAGCTGGTAGCAGTGCTCAATAACTTGCTCACTCAAGGACTCTTATATGCACTTTTCTTATATTTGGCATGCTGCTTAGCCATGCTACAGGTTGCAAAAGGCTTGTACCAAGAATGACCTAAGCTTTTACATCTGTCTCAGCTCTTATGGTTGAATATTTGGGACTTTACATGCTGTCTATCATAGTGTCTGCTATTGCACCCAGCATCGTAACATACTGAAGTATGGATTCTTGTTATAGTTTGTGTGTTGCAAATAAATTGTGTCCAAAATTGCTTCAAATCAGCCATTGTGGCCGGAAATAAATTTCAAGGGACAGATTAAGAATGGAAAAGTACAAAAGTTGAGGTGGATAAGCATCAAAAAACAGATTAGTAGGAGGCTGATTAGTAAGTTTCTACGTATTGACCTAGGTTTTATTAAAAGGAAAACATCCTGATAGTATTGATGACATCGCTCTCAGAGCCAAGGTCATTGAATCAGAAGTGCACATAATATCTTGCATGAAATGCCTTCCATCCCAAAGGATCTGTAAGCACTTAACACACTATTTATAGGAATCTCTTCACCACCCACTGAAATGTAGCCACTTCTGGGATTGAATGTAGCAACTCCACACAGCTTGAGCTGTATTGTTAGGCACATGAGGCTCAGACACCTTGTGAGATACACTTTATTTTAAGGCATTGCAGATTGTTCAAAACATCCAGTTTCTGAAGCCCTGAAATTTGAGGCAAATAGTTAGGTTGCAAAAACAACGAGAGTCCTGTAGCACTTTTTAAAGACTAACAAATTTCTGCAGGCATAAGCTTTTGTGGGCTGCAACCCACTTCGTCAGATGCATGAAATAGAAATCAGATTGGCTTTGAAAATGCTGTTGGGAACTTCCCGTTTCCTTACCGCTTGATACTGGCATGAGATTTTAATAGTGCTCTGTTTCTGGTGAGAGTTCTTACAGGGCTGGCACCCTTTAGGATTTGTTACTTAAATCTTACCGTCCGCCGCCTGCAGCAACTTTGGGATGTGTTTGAGCACAGGTTCACTGAATGAAACTGGGTTTAGGCTGCTTTAAGATGGGATGAAGTAACTGTAAATCTGCACCTTTAATACCTAAAGAATAATGGTCAGGTTAACAAGAGCAGCAAACTGCTAGGTGTTTAATAAAACTGCAAAATCCTTGCAATTGCTTACCAACCTTTCTGTGGTTTCATAGAATCTTGACTTTAGGAATTAATTTATCTTTGAAGAGCAGTTTGCTTATTTATGGCTACCTGTTCTTTCATAAATGTATCTGTTCTACAATATTTGTGTACACTTCATCTTTGTGTTTGGCTGAGAGAGTTACAATGTAGGATGCACTTCAGAGGTGGATAATACCCCAATTTGAAAACTGGACTGTTTAGTCAATAGAGACAAAGCACAGAGCTACCTAATCAAATGAGAACTCTCTAACCAATTTTGAAAAGAATCAGACTTTGTCCTTTCTTTTAGAAATAAAGTGCTCCTATATTAGTTACTTGTTGCCAGGATGAAAGACAATTGGTTATGATGAAGCTGGCTCAAACTGTATTGTGTTCCAATCATTTGTGAAAGGCTGGAAAGTTGTTTGTTTGTTTTTTAAAAATAAATATTACAGCTTAGTTTTAGAATTTTATACTGTAGTTTAGAAGTTAATATAGTTGTTGTTTAAAACAGGAATTTGTTATGCTTCTAAGGACTAAGCATTTTTTGCTTTGTGTTATAAAACTGGTTATTCAGCAATTGTCAGTTACGGGAAGTGTGTTTGGGGAGGAGGGAAAGATTAGTCTTTTAACCTCAATAGTCTGTTTTTGTTCCAAAAATCAGTATCTGGTTGTGAATTTGAACTACAATGATTAAAAAAACCACCTGCCCTTATTGGCAGTGGAGTACTGGCTGTGTGCTCTTGTGGAGCAAATGTATCATCACCCTCTGTAAGGATCTGTGGGACTTGAACCAGGGTCTGGGGGGTTTGAGGTGCACAACACTTCCACCAGGCAACCTTGGTAGAGGCACTGTCAATGCACCAAACATCCTGTGAGACCAGTCACTAACGGAAGTGCTGCCCATGATCGAGGGGACTCTCAGCTCCTCTCATGACCTCTAATTGGCCCAGACCTACTATTTAAACCTGGAGGGCTTACCAGGAAGCCATCTATGCAAAAAGGAAGATCTGACCGGCTGCTGAGAGACCTCTCCCACACCTTACTTCTGGTTCCTGTCTCCTCATCCAGCCCCCACTTCTTCTCTCTCCTTCCTTCCCCCTCCCAGTTCCTGGCCACTGACTCTGGCTCAGTTGCCCATGGCAGTGGTTCTCAACCTTCCCAAACCACTGTATCCCTTTCAGGAGTCTGATTTGTCTTGCATACCCCAGGTTTCACCTGACTTAAAAAACTTGTTTACAAAACCAGATATAAAAATACAAAGGTGTCCCAACACACTATTACCGAAAAATTGATTTCTTTCTCATTTTTACCATATTATAAAATACATTGATTGGAAAATAAATATTGTACTTACATTGCAGTGTATAGTATAGAGAGCAATATAAACAAGTCATTGTCTGTGTGAAATTTTAGTTTGCACTGGCTTTGCTAGTGCTTTTTATGCAGCTTGTTTTAAAACTAAGCAAATATCTAGGTGAGTTGATGTACCCCCGTGTGTACCCCTAATTGAGAGCCACTGGCCTGTGGCTCTAACCACTGGCCCTTATTGCCCATGTCCCAATTCCTGACAGCCTGCTGGTTTTACCGAAAGTATATTTTAAAAACATTTAAAACAAAAAACCCTAAGCTGCATGAGACACAGCAAAGATGCTAAGAAGGGGCTTTGTGCTAACTGGAGGATCCGGTTCAATGTCAGCAGATAACGAGAATTGCAAGAATTGGGATTCAGAGATTTTGGCTATCCTAAGAAACCATTTTGTGGCTCTTGTGCAGTGATCTGAATCTGATTTCATACAATGAAGACAGAACTAGCTTGTAGAAATAATGAACTTTAGAGGAAATGTATGAATGCTGCTGTTAAATTGCATTTGCATCTTTTCTATTCCTAGCTTATATATCCATAACACAAATAATTTTGTTTTGAGGCATTTTCTGAAGAGGAATGCAGCAAAAGCAGAAGGTGGAGCAAGAAATTAGTGACAAGATATAGAGCCTTTTTACATCTGTCACTAGTTCAGATTTGGTCCAGATCAGTAGCGACATCATGCTGCTAAAGGGCTGTTGGCAAGGGGCATGTGAAATCAGCTTGGTCTCAGACCAGCTCTTCGTTGGCAATGTCAGATGACCCAGTTGACACCCTCAGTGGTATTCTTTTCATAAATGAGACAAGAAGACTCTCCCCTTGCTCCTAGAAATGGTCCCTGAAGACCAGGATTAAGGTCACTTGCCAGGGGAAGTTTGCACTATCACTGCTCTACCTGTTCTCTGGATAATAAAAATACTTCAGTTTGCTGTTTAATACAGTCCCTGCTTGCTTGCTTCTTTCTTTGGATTTAGAATCATATATATATTGAAATATTTGCACTCTCGTGTTCCCTGTTTTTACTTGTTTAGAGCAGTGGGGAGGGTGGTAATTTTCCACCCTTAGATTGTGTTTTTAAGGTAAATCTTTTGTGAAATTTAAATCTAGCATATAGTCTGGCTAGAAATACTGTAGCTGTTATAAAACTGTCTCTGGAGCTAACAGAATTGTGGAAGTATAAATTACAGAGCACTATGTCTAACATGTATGCTAGATCCATTATTTATTTATTTTTTTCTGTTTAGGTTCATTTACATTGAATACAATTAAACATTGCAATTACACCTTACTTGACTAACAGATGTAAATCTTAAACTTTTTCCTATTTTTAAGGGTGGAAATGAAAAGACAGTAACTCGGAGAAGCACATTGATTGAGTAAATATTACATGGCATCAGGTAGAGAGTTATCCCTAAGTCTTCCTGATCTCACTGGAAAGAGAGGTCATGAAAGCCTTGAGTTTTCTCTTCAGCAAGTGGGAGAGGAGGCGGCGGGTGGTGGTGGTGTAATTATCTATCTCTAAGGTGCACATCACCTTAGCTAATATTAAAGAAGCAGGGATCTTGAAAGGCAACCGACACCTTATTCTGCCATTTGGATTACATATGGGAGTTTGTCAAAATAAAAGCATGATTCCAGTACTCTTTACGAACAATGTCCAAAATTTGAAGGACAAATGTATAAACAAACAATTGGAGAGACTTCCTCATGAGCAGTTTCATCACTGATCAGACCGTTTGTCTCCAGTTGTGTATCAGTGTGATGTAATAAGGTCATTTGAAATATCTGCAGGAAAAATGAAGCTGTTAATTTTGAGTAGCTATAAATTAGATCAGAGAACTGGTAGGTAAGGTCCCATGGGAAGAAAATAAAAGGAAAAAAGGAGTTCAGGAGAGTTGGTGGTTTTTCAAAGACAACAGCAAACTATCCTGATGTGAAGGAAAGAGAGCTATATTGGCCTCTTACTATTCTTCCTATCTTTAATGACTTGAAAATCTAAAAAGTCCTACAAAAAATGGAAACATGAACAAATTGCTAAGGATGAGCATAAAAGACTAGCACAAGCATGTAGGGACACAATAAGAGAGGCCCTGGCACAAATGAGGTGCATCTAACAAGGGATGTAAAAGGCAATGAAGTTTCCTAAATACATTAGGAGTGAGAGAGAGACAAAGGAAAGTGTAGGTCTGCTACATAGTGGGGTAGAATATATCAAGAAGGCTGAGGTGTTTAAAGTCTTTTACCTCAGTCTTCACTAAAAAGGTTAATGGAGACCAGATACTCAACACAGTATTATCAACAAGGGGGAAGATAACACAAACTAGAATAGAGAAAGAACAGGCTAAAGAATATTTAGATAAATTAGCTGTATTCAAATCGGCAGGGCCTAATGATATCAATCCTAAAATACTTAAGGAACTAGTTGAAACAATCTCATAACCATTAGCAGGTGTCTTTGAGAACTTATGGAGGATGGGTGAGCAGCCAGAGACCTGGAGAAGGGAAAGTATAGTTGCTATCTTTAAAAAGGACCTGGGGAATTATAGACCAGTCAATTTAACTTCAATACCTGGAAAGATACTGGAACAAATGATTAAACAATCAGTTTGTAAGCACTTAGAGGATAATGGAATTATAAGGAATAGCCAGCATGGATTTGTCAAGAACAAATCATGCCAAACTAACCTAATTTCCTCCTTTGATGGGGTCACAGGTCTAGGGATAGGGGGAAGCTATAGAACTCGTATGTCTTGATTTTTACTAAGGCTTTTGACAGTCCCGCATGACATTCTCCTAAGCAAACTAGGGAAATGTGGTCTAGATGAAATTACTATAAAGGGGGTATATAACTTGTTGAAAGACCATACTCATTATCAATGGTTCACTCAAACATGGAGGATGCATATAGCAGGGTCCTGCAGGAATTTATCCTGGTTCTGATACTAATCAATATTTTTATTAATGACTTGGATAATGGAGTAGAGAGTAGGTTTATAGAATTTGTAGGTGACACCAAGCTGGGAGGGGTTGCAAGCACATTGGAGGACAGGAGTAGAATTCAAAATTACCTTGCTTAATTGGAGACTTAGTCTGAAATCACCAAGATGAAATCATTTTATTTTACATGAAAGTGGAGGACTCATAGTCCTAGCTTTGGGCAAGTGCAGTTTTGTTTCGTTCCCACCACTCCAGCTGTTGATACTGACCACAACACCTTTGCTGTTCCAATTTGTCATCTCTTTTCAGGTTCTTATATTGTATCTATCAGCATGGTGTCTGAGCATCTTTCAGATTTCAATATGCGCTGTACATGGTACCTTCTCCATTTCTCTCCTCTCACCAAGGGGAGAAATACGGTATGGATTTTATTTTATGATGAAGTGCTATGTGCTCTTATTTGTGAAAGCCAAGTCAAAAGTGCACCCTACACTTGGATGGAGGCTGGTGAGGTTTGAGGTGGTTCTTGGTTTCCGAGAGTGAGAATTCTGGTCCTAGATTGATTGGCTCCTGCAGAGACAAGTATTACAATTGCAGTAGATGGGTGCTTTGTGCATAGTGGACAGTTCTCTTCATCCCAGAGTGATGTTACTTATTTGTGTCCCAGGCGCATGTCAATAAAAGCCTTAAAGATGAGGACTGGGACTTAACATTTATTGTGATACTGGGAACATACAAAGTGACATTCCTATGTTCCACCTATTCCAGCACCCTGGCTCACACAGTGGCCAGCATCAATGCTTCAGAGAAGGTGCAAGAAGAAACTCTTCAATAGGCAGATAGGGAATACGCTACCTTGAAATCTCCTAACCTCTAGTAGTTAGTTTGGCATAAGACTTAAAGTATGAGATGTTATGTCATTTCTAAAACTTTAGTTTAGTATTAACTCTGGATTTTTGATGGGGAATGACAGCAATTTCGAGGTTTAAGCTGACAGCCATTTAATCTACATACTCAGGACTGAAGTAATGTTTTCCCCTTGGTCTGACTACATTATATTCCCTACACTCCTGAGATGAAGAATATTGAATAAAACATTTTGTTAAATCAGTACAAAAATATAACAGAAGCCATATAACAGCTTTACATTAATGTCTAATAAAGTTGTATTAATGTGCTTAAAATATCTTATGGAGAAAGCAGTTTTTCTAGTGAACAATTTTCCTACTAGATAGGCAAAATTACTCTACCTTTGCTAAATAGCTTTCTTGTGCTAGGATTGTTATAATGTAACTATTAATAATTGGTGAGAAATAAGTCCTATCTTGAACAAAACACTAATGAAATCCCAAACATTGAGTCATGCTGGATCTGCTAACAGATAACCTTGTGACTTCTTGGAATTATCACTCTACAATCTAAGAAAAGTCTAGCAAAGGAGCACATAATGTGCTAAACACTTAAATAACTAGCTGGATTTCTCAATGTTTTAGTACATTGAGGAGTCAAATTACGGCAATGTCATTAAATAATACTTTGCTAACAGTTCACTCTTACCCTTATACTTCTAATAGAAAATAATTAACTGTGTGATATTGGTTGGTAAATGATGACTAACGGTCACTATAGATGCATAATTAACAACTGAGCATTTAGAGGAGTGCCATTTGTATTTAACAGAAGTAAAGAAAAATACTCTAATTCAAATGTTAATTAAATCTCTCAAAAACAATTATTTGTTCACATAAAATCTCATTCTTTTGCATATTTTATTTGCCCTTTCCATTCTTCCCTGCAAGAAGTTCTGCAGAAAGAGTAGTCAATAGTTGTGCAAATATTTGCAGAAGTAATTGCATCCCAAGTGTGTGCATGTGTGTCCATTTTGAGAGCTTTCAGGGAAAAGGGAGTCATCCAGTCAGGAAGGAGAAACATACTTTGACATCATGTGCAAACAGTGAAATAATTGAAGCAATAGCTACAGTGAGTATTTTTAAACGACCCACAGACTGAAAGGATCACCAAAACCCTTTGTTTGTTTATTTTAAATCTGTTAAAGTCTGTGTGTAATTTATGATAAATCTGTAATGTCAGCCCAAATTTCAAATCTTTTGTGATCTTGGTATAGAACTCAGAAAATCTAACCTCATTAAAATGGGAATCTCATGAGCAGCTAGCTAAACAAAGGGCAGACATCATGTGACTTCAGCAAGACTTATGGAGTCTAATACGAATAGGCCAGTGTTTTTGTAACTGCAGTAATTGTGCAAGCTGTGTGTATTGTGCATGCAAGAAGGAGAAACTGACCTGGGGTGACAAGCTATTTGTGACATTCTGAATCTATGCCTACAGTAGAATAAAAAAATAAAAGCCCGTGTAGCTGCCCTTTCAGAAATATGATTTATATGTAAAAACTTGTCAAAATGCCTTTTTAAAAAACAGGAAACTACGTTGGTCAAAAACCACAAAATAAACAAACTATAAAAAATTTTTCCTTCCCACCCCATCTCTTATCACCCTCTTTTTACAGTGGTGAAAAGAAGAGGAATGGAGGGGGTAAGGAAGTTGAAACGAAATGTCCTGTTGCAGCAAGAGTTCAGTGTCCGAGTCTGGCATCTGTAAATGGGAATGGGAATCAATTGTATGAGTTTGCCAAGGCACCTGTTAGATTTTAAAGCTGAAATCTAACTAACTAGATTTGCCTATTTGATAGGTGGTATAGCCAATAATGGAATGGGATTTAACTGGGATAATGCCCCTTTTTTATTGAGTCCAGATAGTGTTAGCTTGCTAATTTTAGCACAAAGTTCTTTTCCGGTCAACTTTTACCTTGGACAGCTTCTCAGTTCAGAATACTTGGTGCTCTTAACCAGTCAAAACATGTATTCATTCATGCAGAACCATGCAAGTATACAATCAACAGTTCATCAATCAAGTGTAGATACAACGAATAATCTAGATCTGTACTGAGCACAATATACACATGCAATCTTGTAAGCATTTAACAGAACAGTGTTGGGCCTCAACAGCTATACCAAGGAACAATGCAGATCACCAACATTTATTACATATACTTATCAATTCTTTAGTACCTCAAATATGTTTGTCACGTTTCCAGTACTCCAAGGATTAAAAAGATGCACTGGTCTTCAGGCTCTTTTAGGAGTGCGATCCCTGATAGTTGAATACTTTGGTATGAAAGGGACAAATTTAAAATAGCAAAAGCCGTTGCTTAAAGTTATTTGCGTAGTCACTTTTTGCCCAGTTTGTTTGGTCTTACAAAGGAGAATGTGCAAGTAGCATTATTTAAAATCCAAAATACGGTTATTTGAGGTCTGTCAGTGTAGACTCAACAAGACAACTTTGTTATTTATACTAATGAACAGAGAAATTCCGTTTCTGAACTGAATTCTCACCCCTTCTTAGCCCTATGTAATCTTGGAGGAGAGGGGAGGGTTTATAAGGCTGGTCCAAGTATTTGATAGCAGGTCTGAATTCTGCAGCTTGTTTGTGGGTCCAGTTAACTCTGCTTCAGTTGCTACTCTGGAGGAACGGAGAGGCTGGCTGTGGAGGTTCAGGTAACTCTGGGGTCCATGCAGTGGTGTTAGGTTTATATACCCTGTTTCCAGGTTCTTGAAGAAAGGCAGCTCTCTTACTTTCTATTGGGCACTGGTCAACTAGGCAGTCAGATTGCAGTTCTTAGTTTCTCTCTTGCTTCTGCCAGCATCCAGTAGATGGCATCAATGTATAACAGATTTCTTCAATGCCTCTCTTGGACGGAGGGTTTTTATGTTTGATTTGTTTCATGAATTCATGTATTTCAGTATTAGACCAAACTAATTGGATGCATCCCCATTTTATAACATTTCTTCTAATATTCCGAAGTTATACCCTGGGAAAGTGCTTATCTTTTCTTTTCCCTTCTTATGCTATAATTCCTATAATCATTTTACAAAGAAAAAAATATCCCTTTGTTCCTCT
>ML675625.1:10985222-11025748 GCA_007922155.1 Mesoclemmys tuberculata | reverse complement strand
TCTCTCAGCAAGTTATTCCTAGTTGGTTTAAACTTACATTTTCTACACTTATCTCTGGTTCTTAATTCCTTGTAGCTAGCCAGTGAAGTGGGAATTCTAGCCACATACACAACATGAGAGGTTTCTTCCTAAAGGGTTTTATAAATAATGAAGACTATGCATTGACATTTTGCTGTCCTGGGAATTGTGTGACTCAATTTTAACTTAACTGAAGCTCCCCAGACAAGATGGTCCACCTGTAGTGATGTGCATATTGATTTCCACTGCTTTTAGCTCTAAGAGGAAGTTTAAGATTGGAATGCACATGGGGATGACTGATAATAATCCTGGATGTTATGAAGAGTGAAAGGTGATTGCTTCCAGATAAAGTAAGTGGGGAGAGCTATAGTAACCCACATTTGGGCATATTTGATATCTATACATTTTACAAGCATGTAACTTGTCCTTTTGTTTCTCAATTAACCCCTCATTGCTTTTTCCTTTGTTCGTTCAGAACCATTTTGTTGCCTACTGCTAGGATGTTGTGTGAATGTTTAATCTGTCGAACAGAATTCCCTGCAGAACTGTTGATCTTTTCTGTTGAGTACTTGCCCAGGCTCTGAAGTTGGTATGCATTCTGTCTTCTAGTTAAAGAGCTGGGGTGTAGAGGAACTTCAGAGGAGACTCTCAGCGCTTGATCCCATGATGGAACAGGAGATTGAAGAGATCCGCCAGAAGTACCAATCTAAACGGCAGCCAATCCTTGATGCCATCGAAGCCAAGAAACGGCGGCAACAGAACTTTTGAGAGAGCCACTATTAGAATAAACGTCCATCCTCTGAAACAATCAGAACCTTGCTTTTATGACTACTAAGCAGATTGATTTCTGTTGAAATGTGTTAGCAAACTAGAGACAAAACTTCTGCTCATTTTTCCATAGCACCTTTCTGAACTCAGGAATGCCATTAAGTGGGAAGTCCTGATGGATGGATAATAGTATGTTTTAATGTTAGACATATTTTAAATAGAAAGTATATTATTCCAGAGGAGGTATGTTACTGGTTTTAGATTAAACTCAGTGTTAAATCAGGGGAACAGATACGGACAAGACTAACGAAAGTTGGTTCATTTTCTTGATGTCACTGTCAGTCCATTTTCTTCCTTTTGAATGTAATGTGTGCTGTAGTGTTTAGCTGCTGCAGCTTTTTTCGTGCAGGCTCCGTTTCAAAATGCTTGCCTGTCTTACTACCTGTAAGGCATCGTGGAAAGTGTTAGCAGGTTCAAGAAGTCACTGAAAAGAGTAGACAAGAATATGCAGAAACTCTTCCAGTCATTGGAGAGGAACATAAATCTTATTTTAAAAACCTGTAATAAGCCTCATGCCTTACACTGTGTGCTTTAAGCAAGTGTTTTTTGACATCAGGATTGTCTGTGTACTGTATGAATTAATATTGGTAGATTAAGCTTGGTGTTATGCTTCCATCAGAAATGCTATTCTGCAGTTTTAAAAGCCTCATTGACTTGAACCAAAAACCAAGCAGAGTTCCAATATAAAACAAAGCAGATGTTCCTTCATCTGCATCCTTGGAAATATCCTTCTTTTAGTTCCTACTAGTATTAGAGTGCTACCAAGTTTTCTGTGTGAACCCTGTCTTGGGGAATTAAATATTTTCTGCTCCACGAGGGAGAGGATTTAAAAATATTTCCGTAATTATGGCGATTTACAGGTGTTACAATTTCAAGCTTCCATCTTTAGAGGAAAAAATAATTGCATAATGTTTTACTTTTTTCCTAAGCGGTCAAGTATGGCAGAAAAACTAAGCTGAAAATAAAGATAGCTTACCCAAAAGATAAAAAAAAACCTGCTACCTGCTGAGTTAGGCCACTGAAGTTCCATATTCACTTGTTCTGTGTTAACAGGGCTAAGATCAATCTCTTCTAATTTTTCTGGACACTGGTAAATTGTTTTCTCTCTCTGGGATAACTATGTAAAAGTCTGCCTTTTTCATGGTATTAACGGGTTGTGGAAAATCACCAGAAGGTAAGTGTACAATCAGTGAGAGTCAATGATTTAACAAATTTACACTGAGATGAAGAGCAAAACAGAAGTACTACAAGTGTTTCTAGTTACAGGTGTAGAGACCTCGCAGTGAATGTGCTGTGCACTGGCAGCGGTAGAGCAAAGCTAATGTTGGATTTGATTTTAGGATCTACTTTCAGGCCCATCTAGTTACACCCGAAATGAAATATTTGGACAGAACAAGTATTTCAATTTTGTTTTTCCTCTGATGGAGGGACCAGTTTTCACATCATCTTTCTGAAACGGACCTTGGTACGTCACACACAAACTACATTAGCAATGGCTCCTGAAATCAAATGCTTATAGTAACAAGGGTTCCTGTCATATCCATTGGAAGTATTATAGTTTTAGATCCTTTGTTTCTTGGGGTTGTACTGTCAGCTGATGTAAATCAGCAAGCTCTGTTGTCTTAGAAGGAGTCAGGCTAATTTACATTCCTGAGGATCTGGCTTTTAACATCTTCAGTTTATTCCTCAGTTGCAAATATGCAGAGCTAATATAACTGACTCAGAGCTCAACAGCCTAGTTAGACTCTGGAAGGAAAGGGAGGCAGTAGGCAATGTGTTATGGACAACAAGGTAAAATACATTCTGTGTATAACCATGTTAACCAGCTGTTGAAGTTATGATTTTTGATAGCGTCTAGTATTGTGAAAGTTTCTAGGATAAAGATCTTGAAAGAAACCAAGTAAATTCAGAGTTAATCACATTCACAGTACAAGCTAAATAATTTACACCTTTGTTTGTTAGTAGATGACTAAATCTCTTAGCAATAAGAATCTGGCAATTTAAATGAACCACGAAGGCTATTAAGCGCCTGTGTTGACAGTACGGCATACTAAAGCTGGACACAAACACACCATCTGCAGTACTCATTAACAATTCATACAATGTGTTTGCTCAAAAATATTTACAAAAGATGCTCATAAATGTTAATTTTTTAATGGCTAACTGTCATTACATTCCCTTGCTTAAATGAAGCTTCCAGAAAGAAGATGCAATTTTTTCATTTTAAATACTGGACCTTGGCTGTTACTTCTAGTACATATGCATTTTGCCTCTGGCAAGATGCACATGTACAATGGGACTGACTTGGTAGCAAGTTAAGTGCATTGCTTACATGTCAAGTATACCATTCTGTTGGGAATAGTTTGACTTTGTATCTCATTTACCATTGATAGACAGAAACTTCTTCCAGCAACAGAGACATTGGGAAGCCCAGATTTTATTTAAAACACCAAAGTTGGGTGCTTGGGTTCAGTTTTCACTTTGCTGAGTGCATAACTTGATTGCCATAATTTAGCATCAGTGAAATAGCTGTTTTACTGAAATTAATAGCTATGGAAAAAAATCACAGCAAAAGAACCCAAATATGTAAAAGAAAAGTGGTCCAATGGTTTAATTTTCTCTTAAATTTGCCATAAGTGCCCATAAGAATTGAGGCTTAAAAGTAGGTTTGCTGCTCTTGGAGTTTGAACAAATACAGGAATTTTTTCACCTTGAAGGATGTGTAATCTTAGCTAGAGAAAACACTTCCCTTTTCAGATCCTCGCAGTAGTAACCCAGAGCCTCTCGTATGCTCACTCCTTAAATTCCTCCAGCCTGTACAACTGAGGCTTATATCCTGAGGGAAGGCTATTCCGGCAACATTTTTAAGCAATATGTTCATTTAATTGTGAAATTATATTCACATGCTCTATGGGTCCACATGCATTGCTGAAAAGTGGTCTGGACAAACTGTCATCCTCACTTTACAACTTGCAAAGATGCTGTCAGTTACGTGAGACTTAATAATGTGAAGTTTGTAGCTTTAACTTTTTGTAACAAATTAGTGATACTGGCAAAGTGCTGACTTGAAATGCTCTTTTGTAAAATCTGGCTGTATATATTGATATTGAGTTATTAGTTTGTATATGTATGAAATAGTGACATTGCATTTCCTTTTAGTTTGATACAGGAGATCTCATTTGAATGATCTTGCTCAAACATCTTGCCTTGTTTGTTCAAAATGACGAAATAAACTGCCCTAAATGAAAGTCACATAATGCCTTGACTATTTATGTGGAATTAAAAAAAAAATCTTAATAGCACAGCATTATTGCTTGAATCATAAGTACCAGGAACATTGAAAGATCCTCAGATCTTTTGGAGCAGTTTTCTTAAGGACTGGTTGGTTCAGAAATTGGTAACAAGATGTAGAACGTGTTGCTACTAGAGAACTGGTTCCAATCTATTCCAGTTCAGCAGTGGGTCCATAAATTAACCATTGGATGACTTCACTGGCCTAAGAGTTGGGATTTCACTCCAGTTTCTATTGGACTTTTTCCACAGAAATTTATTGGCAGCTTTTGTTAGCAGTCTTTACAGAGGTCCAGTGGGTATGGAGACAAAACTTGTTCACGTTGAGAGGTACCTTACAGCAAGCAGCTGTGGCAGTGTATCTATTCTGTGCATACGACTTCACTCAGATACTTTCACAAAGGGACTTAAGTGCTTGAAGTCTATGTGCTATTGCAATCCACAAAACCCTAATTCAGCTGTTAGATAAACATTCTCTGCACCTGCTTTTTTGCTGTACAAGTTCCATAGGCACCTAAGTTTCTGCCTCTAGGAATGCACATAGGTGCCCCACTTGAGTCATCTAGGCACCTATCTCGGACCATAGTCCCAGCGTGATTACCCATTTACCTAGTTCCCCTAACTCTGTACAGTTGAATGAAATAATTGTTCGGGAGCATCTGAATATTGGGTAGTTTAAAAACATGGGAGCTAATAATTCCTGTGACCTTGAAAATTGAGGTAACAGTAAATTAAAGGGTACTGCCCTAGTCTGCATTCTACACTCTTCCCTTAAACTGCGGCAGCAGTTGGAAAATCTGAACTAGAGAGGATGACAAAGTGAAGCAGAAGAAATTGAATTGATGTTGGATGCTGAAGAGTCATCTTTGGTTAGCCATGCTGGAAGAAATTAAACTAGGTCAGAGCATTTAAACATTAGAAATACAATTCCTGCATTAAGGAGTGGGGGACACCAGGAATCTCAGCAAAATGACCAATGCCTGGCATTAGCAAAACATAGCCACGTTCAGGTTACTGGGACATTTTGGAAGGCCGCAATGAAGATAGGAGTAGTGGACCTTCTGCTGTAGCACTGACATGGTCACCTTTGAACTAGTGTTTATTGTCTCAAATACTAAGTCATTCATGTGCATAGGGTTAATGCTCAGAGCATCATATGCACAGCAAAAATAGCTACGGATAGCAAAGTATATAGCTAACAGAGGTTCAAGAGTGCACAAGAAGCTGCATGAACCAGGAGCTGTCACTTAGACCACATCCCTCTGAGCTTTGCTCCATGTAAATGGGGAATCTCTAGCTAGGTGGATAGTTAACACTAGCAGGAAAGCTGTCTCCGCATACAAAACAGCACAGCCTAGTTTAGTGAGTTGAAGGAGCTATAAATTATTAAATGTAATCTCCCATAACTCTTAACACTGTCAGAACCAGGAAACCCTCCGCTCCTGTAACCTTAAAGAAGTTGCTGTGGCCACATTCTACCAGGGAGCTGAGAAGTCTTACACAGGAGCCCGGCAAAGGGATGACAGCCCAGCTCTCGCTCGGCTCAAATGCTCACCTGCGCAGTTCAGCATTTCAGCTGGCGTCACAGGAAGATAGGGCTGTGTCATGCTCCTGTTCCCAGCCATCCCTCCACAGGCCTGCGTTCTCACTTCGTGCTTCTATACAAGAGCACGAGGGCTGAAGGCTAGAACCAGGCTGTACAGAAATAGCATTTGACAACTCCTGCATCTCACTCTTGGATCCAGCTATAACTTTTGTGCCAGAAGAAGAACAAGACGTCCCTCTGTTCTGGCACAACAACAAAACAGCATGAGCAGTGGAAATCTCCTCAACCTTCCAAAAAGCCAGTCAGCTACTTTTATGCACACATTGATTTAAATCCCCCTTTACTTAGTTGAAGGCCAAGCAGATAGCCAATGAAAAGAATTTGACTCCACCAGCATTGCCAGCTCCTTCCACTTCATTCACCTTTAGCCCTGTAAAATAATGCTATGCTAGGGCTGGATGGAAACCAGCAGCCCCACTATCATTCTTTATTGAGGCATCCTTTGCTGGCTACTTCATTGATCAGTGCAGCAGAATATGCCTCCCTCCTTATCAGACGTGGATTGTTAAAGCGTGGGATGGCCTGACCATTGAAAAACCTGATGAACTATAAGAATGAATGAATTGTATGCCAACTCCGCAGCCACTTGGCTACCATTCATCAAACAGAAATGAGCAGCCTGCTACAAATAAGTAAGAGACTTATCTTTTCCCTTTATTAATTTGGAACTGTGTAACATCCTGACGGACTCATGATTTGGTTGTATGCATGTTTGTTGGACTGTGCTGTGTCCCACTCTGTCTGCACCTTTATTCATGTTTATTGTCCTCATGCTTTTTCTCTGTATTGAAAATTTACTCACAATAGCTCTAAATTCTTCCTACACAGGTAGGTTCCTGAGTAGCTTAATCCTAGGGTCTATCCAACAACCTCAAAGAGAGACAGAGGGACAACCTGAAAGCTAGTCAATATTTTAAAGAGTGGTTTTTAGAATTAAATTTGTTACTGATGCCTTTAATGCAATTACTCATGTCAGATACAAAACTGAACATATGAAAACCTGCATGTATCAGGACTCCCTTAACACTAGAAGAATCAGTGAATATTTGTATTTAAACATATAGCAGTAAATACAAATTTTGTTGTTAATGGACTCCAAAAAGCCAGTATTGCAGATGAAATACAGACAACATGCTGATTTGATATCTATACCATAGAATTGTGAAAGACTACAAAAATACTGGGAAAATATACAAACAGCAAATGAACTGTGGAAAAACTTAACATTTTTCCACTGAATCCAAAGCTGGTCCCTTGAAGATCCCTCCTGAAGACTGCATGAGCATATTGTGTCTTGCAAGGATTTTCAATCTTATGTATTGCACAGCAACAAAAAATGAAAAAGCGCCCCGTCTTACAGGCCTGGATTTCAGCAGTCTCCAGTACACCCAAGCTGAAGAGCTAGTTCAGAGGCCGAGATATAACTTTCACAAAATCAACGAGTCCTGGGCTAAAGCCAATGGTATAAAATAGACTATTCCATTCATTGCGTTCTGTAGGTGAGTCCAATGCATTCACATACACAAATAGCTCTGTGCAGATGAATCTGCAAGCTCTCTACCAGAACCACTAGGATACTCCTTTATACGCACATTGCAAAACACATGCTGTAAAGAATACTGCACCTGTCTGTCTCCCTGACATCTATTGTGGTTTTACAATAAAATTCTCCTATTTATTTTATGGTTGCACTCCCCATTGCTATGTGAAAGACGCACAAAAGCAAGAGAAATCTGACATGACACAACATGCCATTAAATGCACAAAACAAAATGCAGAAATAGATTCCTTCAGCGTAATTTTCAGTTAGTGTTGCTAATTCATAATTTTATCACAAGGATTGAGGGAGCTGATGTTTTACTTAGCACCTCAGCACTTGAGACATGACAGACTCAGCTTTCATGTGTTTAAAAAAAAAGTTAGCTCTCAATGAAGTCTGATGCTGTAACCCAACTGTAAGAATTTAAAGGCTCAAAAACCAGAAAACAACCCCAAATGTGTGGGATGTGCTTGTTTTTAAATCATGATTTTTAAGCCACTTACTTATGCGTTTTTGGGGCTTGACTCAGTTTTTGAACATGAGGTATGTAATACTGTTACAAAAGTAAGTTTTAGACTAAGATAATTCAATTAACTCTCCTTTTAAGATTAGTTTTATAACCCCTATCTAGAAGAAAACACTTAATCAGATTACCTTTTAATCGTCATTTCTTAAGGCAAAATAATCAATTTCAATCATTTTTTCCTCATCCTGGAGAGCAGCTTTTGTAGCAACAACTTGATAAAGTGTTTAATTGATTTATCTATTGTACCAAATAAAATACAAAATCACTTATGAAAAGTGGTTGGGGATTTTGATTAGCAAAATCATAAAGACCCATCACGTCAGTGTTAAAGGAAGGGGCCCAATGCAAGCAAACAAGTCTGCTACTTACTGTTCTTTCAAATTATGCTTTCAACACACAGTCCAACTTTTATGCTTTGATTTCTTCTGGAGCACCACAGGTTTTACCTACGAGGAGCTTGTGTATCAGCCATTAGGATTTCCCAATAGGCTTCCACTCCTGATACAATTGCTTAGGAATACAACTCCTTACATCACCACAAAGAGCAAGAGGCTAAAATCATCCTTAATCTTTCAGTTTCCTCTGTGCTTCTTAACTGAAGCAAATGTCCTCTGAAGACAATGGTAGTTTTCCTCAATTGAGGTCTGCAGAATTTGTCCCAGGTGATAGTGGTTTTGCTCTAGCACCAGGGTTCAGTCAGGTTTTTTCAACAGAAGCCCTCAGAAAGGTAGGTTTGTAGCACTGTTACTTCACTGTGCTAGAATTAGACAAAGGTTTTAGTAGGTTTTTTTTAAGCTGTCGAGTGGCTTGTTGCTAATCATTTGGTCAATTCTAGATAAAAAGACGGCTTGATAATTCTTTAAACAGTATACGCCTACTTCCCTATATGTTTCAATTCCTTAGCTGGGGGCAGGTGGATTCAAAGTCCCATAGAAGTCAGAGTATCAGGAACCACGCCAGCCCTTTTGAGTTTGTCATGCAAGCCATCGGCCTGGAATATTTCAAGGACAAAGACAGTCAAATATCAATGCAGGGAGTCTCCTAGGAGCAGAGAGTGGGTTTTGATTCTTGGAAAGTAGCAATAGCTATTTTAGTGCCACAGTTGATTGTCAACTATAAAAGGCCAGCAGCAGAAAGGTAGGCTGGGAAAAAGGTTCCTATAAAAGGTCAAGCTTGCATTGTAGAGCATAAGTAAGAGCCAGACACAAAAGGAGGGTAATTCCTAGTGGATTGTTATATCACAGTTACAAAGTGGGGTTGCTAATAGTCATCATGCCTGTGACCTGTGCAGATTAACTTTGATATTCAGGCAGTTTTCTGAGGGTATAAAGCACTAGGTCATTATTCCAGATCGTATTTATTTATCTGGGGGAGGCACTTGCAGACATGTAAGCCAGATGGACCACATGGGATTTTCAGACTATCGTTAAAAAGCAGGGGTGGCTAAACGCAACCAACGAGTTACACAACCTTGCGAGTACCCTCTCTCCTCTTTGATAAGGTGATGCTTGCATGGAGGATAAAGGACCCAGCTTGCAATGCTCCCTGTCTGGCACCTGGGATTTTCCAGGAGCTACACTTGCCTAGAAAAGAAGGAGGTTGCTCTTCTGCAGCATTTTGTGACTGATCCTGCATCCCTTCCTCCTGTGAGCAATGCTACCGACGTCAGTGGGGTTGGCTGTAAGAGAGAGGTTTCAGAAGGAACGCCCCTGTTGGTTAAAGGCAGCAGGGTATTAACTACTGCTCTCTAGTGCAAGTCTAAGTTACTCACCATTTCATTAGTCCAGATCCATGACTCCCAGTTTAGCTGGGTTTAAAATCTAAGGAGCAGTGGGGAGAAATGAAGCCCCAGAAGTAAGATGAGGGCACCTGTCCCAGTGCTCCTCTTTAGAAGACAAATATAGCAACGGTTATTGAAATTCTCCGGTCAAGACTGTATTTTAGTTCTAGGAGCCTGCCAAATGTCCGTTTTAATCAGAAAAGTAGGTGCCAGCAGAGATTTTCATTTTGGTTTATTTGCGGATAATCCCTCCTCCCTTTAGCTACTATCCTCACTCCACGCTCCCCCCCCCCCCCAAAAAAAACCCAAATGCAGTCCCTCAGGCATGTCAGTGTGCATTATTTCCTCCTCTCTCTCACTGTTCTATTTCCCACCCTCTCACAATTCACACTAGGGCAGCAGGAGGTAGAAGAACAGTACAAAGTATTTTTCCTGCAATGAACACCAGGCAAACCTTGAGCCAACTGTCAGTTGGCTCAAGGGACCAACCATTTTCCCCGTATGTTGATACTGTTCAGGGGATCAGTTCCTTCCTCTGGCTGATTACACAGAGGGCTTGAGAACTCACTTTCCTCCTTCCTGCTAATTTACAGATAGGCCATGAGTTGTTAATTTACTAGCTTCATGAATGAGCACATCCCAGAGAAAAATAGCTGAGAGCATACAAAACCCCCAAGCCTTTTACTGCAAAGATACATTTAAAGTTGTTTAAGCAGCTGAAACAAAATTGTGAAAAACCTTTGAGTTTTGTTTCTTGTTTTTGAATTTAGCCCTTTATTTTTGCATCAAGACAGTTCCCAGCAGGCTTGGGTTAAAGGTTGGTTTTAAAACTGGCCAGGCTTCAAGGAGAAATAGCCACACCCAGTTGCAAGCTCAAGGAACCATATTTAATGGGGCGGGGAAATCAACTCAATTTAAAGCCTTCCATTCCCTGTAGTTCACAGAGCCCCAGGAATGTACTGCCTCTTAAAACAGCCTTGTACATTGTTTCCTCACTTCCAGCAGTTTCTGATGAGGCTGTTTGACTTCACAGGCATTTAATGGGATGAGGGAGCCAGGGTTCAAATTGGGCTTGCTTTATGCTTAGCCTTAAAAAAATTAAGGTTAATTTCCTGATGATCTTTTCTATATGTTCCTCACAGCACTCACCTGGTGCAAGTTTACCCCTATTCATAAGGCTTTGATAACTGCTAATCCATGATTTCACACCCCACAGAGACTGCACAGCAAGTTTAGCTAGCAGAGATTAACTTAATGGGTGGCAGGGTGATCCTGAATTTGCCAGGTGGTAAAAATCCAGCTCGTTCAGCAATGTGTAAGGTCCCCTACCCAGTCTTCCAGGGGAAAGGCAGGGTGAAACACAGTTACTGCAGCTGCCATAGAAGAGCTCACAGCTTGTTAACTCCACTTTATGGGAGTCTATGGAATCAGACATGCATTTCACAGCCCACAGTCTGAGGAACAGGGTTTTGGGAGTGAGGAGAGGGGGTGTGGCAGGGGGACAGGCAGGGAGAAAAAATGGTGATGAATTAACTCAGCCAGGACTAGGGCCCAAATCCTCCAAGTTATTTAGGTGCCAGAGACAGAGTCCTCACTCTGTTCCAGCCCACTGACGTTCTTTTGTAACTATTCACAGATATCTAGGGCTGCTTTGAAAAGAGCTGGTCAGAGGCACCTTACTTCTATGGCCCTTCCTCTACAAATCAGGATTCAAGCCCATGTCCCAACTGGTACTCAACAGGACATTGCCATGAATATGGTGGTTTGCTGTGTCCCTTGGAAGTAATTCTGGAAATAGTAAGTTTGCCCCATGCTATTGAATTTTCAGCCAACTCAATGGTCCCAGCCCAAACACACCTGTTTAATTTTGTATAACAAAGCTCCAAGCTGCCCCAGAAAGAAAAAGATTGCAGAGTTGGTCACTTAGATCTTTAATAAAATATACAGTATGCATCCCATGCATGGATGTAAAATTATTTTACATGCTTTAATTATTTGCATAATGCTGTCAATTAAATACATTTTGCTACTGGAATATTTAAGTGAAGGGAAACCCCTTCCGTTATTGTGTAGTAGGAGCAGGTAGACTCCCAGAGCAGAAGGGTAATTCCTCATTGATCATCTCTCACTGTAAGAATGAGTGAGGCTTGGATCACAGCAATGTTGATTTCTTGATACTGGAAGACTCCGATTAATATCAGTGTCCAGCTACCTTTCATCCCTCACTGTCTTGCTTGGAATCAGTTTACAATGCACCTGTGTTGTCCTTCCTGAAGTGGGTTTGAAAGGACTAGAACTAAACAGTTGTTTCTTGTCCATCTCTTCACTCTGAGTAGCTACTTCCATGCTGATGTGTTGCTAAGAGCAGCCATCTCCACAGCTGGATGAAATTGGGTGTGGGGCAGGGGTTTTAGGCCCAGATTTTCACTCTTGCACAGGCAAGTGTGCACACATGCCCATTCAATCCCTTTGAATCAGCAGCTGGATGCCCATGTGCACAACCCCTAGCTGTGTGCACAGATGGCCAGCTGGGACATCTCACTGCTGAAACCACATGCCTAGGTTATTCATCTGCACAGATACGATAATCTGGGCCTCATTGGATTTGTAACCGTATTATGTTCCGAGACCCATAACGACAGAGCATCTACAGTGTCCTGCCAAAAGCCAGTTGTTTTTTAACTACATTTTCTTATTCAGATAAACTCAGTTTCAAGCTACAGAACCTGGGATAAAAGAAAAGTATCTATGTAATTAACACAACTGGGAACTCTAATAGCCACCTTCCTAGGAAATCCCTTTGTGTGTCTATTTGAATCTCTGTCTGCAGCCTTTGCTGCATTTCCGGATTGGTGAGTAATCTGCAAGGTTTTAGCATGCTCATGGCAGCTACTACACTGCAGAGCTTGGACACAAACAGGCCACATCCTCAGGTCTCTTTTCTTGGATCGGAAATCACCCGCCTGCCTCCCCCCCCCCCCCAGAGAATTCTGGTGTGGCATAAAGCTGGCTCTAGGGCACCTACTCCCAGCTCCGCACCTCTCCCCTCCATCCCAGTAAGTACCAGGTGGGGATGGGACACTCCAGTAGCCTCTGGCTGGCAAAATGATCCCTGCTGGACCAGTCCCCAGCCAGCCCCAGGGTCAGGGGAACAGAGAAATGGCTTAGAATCACCTTTCCTAGCTCCTCATGCCCCACATGGAGCCCGTCCCAGCCAGACCCAAAGATGCAGTTTGATATTTACAGCCTTTGTTTCTGCAGCAAGAAAGCTGCCTATTAAAGCTCAGCATCCTTGGCCTTCACCTGAAGAGCCCCCTCTCCACAGGGCTCCTGCTTGGTTTCCAAGGAAATACCCCCTCCCCACATCAAGGTGCTCAGATACTGTGGTGATCAGGAACCATAAAAAGGGGAAGCAGATTCCACAGCGGAGGCGCCCCTGCAGCAATGGTTTATTCACAAGTAGGATGATGAGAGGGCTCTAAAAGGCAGATAGTGTCAGAACTCAGATCCATTGGTCCCAGGCTTGGCAGGGAGCCTATAGCCTGTACCACGAAGGGCCCTGGATGGCAATAAAGTAACTAAACCAGATCAGAGTTTAGAAACTGCCTATTTCTAGTGCATTTCTTGTCACTTTCCCGTTCAGTTCTAACCCTCTTTTCCTTATCTGGGATGGCTGCAAGGTGATCGAATCAGCCTTAGACATCACTATTGAAGCTTCATGTAATTTTTATAGCGGAGGCCAGAGAAACAAACCGTGGCTATAAGAACATTTTTAGAGCTTTGACCTTTCCGATGCCCCTCCCCTCGATCCCCAGACCATGCTGCACTAGCTCCAGCGGTGGGCATGCAGCCAAGAGTATTTTTATTTGCATACGATTCATTTATAAAGATAAGGGCAGATTTTCAAAGCCTAGAGCCAAACCATTGCAGGCCTAATTGGCACAGGCATTTCCCAGAACTCGGGTCACTGCAAACAAAAGTGACCAGTTCTGGTCATCTGCACAGCCAGGCACCCCATCTGGACACAGACTGAGTAGTGCACAGAAATGCCATTGCACACACATCTTGCACGTGCCGGTAGATGGCTCCTGTTAGAACAAAAAGGAGCAGCCTACACATCTTCATAGACTCAGGCTCCCCTCCCTTCCCCCCCCCCGCACCTTTTGGAGGTTTCCCAAACTCTCCCCATCTCCGCAGGCACCTCGGCTGCCTAGAAGCTACTTTTGCACTTGGTGTCAATTGCTCGGATAGGATACATCGGATGAGAAAAGACTATTGTTGGTGTCCAGTGCGGATGCGACACCCTGGCGGTGCATTAGAAGGGAGCAAATCCCATTCATTTAGAGGGAATTCGTATTCCCCTGTGGTTACAGGAGGGCAGAGAAGCTCTAGACTAGCTATTTTCTGCACTTTAAATACAGCGGGTAAGAGCCTCAGCTAATGCCCATCAGTGTCATTCCTCAGAAATCGATGGAGCCGTGTCAAATTTATGCCAGGCAAACAAACAATCAAGTTTGCTTGTTGCCCCAGGCTACAAAACCCTGAATGTTACATGCCCGGATTCCTTTTGGCTTCTTCAAAGGAAGAACCTTTACCCTGGTCACAAACAAGTAATGGTGTTGCTTTTCTAGAGCCCACAGCCCTGCTATTTATTAATGGCTACCCTTAGTTTCAGACAGGTGGTGCCCAGTTGGGGTGTAGGTGAGGGACCCCGGGGGAGAGGCACTCACATAATTATTTCCTGCTCTTGATGCTAGAGACCCTGTTGCCAAATGTGTTGTGTGATGCACCCCTGCACTTGCTCTAGCCCCAGGTTGAATGACAACAATTCCTTCAGTCCCCAGGCTTGCTACAGCATGGAATAGGGCCATGAGTATCTGCCCCTCAGGTTCCTGAGGGATTAGGGCTGTGGAGGCTCTGTACCTACTTGGACTTTTCTAGCAGGATTCCCTCTAGAAGACCCCAGAAAGCATGGCCAGAGGCTATGCATAGTGCACAGAAGCACACGGCTCTGGCCAGATTGCACACTGTCCAGTCCAGCACAGTAAAGGCCAGGCCAGACCTGGCTCACTTTAGCCTAGGGTTACCACCTTTGAAATGCAAAAAATCCCAGCCCCCCCACCCGAAAGGCAAGCTCACCGCAACCCCAGCCACAAGGCAGCTCTCCAAAAACCTCCGCCTTTCAACAGCCACTTACAGTATCTAGAGCGATCTCACTCATATCTTTAGGGGTTAACATCACATCGCCTCACTTTCACATCTCACACACGCGCACACACGCGTTGGTGAGCAGACAGCTGTTATATTTTCCAGCAGTTAAGGCGGGTTATCACTTAACCTGCAGAAGTGGGAACACTGCAGCATCTCTAGCAGGACACATGCTTATCACAATCCACTTATATAGCTACTGTTAGAATCATGCAAGTCTTTAGACCCACATCAAAGAACTGCAGCAGATTAGGTTATTTTTCTGGCAACTAGCAATTCCATAAAGAAAGCCAGCCAGGCCTGTCAAATCCTGGCCAGGTGGTAGCCCTGCTTCACGAGGAGGGCTTCGCCATCCCGCAACCCAGAGGGGGACAGCAGCAACACCCCTTTCACAGCAGTCACCCACACAGCAGCCTTTCCTTCACCAACCAACTGCTTCATTGCAGGCCAGGTTCCCCTGCCACGTTCGGATGCAGCCCTGCTGTCTCCAAGGGGGCAGCTTCCAAGAAGCTGTGACCCATACAATCCAGATGAACTCCCCACCCCTTCTCCTGCTGCTGGGCACAGAGGAGCCCCATTCTCTCTCTTCTTCAGGCCTCCCAACTCTGGGAACTGAGCAGTCCCACCTCTGGCTGCCCGGAGTAGGCCCTGGCCCTGAGCTCTGCCGGGTTGCTTTAGCAAAGCTGCCCATTAGCCCCACTTGCCTTTGGGAGAAATATAATCCCCACCTGCAAGGCACGAGGCTCTTCCTTAGAGGTCAGTGCTACTGAATGTGTTACAGTCCCGCAGGAGGGCTGCTGAAGCCCATGGCAAGATGCCCCTCAACGGTAGCAGGATGTGGGTCAGGCCCCAAACAGGGACAGAGATTAGCACTGCGTTGCCAGAAACCCCTGGCTGTCTCAGGCCCTCCGTCACCCTGGGTGGCTTGTCAGACTGAGCACCCAGCCACTTTCCTCTCCCAACAGCTCCCAGCGGGAAGCCCAGCTGGCTGCTGATGTTGGAGAGCAGAAGAGGCAGCTCCGTGTCTGACACTGACAGGCACAGGGGACTCAAACGTGGCTCGAGGGGACACGCGTTTATTTTTAGAAAAAACAAAGTGGTTATTTTTTTCCTCCGATGACGTTACCCAGAGACGTGACCTAGAAACCCAAGAGCTATACAGGAAACAAAGCAGATCTAGAGAGGCCAGGTACAGCCGTGACCTGGGGCACACTCACCACAGGTCTCATCTGGGGACTAGCTCTCATCCCATCTGATGCCCCCTCCTGGGGTTGCTCACCTCATGGTCAGGCAGTCATTCTCTCTCCATCCTTCTCCAGACAGAAATGATTCTGTCTTCATGACTCAGCTCTCCAGACAAATCATTATTATAATCCTCCTCTTTCAGGGTAACAAAGTCCTACCAGACCAGCTGCCCAGTAGCATCTGCCACAATTCTGGGCCATTTCCCAGCAACAGGTAGCAGAACCTGGGCCCATCTGCAACTCTAGGTCCCCGCCCAGGGATTCTACAATCAATAGCCAAGGTCTGTACAATCTCTAGGTTTGCTGCTTCCTACTACATCTCCCACATGCCTCCTTTTCCATGTTTCTAAGTTGGCTCTTCCCTCAGGCAGGATCCTAGAGCTTCACTCTCTCCCTTAGCTACCTACTTTTCCCTCTTTAACCCACAAATTGACTGCTATCTTCCACACTATAACTCCTTGCATTTGCAAACTTCCCAGCTGCATGCATAGCCAGCCTGGATTCCCCTCCTGTATCAGCCATTCTTCATTTTTAGTCAAGCCAGACTTTCCACAGGTGCAATGTATAAGGTTAATTGGACCTATCTGTGCCACCTTAACCTCTTTGGGCTGGTATGGGATGAACACTCCATCCCAGACAATTAACACTGATATAGCATCAGCTGACATGAATACATCATTTCTGCCACTGATTTTCCCCTATGCAGAAGACACCTGGCTAGTCAAACTCACACATATAGGCCCTCAGTCCTACAAATGCTTAACTCTATGCAGTGTGAATTATCCCAAAGAAACACCTGAACTGCTCACAAGTAAGCAAGTGTATAAATCTCAGCTGGGGTTTTCCCCTTGAAACAACAAACTAAAAACAAGCTTTGTCTATTTCAAAGGCACAGAGAGTGCACCAGGGGTCAGATTAATATATGCCCTCTCAGACAGCTCTTATTTTACATTTATTTCTGAGAGCTAATGGGGGGTTTGTTTGGTTTTTGCAAGAAACGTACCTTACCAGTTTGCAACTGGTTGGTTTCCCATTTGTTCCAATGGCAAGCTGCATTTTCTGTGTCTTGACTTAGGTCATCAGACATGGCAGAACTGCTGCTCTTGCTGATGTTATTGATCCTTTTTTGAAATTCTATTTAAGATGATTGATCAATGATTTCTTTTGCCTTATAGTTGGTTGGACTGAAAAGAAAATCTCTTACATGGCATTGCTATAGCTCAGCAGGACAAATCCCTCCTTGGTGTGACTCTGCTGAGGTCAACAGAGTTGCATCAAGGATCAGTCTGTCCCTGTGTGTTTTTAGCTGCTTCCTTCTGTGTTTATTCCTGTTTGTTGCTGGCTGTCAGGGCAGAAATCAGTGCTGATTTTTCAGGGGTGCTAGAGAACTGATGTCTTCATTGCCCTTGAGCCTCATCCCAGCCCTGAGAAGTGGAGGCAACTGGGAAAGGGACATTGCAGAACTGACATGCAGGGGGGGATTCCAGGCCAGGATTGCAGAGGATGGACTGAGTTTCATGTTGGTGCTCAGAATGGAATAGCAGCGGGGTACGGGTCGGACATGCAGGGCAGCAGCAGGGCTGGAGCAGCATCATCAAGTTAGCATTTTCTCCAGCAATGTCCTGATGAAAGGTGCAAACAGGCAGAGCCTGAAACTCTCGCTAAATGCGCAGACAACCAGTGTCTAAGCTTCCCCCAACCCAGTCAAGTGCTCTCTTTCTTCTGCCAACACGTCTCACCCGTTACCCACAGGGCCTGCCTCTGGGACAACTTAATCTCCCCATCCACATTCAATGCTTAGCCTCACTGCATGCTGACACTTGCAGCAATTCCTCCCCCCAGCTATTTGGGCAGCAGGTCCATTAGTTCGATGGTAAATCGGAGGTCATGCACAGTAGCTGACGGTTTCTTGTTTCAGTCTGAAGTCAATCAGCTTAACCATTCGATGTGCACTGTGTTCTGGAGCTAGCTCCCAGCTCAGCTGGGTGAAATGATCAACTCCGTTAGAAGGAAAGTGGGGTGCAGACGCAGTAAGGGATAAACATCTGGGCTTGTGAGCAGGGATCTGGAGGAGGACATTGACTGTGCAAGAATGTGCTGGGCAAATTAGATTCTAAAAGTTAGGTGTATGAATGAGCAGAACAATGCATTGGCTGCTTCTAAAAATGTGACTCTGGAACCAAAAACGCATGCCGGCAGAGAGATCTGGAGATGGATGTAAGCCACCCTGTGTCCAAGTGTGGGGTCTGCAGTGAGCAAGACCATGTGACTTAGAAGTATCAGAGGTGTGGGTGCTGAAAGGGCCAGGGAAGTGTTTGAATGCCATGGAAGGTAACAGAATAGAAAGGACTGGGGCACATCCAAGGATGCAAAGGAGGGAAGCAGAGAGAAGCTTGGAGAGCAGAGGGAGGGCCAGCGAGAGATGGCTGAATATGGAACCAAAGCTAAGTGTGGAGATTTCAGAAGCCCTCTCCAGACGCAGTAGAAAACCCTGTCCAGCAGATCAGTGCATCTGAGTTTTGTTTTACTTATGTAACCAGCCTGCACGTAGACAGTCGCTGCACACAGCTGAATGGCCAGTACTTGGCAATTTCTCCAGAGGTTGTGTGAATGAAGGCAAGAAACCCTGTAGGGAGCACTGTAACACATAGAATTGGAGCATGCGTCTAGGCACAGGCCATGGTTTATCACTCTGCTTTAGGGCATCACGCATACAGCAATGACATCTTTGCTTCTTGCTACATCTGTCAAATCTCTTGCAAAACTGCTTGCTCCTGGGCTTTCCTATCAGAGTACTAGCAACCTCCGCCAGACAACACACTCTCTACACATTTCTTGGGGCAGATTTGGTGTGAGCCATGGGTTGGCTGGCCGGCCAATGCACACCAGGTCAGTTTCACAGCGGGTATGCTGTGTGGTTTTGCACCAGGCCAGGGAACACGTGGGGAATGCTGGCAAACACGGAGTCCTCTCGTAGCTTTACTGAGAACTCTCCTAGGGCTTCTTATGTGGTGTCAGAGAGTCCGGGACAAACCCAGCCTTCTGCCTCTCTCCAGAACATTGCTCCTTGGGGGATGACTTTCTTAACGCAGCAAGTGCAGTGACGGTGTGTCATTAATGAAGGCAAGTGCATGTGCTGAGATAAGGACGCTTCCAAGGGCACCTGAGGGCAATTCCACCTTCAGCAATGCACTGGAAGTAACACAGGACATCCTACATAACTCTCTCTCTCTTCCTGATACGCTCCTCACCCTGGTTTCTAGGCCTCTTAACTTCATCACCCTTATTTTTCCCTCTTTAACCACTGAGGCACTGAAAGGATCTGACCAGCTTAGGCTCTTCCCAGGATCGAAGCTGTAAGGAGGATGGGACCCCAGCATTTATGTCAGCCCTTGCTGGACAACCACAAGGCAACCAGGGCTCCCTCATCACACTCCGTCGCTGCAAAGAAGTCATCATGAGGCCTTGAATTCCACCCCCCTCACCGCCAGCAACATTCCCAGTTGTGAACACAAGGGCAATTTATACTTCCCTTCTCCTCCAGGGGAGGGCAGGAAAGGGGACTAGCACCTGGGCATTAATGTTATGATGGCTGGAGACAAAACATTAAGCTGTGGGATGCTAACCAAGGACCTCGGGAGCCGTTCCTGGAGGCTAGTTGGATACACTGAGGTCTCCCTGTTTCTTTAGTTGGTTTCCTTTTCTAAGACCTTTATGGTGAATTCCAAATTCCCTGACATCTCTTTAGAGGTCATTTTGGGGGCACTGACAGCATTGCCATTAATACAGTAAATATGGTAATTCAAGAAGGGCCCAAATGGGGACAGCTGCCATGTGCCGCCCCACTCAGGATTACAAATAGCTTTGTAAGGGCATGCTGCTTTGAGCCCTGGGCTCGGAATGGCCCTGGCCTGGCAGAGGATGAAGGCCAACATTGTGCCGTGTGCTAAGGGAGGCCAGAGGGACTTCAGGAGAGTTCGGGCACCACAGAGCAACTCTTGTTCTCGTTCGGATAGCTTCATCATCTTTGCAGAAGGACAATGCACCACGTGAGCAGCGACTGGGGTCTTGGCTCCTGTTCACTTCCAGAAGGGTCGGTACCATACAAACCAGATCCTTGCTGCCATGCATGTCCAGGATGGAGGGTGCCAGGGAGGAGCTGTACTCGCTAGCCTCACAACGTTCAATGAGCAGGAAGGGTGTCTCTGGGCAGGTCACAGAATTCCTCTCTGCCTCCCTCCTGGAAGGCTTCACCCAGAGACTCCAAGCTATGGTTCTGGCTGGGATAATTCTCAGAATCTTTGGGCTCCTTCTTGTCACTGTTCCGCACGGCAGCCTCCAGGGCCTTCTGCCTGCGGTAGAAGTGGGAGAACTTGTTGAAGATGATGGTGATGGGCAGAGCCACCACCAGGATCCCGCCCAGAATGCACCCTGAAGCTGCCAGCTTGCCCGCCACGGTCACCGGCACCACGTCGCCATAGCCCACAGTCGTCATGCTGACTGTCCCCCACCACCAGCAGGCAGGGATGGTGTCGAAACCAACGTCCTCTTCCTTTTCCGCGGTGTAGGCCACTCCGGAGAACACGGAGACTCCCACAGCCAGGTAGAGCAGCAGGATGCCCACCTCTCTGTAACTGTGCTGAAAAGCAAAGCAAAGGGAGAGTCAGCGGAGGCCCTGACACTGTCTACGGGGCCAGAAAACAAGTCCTGTCTTGCCCTCATATTCCAACTGGAGCTTTGCCGCTTTGTCTTGGTGTCACATGGAAAGGCAGGAATCCATTCCACTGAATTAGAGCTAGCAGCCTCCCTCCCTTCTCCGTGGTGTGTGGGCACCTGAAACGTCTCCCTAAAGGATCTCGGGTTCCCACCATGTGGGGGAAGGGGTTTCTGTGGGACTGCGGGGCAGGCAAACTGGAGAGGGAGTTCTGCACTTGTTGAGAAGGGGTGGCCATAATAATCGTTTGCAGAAATGAGTCCAGTAGTCTTGAGCCAGCTGCTCAGTAAAGTGTTCCCTTCCTCTCTGTCTCAGAGCTGGCACCAGTCTGATCTGAGCATTTGGGCCACTGAGGCGCTCTGAAACCCATGCCCTGCGAGGGCATCTCTCAGGGTCTGTCTCAAACTGCCCGGCTGACTCCCACTCTTGCCTACTGCAGGATAAACCAGCAATGCCCTGGCTGTTTCCAGCACGTTACTGGGAAGGAGGAAGAACCAGGGAGAGACCAGTCACTGTCCGGTCCTGCCTGACACTCATGGAAGTTCTGCACTGAGCTACTGCTGGAGTCCAAATGGTCCAAGCACCCAGTGATGCTTCCGGCCAGACCCTGGTTTGCATGCAGCTGAGATTCGAACCTGTCTGGGGCCTGGAGCATTTGTCAGGGACACAATCGATTTCCCAGGGGTGAATCAATATCTGTCATTCTCTTCCTCTTCACAGCTCGTAAGCCTGCATTCATAATAGGAGGGAAGCGCTGACGTGGAGCCAGGCGCTGGACAATGAGCAAGGCCCTGCCAGTAACCGTACAGCTCCAGGGAAGGGCATGAGCCAGGCAAGGCTAGCGGGATTTTCTCTCATCGTTTGTCACCGACATTTTGGGGGAAGCTTGACTGGGAGTCTCCCCACCATTCTTTTTACCCCCTCCATGCCGCCAGGCCCCATGAGGGACAGACATGTCCTCTTGGCAGAAGACGATTAGAGACGCAGCGTGTCCCCGTTGCTAAGGTAGCTTCCTGGGGAGCTGGTGAGCAAAACAAGGGGCTCCCCGCCCGCCCCCAGGAGCAAAGCATTCTGTCTTCACAGCACTCCCAGGCCAGGAAGGCCAGGGGAGGGGAGTGTTGTCTGCGCTTATAACTGATGCAAGCCCCCTGCCTTACACAAGATTACTGGGCTGTGCCGGATTTGTGCTGGACGGAGGCTCTGTGGCCCCACTGCTGGGTCCAGGGTCCAACACTCCCACTCGCAGCCTGTGCAGGAGCTGCAGACGGTCGGGGCAGCTGTGATGGGCTTGGAAAGATCTCGGAGGGGGGAAGAGGCAAAGGTGCAACTGCTGGTGTGAAGGCAGGCGGGGCCCAGGCAGAGATCAGAATAGCACCTGAGACTCTTTTCCACGACCCACAGCTCAGTCATGCCCCCTGACCCACTCAGTCCAGTCGCATGGTGCAACCCATCTCACTGCCCAGACGATCAGTGCTTCCAAATCCCGCTGCCCCTGGGGGCTTAGAGGTGGGATGTAGCCACAGATGCCTAACCGGGTAAGAAGGTTTAAACACTGTAAGCTTCACTTCTTTAGCACAGCGAACACTGAGCAGTATTTTCAAACCCGGGGGTGTAAAATTAGGTTCCCATCTCCAGATTTAGGCACTTAAATGTACCTGGCTGGATTTTTAGAGGTGTTGAGTATCCACCACTCCCGGGGACCTGGAGCTCTCCTGGGGTCTACAGTGACTCTAAAGCTGACCACCTCCATTCACATCCGGATCAAGTCCACTGTGGCCTGGGGTTGCTGTCTGCCGTGGGAAGCACAAGGGGTGGTCACTGTTCAAGGCCAGACCCTGGTTAATTCCCCAGGCGGCAGGTTTGGTTTCATCAGCACCATGTGGCAGTGCCCTGGGCTACCGCCACCTTCGGGCAAAGAGGAACCAAGGACACCAACTCTTCTGCTCAGAAACTGCCACGTGCAAGTCTCGGGGCCCTCAGGCGTGGGTAGGGGGGCCTTGCACAGGCACTAACCCCCCCGAGCGGCCATCGTGCCAGGTAGCTGTGTCTGTAGTGTGGCAATCCATCAGTGTCATCGCTGTCTGGCATGCTGCCACATGTCAGGTGGGGAACAGCAGGCGCGATTCATCCAAGGGGAGGAAGGCACGGTCACGTGAGTGGAATGAGAGTCACCGGGCAGGCTGCTATTTATAGGCAGGGACTAAGTGACGGATAGGGAGGGACAGAGGCATAGCAACAGCATATGGAAGTCAAAACACAGAGCAGTGCAGACAGCTCAGAGATGCACCGCTCATCCTATGCAACAAGGAGCTAGAGGGCAGTGAGGGGAGGCTGCTACAGCAGAAACTAGTCCAGGCACAAGGATCCAGATGTCAATGCGGCAGAGAAAGGGTTACAGAAAATAAAATCTCTGGGTGTGTATGTAATTTACACCTGGAGCTAATGGGATGGAGCCTCCTGAATCCAATAATACACGCTAATCTTTTTATACCGATCATTACTTTACTTTCAGCTTCTACTCCTTGGCCTATGGGGAACAACATAAATAAATGAAGTTTACAGTGTGTGGAAGGGAGGAAAAATATTCTTCCCAGCAAAGCTTCTAAATAGAGGAGCTGCCTCTTCCCACCTCTCCCCCTCTCACCCCTGCTAATGTGATCTCCTCTAATTACACTTGGACACATTCTCCTTTTATCTTGGCATGACTCTGGATATCTTCTAATCACGAGAAGCTTCTCCCCCACTGAAATCATTTTCTTGCGATGTTGGCAGGAGAGGAAGCCTTGTGTTCGTGGAAAGAAATAGGAGCGAGGGGGACGGCTCCTAGCAAGGGAAGGGCTGATGGCTTTAGAAACACCCCTTTCTACCCAGTGTTGGAGAAACAGCCAGTGAGAGCTTTACTGACTCAATTGATGAACCCACTTTTCTAGGGTCCTCAAACCCCTCAAATAAACTCATGCCTTTGGTGGAGATTTATTTCTATTCACAAGGCAATGTTTGCTGTATAATCCCTAGGGGAGGTGACTTGCAGAGTGACAGCTTCTTCCCTTTAACATCCTCCATCCTTAAACACTGGCAGGCTGCTTTTGACAGAAGCATGTCATCTGTTGGCACTCACCAGCCCACCGGGAGAGTTACCTTGCACTGACCTGGAGTCCTTTCCTCAGTCGTGGAAGTTCAAAGGCAAGACAGGAAAGAGATGGAGTTCTTTAGAGATGGGACATTTTCTAAAGGGCTTGTTTACAAAGGAAAGGCATACTTAAGGCATGAATTTAAACTGGTAGGTATCAGTTTAACAGTATCAAAGGTCATGTGGACTCTCATTTCAGTGTAAGAGTGGCATGCTTTAGTCAGTTGGGAACAGGTTTCATTGAACAGAAATAAAGCTCTTTCCTGGCAAGGAGAACTCTATGGCCAGCAGAGTTAAGGACAATGAGTTTTTTTCCAAGTATATTAGGAACAAAAAGAATCCTAACAATGGTATTGATCCATTACTAGATGGAAATGGTGGAATTATCACTAATAATGCATAAAAGGCAGAAGAGTTCATTAAACATTTCTGTATTTGGGGGGGGGGGAAACCAAATGATGTAGTCATATCTTATGGTAACACTATTTCCATTCCACTCAGGAGGATGTTAAATAGCAGCTATTAAAGTTAATAATTTTTAAATCAGCAGGCCCGGAGAACTTACATCCAACAGTTTTAAATAAGCTGGCTGAGGAGCTCACTGGACTGTTAAGGTTGCTTTTCAATATGTCTTGGAATACTGGGGAAGTTCCAGAAATCTGGAAGAAAGCTAACGGTGTGCCAATGTTTTAAAAAGGTCAATGGGATGACCTAGATCATTTCACCTCTGTATTTGGCTCTGTGACCTCTGCTAGAATGTCGGGTCCATTTCTGATGTCCACAGTTCAAACAGGAAGTTGAAAAATTGGAGAGGGTTCAGAGAAGACCCATGAGAATGATTAAAGGATTAGAAAACATGCCTCATAGTGAAAGACCCAAGGAGCTCAGTCTATTTAGCTAACAAAGAGCAGGTTAAGGAAGACTTGATTATGATCTATAAATACCTAGATGGGAACAAATATTTGATAATGGGCTCTTCTGTCTACCAGACAAAGGTATTACACCATCCAATGGCTGGAAGTTGAAGTTAGACAAATTCATCTTGGAAATACGATGTAAATTATTAACAAGGAGGGTAATTAAACACTGGAATAATCTACCAAGGGTCGTGGTGGCTTCTCCATCACTGTCAATTTTTGAATCAAGATTGGATGTTCTTTTAAAATGTCTGCTCCCGGAATTATTTTGGGGAAGTTGCATGGCCGGTGTTACGCAGGTCAGACTGTATCATCACAATGACCCCTTTGGACCTTAGGAGATAAAACTGGTTTAGGCAGATAACCACCTTTTATAGGGCTCTGGGGAATCACTCTCTTCCCTTCAGTTTTCTTCAGCACTGTTCTTTCCTATGTTAATTTTGTGTCAGTGAAAGGTGCTGGCCTGACAGCCACAGACCCGGTTTCTCCAGGGAGCCACCAACCACCACTATCCACCCCCAGCTAATCCAACTCCACACAGTTAGCTCTACATCACCTGATGATCGATGGGTTCCAAAGACCTGGCATTATCAATATGGAAAACTGCCCTCCCATCCATCACTCGAATGAGACCATCCATCACAGAGATGAACATCCTCGCCAAGCTGCCCCGGTGCCTGAAACCAGCCAGGACTGCGTCAGGGAATCCTAGTCTCTTCGGATGTCCCTGGAAGTGAGCTAAATGGCCACTGGACTCTGTCTTTCATGCCTGAAGCACGAGCACAGGATCACCGCTAAAGGGAGGCTTTCACAGGACTAGGAGGTTTACCCACCCTCCTAATGAAGCGCTAGATCCTAGCTAAACCAGAGGAAATTCCCTTCCCGCTCATCATCCCGAGCTGAGTGCTGGGGAGGTATTTCAAGGCCCTCACCACAGAAGCCCCTTATCCAAAGAGGATGGAGGAGAGACACTGGCCCTGCCTTACTCAGGTCTGCCGACCAGAATGGCAATGCCAGCTCTCCTGTTGCCACTGAGAAGAGAGTGCATTGGATTCCAAGCTAATGCAGAACTAGCCAGGACTGGATGAGCCGCCGCCAATGAGACAGCAGCCACTGCGCCCTGCCTCTGTCAGCTGGTACAGGAAGAGAGGCATGACTTCTTAAAGGGTTTCCATGCAACGCTGAGGAATCCATGCCACTTCACCAACCCAGATCCTTAGAGGCGATGGTATGGCTCATTTGCATGTCAGCTTCACATGTATGCACAACAGAACCGCTCATTTAAATTGATCCTTTTGCGCTATGACTTTTTAAATCAGAAAATCAATGAGAAGATAACAGCGCAGAAACACCAGCTGGGGTCTGCGGAAGTGTGAGACTTCCTCTGTCACTTCATGCTGAACTGAAGGTTTTTGATCGGCCAAGAGCGGCATTCAGGCCCACAGGGTGTTGTGTTTCTCACTCAGACCTAACGTACAGCATCGTAGGCAGGCATCATCAGCTGCTGCAGAAGAAACCCAGGACCCTAAATTCAGTTCTCAGAGGGTAAGCGCCGGAGTGACTTTTAAACAACTGAGTTTTAAATATATATTTCCTTATGATCCAGAGCACAGAGCAGCAAGACGCCAGAAAGCAAAGGGCCAAGATGTGTATTATAGCAGGTGTTTGTGCAAAACAACCAGACTCACTTAAGTTACAAAACACACCATGCACTTCACCAGGGTAGCTGTCACACTAACTCTGTGAGGCTGCTTCGGAAACACATTGCAATTGCAGTTTGCATCGGCTGCATGGCTCTCCTCCCCCACTGAATTAGAGCAAATGACCAATGCTCCTGTTCTACAATAACAACTAAATCAACTCCATTTAGAGCCTGATCACACTCTCCAATAAAGGGCTGCAGCATGCAGCAGCTGATCTTACAAGGTGCTTGTAATGTGCATCCATGCCCTGGGAACCGGGCTAAATCCTGAGAGGGGTATAAATGAGGGGAAGGTAGCAGAAGCCACCATACTCATCTATGGTGCTGTACACATAATGATAGAACCTATATCCAACATCTCAAAGGGGCTGGAGAGAGAGAGGAGGCCTTGGAGTTACATATCAAGTGCAGGAATTACATAGCTGCCTCTGCCTTATTGTTAATACGCCTTTGCGCATGGTGCTAGAACATAACTCTTCCTAGCAACTATGAAAACATGCACAGCCCACATAAGACTCAAGAGCTCACTGCTCTTGCTTGAGCAATTTATACACATGATTATAAGAAAGGGTTACCTATGATAGCTGGAAACTGGACTTAATGACCCAGCAAGTCCGTTCCAGTCCTAGATGTTACCTGGGTAGCCCCAGCAGCTTACACACTGCAAGAAATTAACATGGTAGTAGATCTTTCCAGTTTAGCTGACAAAGTGAACCTCTGTACCATCTGTAGGGATAGCATTCAGCTGCTGTCGCGTGCCTGAACACCTCAGTTATGTTAGAAAGAGAGCTCCAGAGCATGACTGAAGGAGGATGGATCAGTGATGACGGGAAATAGGAGAGTTCGGAAAGGTGCCCAAAAGGGAGGATAGATCAGTGATGCGAAGAGCGGATCAGGATTTTTCTTTCAAAATGTTTGGATTTTTTGGTTTTTTAAACAGAAGATGCCATTTCCACAAAATTGCAGTTTTCCATGGGATGACTGTTTGCCAAAAATTTTGACTTTCCACAGCAAAAATCAAAATGAGTTTTGTTTTGCATCAGGTTGACCTGAATCAATACATTTTGGTTGGTCAAACCAAACTGAAGTGTCTGGCCAGTTCTACATTGATCTACTGAGCTACTGCAGTGCCTCATACCCCCATTCCCTCTATGGGCTATGGCTGGACATCTCCATGGTACACTGTGATCTCCTCCCACCCCTGGTTGGACCACTGCACTACATCATAAGAGTCACTTGACCACAGTCTATCTTGGGAGATGTAGTCCAGATAGGTAGCTGGGCCTAGAGAGGCCAATGGGGACAAGAGTTACCCAACCTACAACTACTATGTGGTGCCATGACAGCGCCAGGGGACACAGATTAATGTCAAATCAAGGCAAAACCAAAACATTTTGGCATTTCTGAATCTGACTTTTTCAGAACTTTCCATTCCACAAAACATTTCAGGATTGAAAAATCAAAATATATTTATTTGGGACAAAAACAAACATCAAAATATTGGAATTTCCTGTAGGATGGAAATGCCAAAGAGCCCAGGAAGGGGACCGATGGGGGATTAATCTGAGATGGTTGAACCTCCATAGGACTGGATGTACTTTGCTGCAGTTTGGGCCAATTACAGCTTTTGAAGTGGTTTGTCCATCTGCTGGGACTATGCAAAAACAAACTACAACTCAGAAGGCTCGGGTCAGAAAGGCAAGACATTCTGGAAGCAGAAGGGGTAGTAAGTGAAGACTTCCAAAACCAAAGGAAATTGGGGACAAAATCCTGACCGCATTAAAGTTGATGGGAGTTATTGACTTCAGTAGGGCCAAAATTCCATCTTGGGAGCTGTGCCTGCAAGCAGATGGGAACCACTGTGTCATTTGCTCTGAGAGAAGTTGCTAAGCCAGTTGGTACAGCAAGGAGAACTCAGCAAAAAGGAAGCAACTTTACTTGATTTTCTTACTTTGTATGAATTCACTCAGCTGCTAAAAGGGACCTGTTTTAAATGTGGGCCAATACAGAGGTACATGTGCAGGTGAACATCCAGAGAGCAAAGCCCGAGGCATGTTATGACTGCAGCAGACCTAACTGCGTTACAAAGTATTTTTGTGTGCTCATTTTATAGATAAGGTGCTGCTCATAACGCCACATGTTCAAAGCCTAAGGCCAAACGGTAGGGTGTCTACTCTGCAGAGCTAACTCAGGTGATCGGCAACTGGCTCTGAGCACCCAGGTTAGCAGAGCCCTGGTGTGAGCAGCCATACTAAAAAGCCCTGCCTGTGTTACTGTGTCCACACTGCAGCTGCACCCTGTGTTCCCACCCTCCCCCCATGCACGTTGCTAGGACATTTGGGGGCACATCCCAGGATCATTTGCGCTGCAGTAAGCGGAGTGGGTCTGATTCGTTCCCAGCGAATTGTGAGAGAACTGGTCTGTCCTTCTGGGCACACCGGGGGAATCGTGGGTAGGCGCTGGAGGATGATCAGCACGCACGTGACTCAGCCTGCGTTCTCGCTTCAAAATGGGTAGGTTGCCAGCCTAAATGAAAGTGCAACTCAGGCTTTCACCCAACCCCCAGCCAGGCCAGCTTGTCTTGGTTGAAAGCACCATCGAACTCAGGTGAGAGGACTGTGTGCGCGGATGGGAGGGTGGTTGGGGTAACACCTGGGTAAGCGCTCAAGCTAACTCTGCAGTGAAGCTGTACACACAGAGACTGACAGAACAGACATGCTTATGCTGGATCAGTGCATCCTGAAAGAGAAAACCAGCCAACCTGGGGCTGAATATGACGTGGCTAAGAACTAGCTGATTAAGCTGCTAGTCAGGATGCCCAGTGCCTCATTCAGGAGAGGTCTTGCTGCAGTACAGCAGCTTTCTGAATGTCACTGGTGACTGTCCTCAGCGGAGCTTTTTGTGCAGCAATGTAGCTCCTGCCAACTTGCTTTTCATCTCGGGGAAGAAGGAAATCAGAATTCTAATGTTCAGGTGTCCAGCAGCTTGGGGATGTTTTACTAGATTGTTCTGTTCAGCCATTGAACAGGATTAAGAAGTACAGGGGCTCCCAAAGAAAACAGAAGGGAAAGTGACTTGGGGTGTGAACTTCCCCGATCAAGATGAGAGAAATAAGGAGGCTGATTCAACAGCCGGCTACAAACAAGGCTTTGCTTAGATTGCGATCAGCTCCAGCCAGCGATTCCAGGGAGGAACAACCTGATTTTTCTCTACCATCGCCTGTGGCTGTTAATGCCCAAGTGAAATCCTGATGGGAAAGCTAGGTTAGAGTGTACAATGCAGCCTCTGATTTTCAGAGACTTACCCACTGGCTATAAAACACTTGCTCCAGGCTGGAACATAGCAGCACCTCCAAAGCAATTAGAGAGCTAGATTGTTTATGCAATTTAAAAGAGTACCTCTTTAGCCACTGGGAGTTACTGGAGGGCAAGAAAAGGAGAAGGCAGGCGATTCTGTAACTTGCACGTTCCAGTTTTACAAACTGCAGCCAGGACTGGAATACAGGGGCTTGAGGAGTTGGAGCGTGTGGTGTTTGGCAATTGGCTGCTGCCTGTGCATAGCCATTTGTTCTCATAATGCATTGCTCATTGGTAACTCCATAAGAACACAGCAGCATCTAATAAGTGAGTTTGCAGGAGAGACTGTGTTGGCTTGAAAGAAATTACTGTAATAACCCCAATACCAGCTGCTTTAGAGGACTCCCTGCTGTGCAACTACTAGAGCTAAGCTAACCGGCTCTGATTAAATCGGAGCCCTAAAGCCAGAGAGGTTTGCCCGTCAGCGGGTTTCACTTCAGTCAGGCTGAGGCTTTTTCAAAGGAGGACGCAAGATATTTTTCTCTTATGCAAAAAAGGAAAATCAAATCGAGCTGTGCTCACATCTTGGGACATTAGGATGATGACACAAATGAGTAAACAAGAGGGATGGCAGTGTGAAGACTGGAAATTGTTCCTTGGCATAGCCTGTGGTGCCCACGTGTAAGATCTGGAATCACAGCCCCTCCCCAGGCGCACACGAGGATTATGGGGAGGAAGGAAGTTCTGCTGGATCGAGCACTGGACTAGGACTCGGGAGACTTGGCTGTACTTCCTGGCTTGGTCATAGACTTCCTGTCCGACTTTGGGCAAGTCACTTAGAGCTCCATCTACCAAGGTATTTAGGATCTAAAGATGCAGACAGAGGCCTAGTGGGATTAACAAAAGCATCTGAATTAGGAACCTAATTCCCCTGGACTTTCAGTGAGAGTTGGGCACCTCACCTTGCATCTGAGAAGCATAATAGTTGTGTCCAATATCACAAATTGGCCGTCCAAGCCTGACAAGGACTAATTCGAGCAGAAAGGTTCTCTGATGTTTGCTGCCACTCCTACCTCGCTGGCAGCATCCTCTGGAAGTCAATTTCACACAGGCAGCCTCTTAGCAGCATGGAGTGCCAGGGCCAATTGTCCAGAAAGAGTCAATAAAAATAAAAGAGGCTGGAGGGAGAAAATAAAATGCAATAGCTAGGAGCAGATAATGGGTTAGTGTGGCGGGTCTGGCTTGTAGCAGAGCCTCTTTCACGTTGGCAGTTGTCCCCTGGGCAGTCTGTCAGGACCAAGAGCTGGATCCAAAGACCACAGAAAGTGATGGGAAGGCTCATTATTTTAATGGGTTTTGAATCAGGCCCCAGGTGATTTGAATAACATCCCGAGTTTCTTTACAATAAACACAACAGCAGAAATCTCACCACTCACATCTCTGCGGCATTAATGCTAATCATCTCACTTGCCAAAGATACCAACTCCCTGCTTCCCTCTGATGTCAGTGGGCTTTCATTCCTCTGATGCTTTATGCTCTTGCAGCAGGAAGGAAGTTCTGGTTAACAATACTTTGTAATTACGAGCCCAGCAAATAGAAGCATAAATCTGACGCAGGATTTGGTGTTTTCAGTGAGATTTCAATCTCTCTTAAATATTAGAGCTGGGCTTGATGGAGTCACAAGTAGATCAAGAGAGACTTTGTTCAGCATTGTTCAGTGAATCAGTGACTCAGGCTGAATCAAAGCCCAGGAAAATCCTAGTTCCCCAGGCTTTGCCCACTGCGTAACAACACGCAATGTGGCTGTCAGTCCCTGCTCTGTTGCACTGTGTCATTTGCACTTAGCTGCAACACTGAAAGAGTCCAGGGAGCCTTTCCCACATGTACAGCTTTATTTAAATTCTGCAACCACAATAGTAACAATTTTATCTTGTTTATAGCCATCCTTTGCCAGATTCCTCAGCTAAATGCTCACTTTTCAGAAAGAAATGGGATTTTTTTATCTACTTAGAGTTGAGTAACAAGACCAGCTATTACTTTTGAAACAGCATCTCTTAAAGACCACTTGAAACCATGGACTTTAAGACATGGGGGGTGTTTCAGGCCATGATAGCATCTTTATATGATTTTTAAATCCCGCTCTTTTTCAAGTGTGCTGGTCCGGATTGGGGGCCTCTCAACCAGACACTGCAGAACTGCATATGGGGATCATAATATGGGTCCCTTGCACTAACTATTTTTGTCTCTGTGCATGTCCAAGAATTAGTCTTCCCAGTTTCTCAGATTTGGCAGCCATCCCTCCACTGTCAGTCCAGTCCTCCTGACCCCAGGCTGGTTTTGGGATGTCTGCAGTGCAGGAGTGGCCACTACATTGAAAAATAAAAAATGAAAAGAGTTAAAAGCCATTACGATACCCCGTCTCTGCCTAGGAACGCCAGGATTTATTGTTTGTATTGCAAGAGTGACTAGGAGTCCGCCTCATGGAGAAAGGCCTATTGTGCCAAGTGCGGTAAAACATGCTAAGTGACAATTTTAGTTCAGTTCTGAATTCTAATACCTTCTTGAAAGGTACTGTCTCCTTGGCCAGAGATGGTAAAGGGCACACAATAGAAATTCACAGGCTCTTAGAAAAATAAGGGTGCAGACAAGTTAATGTGGGGCGCATGGGATGGTCATTTTGTATGCCTAACAATGCAGACCTCTGAAAACAACTCACCACAGAGGGGCCCATCGAGAGGGAATGAGGCCATTTGAGAGAAAATAAGGGAGAAGTCTGGTAAATTTGCACTGATGAGCTATCCACATGGACGAGGACACCAGGGCATCAGCTGTATGTGTGAGTTTCTATGGGAGTGGAAGGAAATATGCATCACCTCATGCTTTGATAGCAAGGAATTTTTATGAATTTTTGTTTTATGAATTGTTTTTGGACATAGCTGCCAAGGACTGGGGAAAAATAAGGGCTGAGATTAACTGGGATCTCCATTAGCTGTCTAAAGATGTATTTGCTGTCTGACAGTAGGTGGCAGTATAATTTTCCCCCCAACTCTACTGGGACGTGGCAATTTGGATGTGCATCACTTGCTGGCAGAAGAGGACTAGGACTGTTTCTTCAAACATTAACGAGGAAGACAATGAACTAGGTCTGCAGGTAGAGAGAAAAGAGCTGCGTGGTACTTAGCTGCCCCGTCTGGCCTGTGCGCTGACAGGACCCAAAGGGCAGGTTTTGGGCACGGTGCCCAATATGGAATATTTTACAATGAATCTCTAAGGTTTGCACTGTACATGACGGATTGATTGTTGTATTGCATTGATGCTTGGGAGCCCCTGGCCAGTGGGGAGCTAACTGGAGGGAATTAGAGCAGGATTGAAATGACTGAGCTGGGGTTCGGCTCACCAGCACCAGCTGCTACTTGTGTGGTGGTGAATGAAGATGGGCAGAGGGCAACTGGCATGGCCAGGAGGGGAGTGGAGACTGAGGTAGGGTTGGAGATTTCCACCTCATCAGGCTGGTCGTCCTTATATGGACACTAATGATGGGATTACTAAGGACCCTCCAAAACTTTTCCCCAACCCCCATCAGTTCTTCGAACAGTAAAGAGCTGCGTACCTGCTGTAGAGGACCCTTAGACCGCAGACTCTTCCTCTTCCTGTCAGACTTGCTTTACTGCTGTCTCTTCTGCTGTGTCTGAATCCTGGTCCCTCAAGGAGATCCTGCCAGTGTCTCAGGCATCTCCCAGTCTGGACCTCTGTCTCTCTGGACTACTCAGGACAGAGTGCCAGCGCCCTCCCTCATCCCTCACAATTGCATGAGGCACCTCTGTGCCAGCCTGAGAGACTACAGACTGCGGAGAAGGGCAAGCGCCGTGAATTCAGTCCAGCTCTGTGTCAAAAAGCTATGTTTTCTGCCTGTGTCCCAAGCCCTGTTATAGACCTACCTTCAGTCTTTTGGTCTTTGCTCGGCATTGCTGGCCACTCCAATTGATGCCCACCTCAGCCAGTCACTCGGACTACTGGTCATACACTAGAGCATTGCGAGTGACTGAGCTGAGCTGGCCTAAGATCTCCCTAGAGGGAGGGACACTCATGCTTGAGTGTTGGCCTCAGGTGAGCGGGCAGCATGCTCCTAGAAAGGCCTTCCCTCAGCCATGCTGGAGACAGAAGTAGACTGAAGCTGAAGAAGCTGAGTGTGAGGAGTAGGACACATAGCTGAGCTGCGTGGTACATGCAGGATTATTAGAACATTAATTGGCATCTGGCTAGCTCGGCCCCTGTGCAGCCTTAGAACACATTGACCAGCTGACCCCAGGAACTATTCACACCACTGGGTCTATTACATCAGTGCTTTCTGTCCACACTGCTACCACCCTGGCAGAGACAGGCAAGGTGGATACCATGTGGCCATTAGCTTTACTTGAAGCATATCTACAAATCCAAGTGTGAATGCCTGTGCACCTTCAGGAGCCGTGTGTGTGGATCTAAGGTGCTACAGGCATTCAAAGGAGAGCGCACAGAGGCCAGCACGCCAGATTTTTCTAATATATGTAAGGTTGATGACATTCCCCTAAAGAACCATCCAGCTTCCATGAGTTGGGATCCCAGTGGAAGCACTGTGGATGCCTCAACCAGCTACAAGTTATTGCAACACCAAATATATCTTTCATGCCTAAACACCACAGCAATGGATAAGGACAAAGAGAGGAGTTTACCTTCAAGGTGGCCCCTAGTGACCTGAGTCCAGTTGAATGCCGAGCCAGTTTCAGCACCCGGAATATCCTCATGAGCCGGAACACTTGCACCACCTTGCCCAGGTTCCCCAGCTCCGAGTCACTGCCCACAGTCACCTCCACCAAGAGGGTGAAGTAAAAGGGCAGCACTGACACAATGTCAATCAGATTCAGCGGATGCTTGAAAAATTTCTTCAGGTTGGGTGCCAGGAGCAGGCGGGAGGACACTTCGAAGGTGAACCAGGAGATGCAGAAATACTCCAGGTTGTGCAGGGTGGGGTCGTCTAGCAGGCTGTCATTCTCGTCAAGTACCTGGTACTCGGGCATGCTGTGGATGCACATGGCAGCGATGGAAACAAGCACCACGCTGATGGACACAAAGCTGAAGAGTTTGCTGGGGATGGAGTAGCCTGGGTTCTCCATGGTGAGCCAGAGGCGCTTGCGCAAGTTGCCACAGCACAGCGTGCTGTAGCGGAGCAGGTCATGGTTGAAGTCAGAGATCTCATCAGGGGACGTGTCCACGCTGCTGACCTCGCTCTCCTCGTCCCAGTTGTAGTGCCGGCTCTCCAGCTTACGCTCATGGTAGCGGTAGCTGCAGCAGGAATCCAGGAAGAACTCGTTGATGCCCCAGTATTCTATTTCCTGGCAGAAGGAGAAGACACACAGCTCCTCCATGACATGCAACTTCCCGGTCTTGTAGAAGTGCAGCACATATAGGAAGAAGCCTGGGTTTCTATCAAAATAGAACTCCCTGGCACTCACATCATAGTCATCACAAAGCTGCAGGATGGATTCCTCCGAGTCGCAGGAGAGCAAGCGCCCCAGCCGGGTGTTGGGGAATTTAGAGAGAGCACTGGAGCTTAGCCTTCTTCGCAGACCCCCAACGTTAATGTTGATGACATCGTCCCCAAAATCAGGATCCCAGTAGTTTAAGGTCTTGTTGACCATGATCAGTGGAGCTGCTGCTGGTTCAGCCTGTAAATAATACACAGAGCAGTTGAAGTAAAGAGATACAGTCTCTTTATGCAGTAGTCTTTAAAAAAAAAAAAAAGAGCGTTGTAGAGCTAAAAGTCATGGGCCAAATATATCCTGGGTAGCAATGGATGAATCTTGCCCCGTGTTTTTAAAGATCATCTGCAAAGGACTTAAAATTGGAGGGGTTTTTTATGATGTTGCACAGGAGGTCTGAAAAGATTTTTTCCTTTTACAGAGATTTTTCCCTGATTCATTCTTTTTTACCTTCAAAAGTGTGAGCCTCCAGTTTTGTTGAGGATCACTGAGACATAAGGGAGTTTACTGTGATCTCCAGCACCTTAACTGAAAGGATAGTGGTGTTTACTTTGTTCAATGTGATAATCAGCCATTGAAGTTATATAGGGTTTATTCCCTCCTCCCTCAAAAGAAAACAGAATTTTAAACAGTATGATTAAAAAAACCCTTTTTCTTTGTAGATTAAAGTTTACACCGTTAGGTCTTGTAATATCACCATTTCATCAATTCTCCAGTTAGAGAGCCTTTCAGCCTTAAGAATTCTTGAATTTCTTATTAGAGCTGGTTGAAAAAAAAGTCATCGTCCATCACAAAATAAAGTTTAATCAAAACCAGAATGTTTAACGGGAATGTGCCTATTTCAATGAATTTTTGGTGGAATATTTGCCAGTTATGCAGATATTAAAGTTATCAAGACACACTTTCAGAGACTACCTGGCTTCCGCTTGAGAACGCTCAAAACCGTGCCTCTGCTTTTTGTTGGTACAAACACCTCTGGGCACACTTTAAAAGATTCTGCAAGTGTCAGAATCTGCATCCATAAAACCCAGTAGGACAAATAGAATGTGCACAAAAAAATCTAACATCAGAATTCTTTCAAGCTCACATGCAGGGCTTTGCATTGCAAGATTTAAAATTGTGCATTCCCACACTTGTGTGCTCGCAACTGGAGGCTGAAAGAAGAGAACAGGAGTTTTTTCCTCTAGAAACACATATTATTCCCATAAGCTCTACTTGTGTTCACCTTGGGAAAGATGCAGTGGTACTGCACACCACTATATCTCACTGTGGTCCTTTGGTGGGATGGGACAGGACAGGAGTGCTGGCCTCTTTGCCGGCAGATGTTAGACTGGTGCTCGATTTCAGAGATTAAATGTCCCTCCAACACAATGGTTGGCGCCCCGATCACAGAGAGATTCCCTTACAGCACTTAACAGTGATGATAGTAGGGGTTCAACCCAAGGGAGATTGCTGATGAGGTATTTTTCCTGCTCTGAACTTCTTTTCAAAAAAATCTCAGTTTAATATTCCAAAGATTGCTGGCTTCAAAGTGGAGCTGCTGATGCTTTGAGGTTCCTGTAAATGCTGCCAACCTGTGATTTCTCTCTGTGAAAGGCACTGAGTGAGATCAAGTTATAGCTGTTAATTATTTATCCTCTGGATTTGAAGCCCGTTCTTCAACAGGGAAGGAGCAAAGAGTTTGCAAGTGACTTAATATGCAAGCTCTTCTCTTGAAATCTTCAGCCACATTACTGAACTTTGCTCATCACCAAGTTACACAACTGCACCCCAAGGCATGTGCTTTTTACCACAGTGAGAACTCAACATTTTTAGATTTCTAATGGGTTGATAGGTCACTGGGCAAAACACCAAGGCAAGGAGAGGCTGGACATAGCTTCGCCTGGTTCCTGAAATCTAGTGAGAACATTTTGTCAGACAGGGAGGGATTACTTCTGTTTCTCATTTCTAAGTCTGGAGTTGAGCAGGGAGCCTGCAATTCTTGCTACAGAAGGATCTTTTTTTCTTGGGCAGGTAATAGAGATGCAGAACCCCCCAAAAAGCTGAAAGGGACTTTGAAGTTGCTCTTTCACAGGCCATATCTAATCATAGGAATAAAACCCAGAGGCAGGTTTGAAACAGAGGGTCTGGGAGAGAGATTAATGCCAGATTTATGCTAAACAACAGCCTGGCAAAGGCATCCTTGAATTCCGCTGCCTCTCTGAGCCCCAGCACCTTAAAGAAACATGCTCATCAGTGCAAAAAACAAATGCTCGCATTTCATTACGTCTGGAGGAAGCGATTGTCCGTGATAAGCCTCCAACTGCATCACTGTTTTTCCTTTCAAGTCCTTTCAGAATCAACATTTTAAAACATATGAACATGGAGAGGTGATGAGGAATGTTACTTTTAAGGGAGAAACTGTAATTTCCATGACCTATAATAATCTCCATCGAACACCTTCTCACAGTCCATCTGTGGCAAAGTGATGACTAATTCAGGTTCCTTCCAGAAGGATGCTTGTGAATTCAAGTTACAGTTAGTCTGTGGGAAAGAGACGTATCCCAATGTCACGCCTGAACATCTGCATAAGTCCCATGATGCAGCAGTATGGAGGACCTGATCCAGAGGTCACTGAAAAAAAATGGGAACTCCAGTTGACTTCAGTGAGCTTTGGATCAGGTCCTCTGGGCACAGGCAACTTGTGCCAGCTCAAAGGTTTCATTTGCAGTCAGTCATAGTGTCAAAAGCATTTGCATGCTGTGCTCCATCTTAGAATTACTTTTAGATGTGATAACTTCTTGCAGTAATATTTTCAGACATGAGGAGATGTGTAAATGTATTGGATAGCCAGGTCCAGCCTATTTTCGAGCTTGGAAAAAATGGGCATGTGGAGGTCACCAGCTTTTTGTATTACAGGGAAAATCCCCATTCTTGAACTGAAAATATTGTGAGAGATTGAGGGAATGTCATGAACTATCTGAGCTTGTCTCTTCTGATATTAATTTTCTAATGCATGACATTAATTCTGCCCATGTTTAACTCCGCTATATAGAAATGCAACCGTAATTAACATTTTGATGGCTTTCCCTGGGGATTTTCATTGTTTTTCTTGCACACTCACCTGAGTGACAATGTTCAACTTAAAAAAAAAATGAACAAAGCCCTGAGACATGACCTAAGCACTATCTCCAATAGCAGGTATTAAGACATGGAGCCGTTGTACACTTATAGAAATAATATTTTGTATTCTTGGGGATTTTGGGAGGGCTTTTTTACAGCAAATGGGCAGTGACTATCAATGAGACTGTCTGGAACTATATGTAAATTTGCAAAATTTCTCCATTAGCTTAAAGTGTTTGTTCAAAAATGTATAACTTAATGGAAAATACATTGGCATAAAGCAGGTCTCTTCCTGCTAAATTTACATAATGTATTTCAAGCGTTTTAAGGAGATAGTCATCAGAATTACACAAGTTTAATATAATTGGACCCTAAATATGCATGGTGCTTTTAAATGAAAAACTTAATCTTGTAAACGCATTAATTTTCTGAAGAAGGTGTCTGCGGCAATAGATATATATTGCTATATACATTTCAAGTGTATCCATACTACATGCTAAAACAGTTTCCTTTCACAACATGCTTTTTCCAAAGGCTTTCAAATAGAAGTTAGGTATATTTAGTCTAAAACAGCAAAGACATTTTTCTCTGAAAAAAACTGGGAAGAATGAAATATGTACTTACCGGGAAGCTTAAAACTTAAATCTCAGCCCTGAAGTAAATGCATATACATGTTTTTCTTAAAGGATAAAAAGTGCTGTGGATTAGCAGCTTTCAAAACTCTGCCAAACACATGGATACTTCCATTTTGACTGAGATTAAAAGTGAATTTCCCCAACAGAAGGAATTAGAGAGACTGGTATTTTTAGTTTTAAGGCGCACTTCATTTCAGTGCAGCTCACTTCTAAATCTGCACCCCTGCAAATTCTGGGAAGGAATTTTTGGCAAGCTCAGCTGCAGACAAATCCTATAAACGTTTGCCGGGCAAGTGAATTACGATGGGTTAGGTATGAAAGTCACCTGTAAAGTGTCCCTGGGTGAGGAAAGGGAGGTAATACTGATTGCATTAAAACAATCAGTGCCCAACATCTAAGCTGTTTTTCTAGTGTGTGAAGACAACCAAGCAGATCTGCAGGGGCTGTTTGGGGGAAATGTGCTTTGGGTCCAGCAGCACGCATGGAATTCTTAGCAGTCATTTTATTAAATGCACTTCCTTTGCAGAAGCAGCCCCGTCTCTCCCCCGCAACTGATTTCTAAGTCAAAGGATGCCCAACAAGCCATTGGGAGCCTGGCCTGGCCAGTGGCCATTTGCCTGATGGGCACTCCCTAGGAAGGAAGAGGGACAGCAACCTTTGTCCTCCTCTTTGGGCACCCTCTTTGTTTCTTGGAGGCCTGTTACACTGAAGTCAATGGGAAGATTCCCATTGGTTTTAATGGCCTTAGCCTTCCATTGACTTGAATGGGCTGTGAGATCAGGCTCTGGGAGGTTTCTCTGGACCCCAGTGGAGAAAGTGGTCTCCCAGCGGGGCTGATGTGACGGCTCAGCTGGGTGCCCTCAGGGGCCTGAGCAGAGATGCTCAGGCTGCTGCATTACATGGGGAAGAGCAGCTCAAGGCTTTTAGCACAATCCCAGGGCAGAGGGCTGGGGATCCCCATCCCTGATGCCTCCCCAGCTTAGAAAGGCTTCCCCTGTCCCCAGGGTCCTGTCCAGATGACCGTGGCAGCAAATGCCCGTCAGCCTCAGCACAATGGGAAAGCGCTAGACCCTGCCCGGGGATCCCAGCATCGATTGCATGATTCCCCAGCCCAGTGCCAGCCCCCTTGGGCTGCTTGGCACCTGCCCCAGATGGGACGTAGCAGTGCCACAGGTTTCCGTGGGAGCCCCCTCCCCCTTCAGTGCGTGGCCCCGCCGGGGAAGTTTGTGAGTGGCTAAAGCTCCCCAGCCCAAGGGAGCAGAGTGCCCAGAGCAAGAGGGGAGACAAAGACAGGTTACCCCGGGAGCCGGCCTGTGCCAGGCAATGGGCCAGGGTGTCCTGGAAAATGGGGTGCCGCCTGGGGAGGGAGGCAGAGACCCTGGCATGGGGTTTGTGGGGGGTCCCCAGGAAGGGAGGCAGAGACCCTGGCACGGGGTGTGGGGGGTCCCCAGGCAGAGGAGGCAGAGACCCAGG
>ML675625.1:10929861-10985212 GCA_007922155.1 Mesoclemmys tuberculata | reverse complement strand
GGGTCCCCAGGGAGGGAGGCAGAGACCCTGGCACGGGGTGTGGGGGGTCCCCAGGGAGGGAGGCAGAGACCCCGGGACAAGGCTGGGGACGCCCCCGCAGCCCCTCCCCGCGCGGCCCCGTCCCGTCCCTTACCGGTCTCAGCCCGGCAGGCTGCAGCGCTGCGTGTGCGCCCGCGTCCCGGAGCAGCCGCCCTCAGCCCCTGCGCCCTCTCCGGGGAGCCCGGGCAGAGCCTGGCCCCTCCATGCCGGGACCTGCCTGCGCCGGGCCGCCCCCGGGACGCGCAGCTGGGAGGCGCCCGGCCCCGGCCCGCCGAGCGCGCGGTGCCGGCTCCTGGCCCCGGGGCGCCCCCCGCGCGCCGCGCCGGCTGAGCGCGTGGCCAGCGCCCAGCCCCTGCCTTTTACAGCCCGCCCCGGGAGCCCGCGGCGGGCGGACAGCTCCGTGCGAGGCACCGTCTGGCAGTTCCCCCTGCGCCCCTTGCAAGAAAACACTCCTTAGGGACCGGGGGGGGCTCCCCGCTGCCATCCGCCCCTCTCCGCCCCGCGTGAACCTGCCCCGGGGGAGCTCAGCAGGAAACAACAAACGCTGCTCACCACCCGGTGCCCAGGCTCCCTGCTGCACAGCATTGCCCCCTCCTGCAGCCTGGCCCCCGGGGGGGGTGCATTAGGACGGACGGTGTCCACAGGGGGAAGTGCCCCCAGGGGGTCTCTGGCAGAAGGTCCAGGGCTGTTGGATTTGTAACTTATTGGGGATCAGAGAGAGAGAGATTTCCCTGAAGCTGCAGGCTGCCAGCAGCCCCTGGTGACATCAAAGTCAGCCCCAGGAACAAGTGGGAGCAGGCAGGGCATCTGCTGGGACAAACAGCCAAAAGGAGCACAGGAGATGGGTAAAGGAGGAGAGAGGGGCACAGGGACTATGGGGCTGAGCCACAGCTTGCCCAAGTCAATGCCCACTGGTGCCGGTGAGCTTTGGATCAGGCCCTAGGAGGATAAGAAATGCATGTGGTGGCACAGTCATTGAAAAAAAACAAAGCAGGGAGGTAGGTGTCTTGTTCTTCCTGGGCACTGGCAGCATAACCAGGCCTGATGTGTGAACAAACGGGCCGGGGGCTTTAGGAGAAATGCCAGACCCTCTTCCCCGATTCAAGGAATGTTAAAGGTCTGGAATAAGCGTTCCCAGACAAGACAAAAACCTTTGCCTGCTCTGGCAAACTTAGGCCAGATAATTCCCCTTTGGCACAGCTCCGAGTGGTACCAGCAGTCAGAGATGTACTGTCCCTGCCATTTTTACACTGTCATCTAACCCTGCTCAGACTGACCCGCTGTCTACACTAGTTCGTCTAGCTCATGGAAATCTGCTATCACCACATCAGCACTACAGAGCTCCCAGCACTAGCAGCCCCAGGCGTAACAGTCATCTCATGTCACGTTACTGGACTGCATTTGCTACCCAGGGCAATCCCTATGAATCGAGGGGGGCCTAACGACTGTTACAGTCCCACACACTATATCAGACGTCAGTTACCAGGGTGGAGTGTTGGGAAAGGCAAAACCTTAGCACGCCATTGTGTGAAGGCTGTGGTTTACATCTGAATGCAATGTGGCTGGGCTGCCATGAGGATCTGTACAGGTGATCTCTACACAATCTGCCCAGAATTTATCCCATATCCTCTTCGTTCCAGGTCTGGTGACAGGTTGCTGCCCTCTCTCCCCTTTCTTCCAGGTGAGATGCAGTTTTCTCTTATCACTTTTTGATGAAAAATGTATCTGTATCTTCTTGATAGTTTGAGGAAACCTCTGCCTCCTGCTCCCTTGTGTTTCAGGCACAATTAGTTGTTGTTATTATTGGTAGTCTTTGTAGTCATTCTGTGATAGCACCTAGGGGCCCTAATACAGGCATTATACAAGCATGTAATACAAAGATGGGCCCCGTTCTAAAGAGTTTACAGTTTAAGTAGTTTGTGCGGAAAGTCAATCTCTGTCAATGTCTCCTAGGTCACATTTTTTGCGCCATCTCTCCTTTTTTGTATTTGAACTGTGCTTCATGTCCCACTGGCCCTTGGTTGTAGGTCTGGTGAGAGTCTGCCTTGGTTTTGCACGTTTCACTCTGCTGGGTTAGTCACTAGTGTGGTAGTTCTGTGCAGCAGAACGAGCTTGTCCCCGCTGGAGGATCTGTGTTTCCATGTGTGATGCGTCAGTGTCTGTGTGTTTCAGTGTGCTTGTTTACGTGGGAAGGAGGAGGGGGGAATCTACAAGGGAGGTCTCAAAAGATGAAGGGAAATTCCTCTCTGCTGTGATATGAAGCAAAAGTTATTTATTTTTTATGGTAATTAGGGATGGCTCAGCAGCTTGGAAACTGGGCAGAAAATGGATGTGAATTCATCTGAACAGAGTATTTCAGTATAAATAGGTGGCTGGCCATGTAATTAATTATGGTGGCAGATTTAATGATTCCCTAGGCCTGAGGGTGGGGTCAGGGATGTATTTGAAATTCAGTTTTCTCAGCATCTCAACTCTGCATGATGATCAAGTTGGATTTTCTTTTTCCTCCAAATATTTTTTAGACAGCCATTTTATTGGAGAGGAAATTTGTCCCGAGGGCCCTGCTTTGTGACCCTTTGAGGGAATACGCCGGCTTGAGTTGTTTCATTTCTTTCTTGTATTTAGCTGTAAAATATGCACAGCCCCTCAACAGCCTCTGGTGCTTTTACAGCCACTTAAAAACCTCCCTGTGGCAAAGATAACCAGCAGTGACAAGAGTCCAGCATAAAGCAGAACTTCAACCCCGACACCGAATGAAGCCCACCCTCAACTCCCTTTCCAACATCCCAGCTGATAGATGAGGCAGTGACTCTTGTGGAGAAAGACAGGTCCCTTATTATTTATTTATGGAGAGTTATCGGTGCCCACTGTGCTTTACAGGGAAGTAAAAATGTCAGAGGGGAAATCCTGGCCCTGTTGAAATCATTGGGAGTTTTGCCGTCAACTTCCACAGGGCAGGATTTCACTGCAAATCCTTGCCCCAAGGAGTTAGCAGACTGAAATCAGGGACTTGGGAGAGCAGCAAAGATCACATCTTCCCATCATTTTATCTTCCTAGCTAGGGAAGGGGCAGTGGGTTCAGGCTGGGAAGGGCCACCTGAACCATTGGCATTTCTTGATATCTTCTACTGATGGCAACTACCCCGTGGACCCTTTGACCATGAGAAGTTGACGAGGGAAAGGCAGAAGAGGTCTTAAGCCTTCAAAAGAGGGCTTATCTGGGACTTGAGGGCTTACCTGGGATTGAAGTGGTGCACAGACTTCGTGCTGGGATGAAATTCCCCCTTGCTATGCAGACTCCGATATGGGGGAGAACGTTCTCCTCAGGTAGCAAGTGAAAGTCTGAACTCTCCTCTCCACAAGAGGAGAACTCTCCTCTTTCACCCCTCTCTGGCAGTGTGAAGCAGCCTTACAGTGAGCATGACTCAGTTACTCCCACTTTCAGGCCCTTTACACGGCCAGAGCAAGGCAAACTGAGAATCAGGCCTTCTCTCCACCGTGAGGGGAGCTCTACTTTCGCCATATCTGTGCGTTCCAGACGCCCCTGTGTGTAGCAGCACAGCGCGGGGATGTACTGAACATGAAGTCAGAACTAACTCACAATGATGTGAAGGTGGAAACAGGCACAAAAGCAGGGCAAGTAACAATGCCTTCCCATCTCTTCCTTGCAAGTCTGCCCCCTTTTTTTCTTTGGGCATACAGGCGTCTCTCCTCTCACCAGTGCCCACATGGATGGGAAATCCCCTGTGCAGATCTGAGAAGAACCCTTTTCCCCATGTGTTTCTCTACAGCTGAGAAGCAAATCAAAGGCAGGGACAGTCTGAAGCGAGCGGCCATCTCAGGAATGCAATGAGTCACTGCAGAATGTACTTGGCTTATGGCGGCTCTGTTGCCTCTCCATAGCCGATGGTAATGTAGCAGTAAATAAATACAGAGGAGAGGATAAAAATGAATCTAGTGCAGCTGTATAACTCCTTTCAGGACAAAAGGATCCTAAAGCACTTCCCAAGCAACAAACTGACATACAAACGACACACAAGGATCACAGAAAAGCAGCCATCTCTGGGACAAAAGGCCACAGCCGTTTGACAGCACATGGCTCCACAACCTAGCAGTTTAAGACAGGAAGTGAAGAAGGACACTGGGCTTTAACATCTAGGTGTAAAAGTAATGGTAATCTCTTTCCATTCAAGAAAACTAAATTAGGGCAGAGGTGGAGATGGGTTTGGTTAGTATTCTCATCTTGTGACAGCTGGCTCTGCACCAGTAGGCCAGTTTGCCCTCCTTGTGTTGTCATGAGCCTTTTCCACAAGGGACCGCTCACACTCCTGAGGGCGTCACTCTGGAAAAAGATGTTCTGCACTTCTCCTTTCCCCACCTTCTGCTGCCTGCCGACAGACTCGCTTCGCCCCGTGCAGTCATTTCACTTCATTGTCTCCTGGGGTTCTTGTCACAGAAGGCATCCTGTGTGCCAGGCTGTGAAACTGCAGCTTGCAAAAGATATTGTATGACAGGCCATGCGCAGCCAAGCTGCCTGCATCACGCACTGAGTTTAATTCCCCTTTTGCAAGTGCAGAAATGCACGGAAGAGGCAAATGGCTACATGGTGGGCTTCTCCTCAGTCACAAAGGAAGCCTGTGGTAGAGTCAGGAGTAGAGGCTTGGTCTCCTGACTCTTTGCCCAGTCACTTCTCCACCCAGTCATCCTTCCAGGCCAACAGAGGTCAAGCCCAGGTTCCTTGTTGACTTCAATAGGGCCAGGACTAGTATGTTAATGCACTGGGGCCTCCAAGGTGACCTTGAAACGTCAAAGCTGCAAAGATCGATAACCATAAATAAATGGAAATCCCACAAGCATAAATAGGCAGGAAATGGAAACAAGCTAGAAGAAGCCACAAACCTTAATAAGTGCTGGAGACATCACCACACAACCCCACTGGCTCCTCTCTGGTCTGCGGCGGTGCTTCGGGCTGTCTAAGATGCCTTTATCGTAACGATGATGATGAAGATGATGGGATCTCATTGTGCTCAGTGGTCAGTTGTAAGGAGATAGGTTGACACAGAGAAATAAGGCTATTACCAGAAACCACAGGAGAGGCCATCAGTAAATCCATTGAGACTCTCTCTTCGGAGTTGTCTATTAAAGGCAGAACGTCTGCTAGCAGCAATGACATTTCTCCTCCTGTAGTACAAAGAGTGAGATGTGGTGGGAATGGGACATGCTTGGACTAGTTACCTGACAACTGGCGATAGCTGTGACACAGATCAGAGGGCCTTAAACTTTTCCAAAGTCCTGGACCATGTCATATTCTTCCCCTTCCATTCCCAAATGCACAACATCCCTGGGGCACCTGCAGCAATCCCTTGCCTAGAGCAGTAACATTAGGAAAGTATTTCCTGTATCTCTGGTGGTCTTTAGTGCAAGAAATGTTTAAATCATTTTTGAGAAATATGTCTACATTTCCTCTTTGTTCTGTCTCCCTCTCCCATCTGTTCCTTCTTGCAGCTAGAGGCCAGGCAGGGAGCCATGGCCAGTTTTTTTGAAACATCACGGCTCCCACTTAGGCACCAAAATAACTAGGAGTAAAATTGTCAAAAGTGCCTACCTGTCTCAGGAGTGTGAGTCCCATTTTCAAAAGGGGAGGTAAGCACTTAGGAGCCTAAGTCTCACTGAAAGTCAATGGAAATGAGTTTCGAAGTCACTTAGGCACTTGTGAAATTTGTACCCTGGATTTTTAAAAAAAACGTAGCCCTTTTGGGTGCTGACCTCTTTTGAAAATCTGGTCAGAAGTGTCACAATGGGAGCTGCTGAGCCCTTTGAAAATTTAATCCTATGTGACCAGTCTGCTGTCTGTAGGATCCCTGCAAGGGGCCCCCCAAACTGCAAAATAAATTATTTGCTTTGCTCTATCTACAGGCCTACGGGGTATCCCCTGGCAATTTTCATGAGAACCTGAGTTTATCCAGGTGCTACCAATGAAAATCTTTCCTCTCCACACCCAGTTATGCAGGATTCCAGGTTATAACTGTGTTTAGCTGTGGCCCTTCCACCCCAGAGGTGGCTGCATTTCACCGGAGTTTTATATATATATAGGACCAGATTTTCCAAAGAGTTCAGCTCTCAGTGAACTGACCGTGGCCCTTAATTAGGTGCCTATTATGGATTATCTCTTTTGAAATTGTGACCTCAATTGAAAGTGCTGAACAGTTGAAAATCTAGCCCTGAGTTCTTTGGAAAATGTGTGCATATACTAGGAAAATATACTAGGTGTATATAGTTGGAAGTCCAGAGGCCTCCAGAAATTAGGTGACTTATACATGAATATTTTTTTAACGATTTTACAAAGATGAGTCTGAAACCAGCATCTTTCTACATTAGGGCGAATGTGCTGTTCATCTCCCCTGAGTTAGTAGAACCTGCAAACGTGGTATTTATAACAAATATTATTATATTATATTATATTATATTATATTATATTATATTATATTATTATTTATAACAAATATTATCAGTCTCCAGACCCTGCATTGTCACTGGTGAAGGGAAGGTGGAGGTATTAGATGGTGGAGTTTGTTTCTGCTGTCCCCGGGTGATGGTGGGTAGAATTCCCACCATGGATTTGGACCGATTTAGGCATGAGGATGCTGTCAGATATTTCAAACTAAAGTTATTAATTGCTAATCAGTTGTCATGGATTCTGATATTTGGCAAGTGGGAAATGCCTCAGTGGTTTCACGTTTTCAGTAAGCTCATATCTTCTGTTCTAGGGCTGCCTCCAATTATCTTGGTGCTTGTACGTACATTTGAAAACAGATTCAGTTACAGTCTGAAGATTAATGGAGCCTCAGAGCACAGACTGCAAGAGCAGAGTCTCAGCTGTTTCCCCCTGGATAGATTTTTGCGAAACGCATCCCCTACTTGTGCTTCCTACAGCAAGTTTTCAGTGGATTCAGAGCTGATGAAAGATGTCCCTTGTGGATAAATACCTGCAGGACATGGGCGCAGTGAGTGCAAAGGATGTACTAACTTTCCCTCACATACCATCCTTTGTACTGTTGAGCCTCATTGGACCTGGAAGCAATCCATCTGGGGGTGAGAGAAATTCAACCTCCGTGGCCCCATTCAGATCTTGTCCTTGGCACTGAGGCTGCCAGCAAGGGGTTGATGGCTTTTTTGCTGGGGTCCACCACCAGCTTGTTTCATAAAGGTCCCCCGTGTAACAAAGCAATAGGAGTTGTCAGTTCTTGTGAAACACGTGCTCTGGGCTGCCTGTCTCTGTCCCGCTTTATCAGTGGTTGAGAGATCAGAGAAGGTGAGTGTGAGCTTCCAGTTCTGTAACTAAACGAGTCTGTTTAGGATGAAAATTACCAGGACCTGCACTTTCCTCCCAAAGTCACTTCCAGGGCTTTGTCTCCAGACCCGGCTGAAGGCCAAAGCTCTTCCCAGCTCCTCCCCTAAGAAGCTTCCTCTTTGTTCTGGTTCCCCCCTCTCCTCACTGTGTCTAGAGCTGGGCAAAAATGTTCAGTCTCAATTTTTGTTCTGGCACAAAATGCAGATTGGGCGACACCAAAAACGGTTGTGAAATTTGTGTCTCTTTTGCCAAATTGTTCATTTTGAGGGAACGAAAAGAAGTGCTGACCTGTTTTGGTTTGGAAAGGAACATTTCCCTGTTCCCATCCTGTGCGACTTTTCACTGGAACTGCCAACCAACTGGAGAAATCGGCGCGTGGCACAGCTCCAGTTGCACGTGGCACGCCAGGCCTTCCCACCATGCAGCTGAAAGCAAGGCCAAGCTCCCAGAAGGCAGCAGAGGAAGGAGACTGAGCTCATGTCAGGAGCACCAGATCAATGCCCTCATAAGAACCCATGGGACTCTGGTGCGAGAATAGGTTCGTGCTCCCAACCCCCCCCCAAAAAATTCCCCCTTGCCCCAGCCCCTCCGCTGTAGCCCCACCACCCATCAATCACTCGCCCTCCAGCTCCTCACCCACTGACCTTCCTAGCCACTCACCAACGCACTCCCCCAGCTCAGCGTGCTGCTCCTATCCTGGCCTACGGTGGCTCCTCCCTACCCGGCTGGCCAGCGGCTCTGCTCAATCTCCTTGTCCTGCCTGCACTCACAGGGCATGTGTAAAGGGACTGTTGGCCCCTTACTGAAACTGAATGGGGTTTTTGGTTGGCAAGTCCCACTGCCAAAGGACAGGGGAAGGATTGATGAGAAATCAGGACCCTGAGATGGATAGCCCCTGCAGCTAGTGGGGAGAGGCCAATGCCTTAGGTCAGCCTGAATGACAGGGTGGACAGGCAAATGAGGGAGCCAGGAGGCAGGGGGTCCTGTCCTCTGTGGGAGCTGGAGCTGCCTGGGTAGAGAGCAGGGCTGAGCTAAGGAGGTTAAAGTTGCAGAGAACCCACCATTTACACTAGTTTAAATGGGCAAGTGACCTGTGCCCCATGCTGCAGAAGAAGGTGAAAAACCAGCAGGTAACTGTATCCTCTGTATGAATCCCAGGGCTGAGGAGGGTCAGGGGGCCACTGGGGTTGGGCTGCACAAGTAAAACTGCATCCGGAAGCAGCAGAGTAGCTGCAAGATGCAGGGGGTGAATGGAGGGTTAGCTACGATGCTCCCCATGTGCTGCTAGTTGAGTTTGCAATGCCAGCTTGTCAGCTGTTAGCTGCCCTGGGCAAGGGCCATGCTCTTACTAATCTTAGCTTGTCTGCTGCCTGTTCAGCTCAGTTTGTCTCAGCGGTTCGCTCCCCATTTACGAATCCCAAGCCAGGTTCTGTGGGAGCTCCATCAAAGGACCCGTGTGCAAACAGGGACGTGGCTTTATGGCATTTGTGTTACAATAGCAGAGGGAGGCTCCTCTAAGGAGGCAGAGGAGGCTTTGACTTTCCTGCTCAGTGTCAGAGCTAGGATAAACTCCACCTGCTGCTGGAAACTGGCTTTGAACCTCGTCACTTGTCAGTTCTACCTCCCTACTTTTCAGAGCTCCCTCGTGTCTAGCCGAGCAGGAAATAGGGTGACTTGCCGAAGCCCAGCTGAGTCAATTTGGCAGAACCTCTGACAGCTGGAGGGCCCCTGCTGGGAGCAGCAAGATGGACCCAGTAGGGGCCAAAGGCAAAGACTGGTTTGCTCCATCACACGGAGCACAGGAAAAGCCTCACCCACGAGCTCTGATGCCGGCAGAGTGGAAATGCCGCACGCACGTGGGAAAACATCTGTGCCCTACACGCAGTCCTGCCATTGCCCAGCAGCAAACGCCTGCTCCTGGCTGAGAGCCACCATCGCTGACCTGGAAGAGATCTTGCAATTGCCGATCAGCAGGCTTCAGGTATTTGCAGCCAGCAACCGGTGTGTTTCTCTGGAAGGCTGATCAGTTGCCAGGGGTGTTGTGTCAGGCAGGTCCCAGGTGCCTCTCCCTGTAACTGGTCACCATGCAGACCTCACACAGAGCAAAGCCTTGTACCCATGAGACTGATTGCCAGGGGGCTGTTCAATGGGGCCGGGGAGAGTACTTGCCATAGACAGATGCTTTCAGGCAAAGCTTAACAGTGAACATGCATTGACAGAGTTGCCAGGGGTCACAGTCCCAGCCCAAAAACAAAAAGACAAATATTGCGTTGGCTGTTCAAGCACTGTCTTATCAAAGCTGCTGCGTCCGTATGGTGATAGCAGTGCTTAATTTGTGCCAGGGTGAGACCCAGCACATCTGGATGGCTGAGCCCAGGCACCCCTGAGGCATCAGTTATGAATGTAAAAAAATGGCTTGCGCCCCGGCCCCTCTTTCGTTACAGATTGAGCGCTGGATGTTAGACTCCCCTCCTTGCTTTCTGCAGGCCGCTTTCAGCACTGGTATCAGGTGAGGGGGCTTGGCCTGGAAGCTCTGACTGGAGGGAGTCAGGCAGAGTGACTGGGGGGAGTTGTCACTGGAAGGGTAGAGGGGGAGGAGAGCTGCAAGGTTCGGCAGCTGCGGGAGGGGAATACAACCCAATGGGACAAGACAGGGAGATTGTGCTGGGAGCTAGTCTCGGTTCATCAGCATCTCCCTGGGGAGTCCAAGGGACCCCAGAAGCTGAGTAGCAGCTCCTCAGATGCCTGGGAATCCGCATGGCACATAATAAATAAGGAAAAACGTCCAGCGGCAGCCCACTCGGACCTCAGCCATCCCTGTCCAGGTGGGCATTGACTGTTCTGTCCTGGGGCCTGGAATTGCTGTCAGGGGCCCAGTTGGTAGCCGCACAGTACAGCTCCTGGGCTTTGCAGTGTGGCCCCACAACACGTGGTGGCTAGCCAGGGCCTCCCAATGCTACATCCCTGCTGAGCGGCTGTGAATAGGGAAGGTAATTGTGATGACTTTGCACCGGGATTGAAATTACAATGGCGATTATTCCAGGGTTTTCTCTGCGTGCTGAAACCCAGCTCTGCTCTTTACCGATTGCCAAATTTAAACCAAATGTCAGTTTCAATCTATCCTGGAATCTTCCTCAGTTCACTCGTTTCCCACGAGAAAAAGCACAGCAGAAAATAAACATCAAGGCCTGTTAGATCTGGATTCTCCCAGCTATGACCAAGCAGCTCTCTCAGTTCTTTCCTGCGGGGAGAGCCTGTTTTCTCCAGGCCAACTGCACCTGCTTTCATTCCACCCCTTGCACTTGGAACAGCTTCCCAATCACACAGATAAACCAGCCTCCCTCTTCTCCTTCGAGAACCACCTGATCACCCAACTGACCTGTGAAGTATCCCCCCCCCCCCTCACGGTGTTTGTCTTGTCCTGCAGACTCAGGACTCTTTGGGGCAGGGCCCGCTTACTGGCTGGATGCCTTTTACCCATTGTGCTCTTACTATGCCATAGGGCTGAGATTTTCAAAGGCCCCCACGGGAGTTAGGCACCCAGCTCACACTGAAGTTCAGCAAAAGTTGGCCCCCTAACTTCTTTTGGCATCTTTGACAATCCCAGCCTGAAAAATCAATAGGAATAACCCCAGTACACCCTGTTGCAAGCCCCCCTATAACTAGAGCTGCCCTGGATCCCCAGCATGACCCACACTTTCAATCACATCACTCCGCCCGCAGTTGCTCACTTTGTGCTGACAACAAAACATTCATCCTTCAACCCAGCTCTCCATGTCTGAGATGATAACGTGACCAGAGCAGGATTTCCACAGCCAGGCGCACAGGCCGAAGTACAGCCCCAGCCAGCCGCGAGCCCAGCATCGGTGTGGCTAATGTATGGCTTTGGAACACTGACCCGCTGCCCGTCTGCGACGTGGGATCTTGAGGGGAGCTTCTGACAGGAAGGCTTTGGAAAAGGTGCCTGCTAACAAAGGGACTGTTGGGGAAATGAGAAAAGCATGTTGACCTTAAGACTGGACCGTTGAGTCACCGGGTTGGCATTTGTAGACCAACCTGCTAATGAATGAGCTGGCCAAGAAGACAAGCACGCTGGCCATTCAGGTCTCTCTGACTCACTCCCCTGTACTGTGGAGGGCTGCAAAACCAAGCCAACTTGAAGCAAGGCTGTTCAACAGCTTTCATCACTCACACTGAATGGGGCTCATTGACGGGCTCCTTTCTAAATCTGTAACGCGCTACGTCGAATATAGAACGTGCCCCGCTCTGTACAAATGGTTCGGTTATTTGTCAGGTGTATTTTATGGGGCTTTTTGTTTTAACCAGCAAAGGAATCCTGTGCAGTGTGCCGGAGCTGACAGAAAGACAAGAGTGAGCAGAAATTAGACCCAGCTCTGTGTGTGACATGTGCAGCTGCTGTCTGCCCTCACTTGCTCCCATCCCCCAGAGGGGTGTCCCAGCATTGGGGGACCTCTGGAGCACTACTGCACTCTGTTCCCACCCTCTTCCCCCAGCCATGCCCCCTATGCTGGGTTGGAGGTGGAGTGTAGAGCCTGCTACGCTATTTCTGTGCTACCCCGCAATTCCCTTATGTTGAGTGGCTTTGCTTCACAGTGGAGGTGAGGGACGGTCTGGCAGTTTACAGGGACGCAAACATGGAGAATAGAGCTGTTTGGGAAATGACAATTCCACTGCATGGTAACTTTTGAGGCTTTGCCTTTCCCTCCCCACCCCCCATTGTAACAAAGCCAAGAACTTTCAAAAGTTTTTGCAAAATGAAATAGTATCGAAATGTCTGGTTTTGGATCAGAACGGGCAGGTTTTTTATCTCTGTCTCTCTCCCCTCCCAGAGAGTCCACCCTGGACCTCAGAGACTATCCTGTTGAAACGTTCATGGAAATTGATATGTTTTCACAATGTTTTACTTTTGATGCAATGGAACTTTTCAGCAAAAAATAATATTTAGTCAGTAAGTTTCCAAACCACTGTCTGAGAGGAATAACAAGTGTGCCATCCCGGTTAGATTCCTTCTATGGTTCTGACCTGGACTTTGGAACAATTGAAGAAGTGTCACCTCTCTCAGAAATCATCCCAGGTTTTACGGTAAGTGCAGTGCATCGTGGGACAGGATTATGTGTGTTATAGTCACTTCTGGGCAGATGCCCAATTTTCCCACACACTGTAGACATGCCCAATAAAAACATTTCAATGATGAGTGTTTTTAGTCATAGCCCATGAAGCTGACAATTGGTTACTTTAATACCAAGTCATAGTGCATTGATCCAATGAGCTTTTGGAGACTAGAAATAATACAAAAAGCAGTAGCGCATCTTGTAAGATGTTCATTATCACAGACCCAGCTGCTCATTCCTTATTAATAAGATCAAGTCACAGGAACTCCTGATGCAGGAAGACATTTGGGTGATGGACCACTGCTTGCATTTCATATCCCGTCAGCCAGGCTCTGATCACATCGGCACCTGGGTTTTTCTCTGACTGACATCAAGTTTCTGATCTTTCCCAGTAAGCATGAGCCACATCTCTTTGTCTCTCCATCGGGGAATATAACGTTATCATTTGTAGTACAGTAAACTTTTGCCTATTTCTCTCTGATTAATGTTAAATCCAGCTTCATGAATAATTCATGTAGCCTTATTTAATATAATTACTTCTGACATCCAGTGTCTGGGAATAGCATCTTGGGATATGCTGTTTGCAACCAATGAACTCCAGAAATAACTAATTGATGCTTATCCCATGTGAACGGGGAGCATACAGTACAGGAGGGAAATAAAGAACTGTAGGCATGTCTCTTCCGAGGGAATCACTGAGAGCTCTTTAATAAGGATAATGTGAAAAAGCTGAATATTGACATAGGCTCATGGTTTCCTGGCTCTCGCAGTCGCGTGGCATATTGTTAACCTATGGAATGTCAGTGACACCTTGGCACAACAAGTGAGACAAGACAGGATTTCCCCACTGTGGTGGTGCTGGCACTTCAAGAGGTGTGATGCCACATTCAGAAGGAAGCTATGCATTGTGAATTGGAAACAGACTTTGCAGCAGGGCTTGGTGGCTGGAGGATTCTGGTCTCTTCCATGCCGTCGTTACTGCAAAAAGCCTGTTTCCAAAAAGTGGCTTGCCCCAGCATGGCAGTTTGTTTCAGATTCGCTGTCTGTGAGAGGTGTGCATTTACCTGTATGCCAGTGCTGATCGGTTCTGTTATATGTGCATCTCTGCATGGGTATGCAGGATCCCGGGTGGCTAAGCTTATTGGTTTGTTGTGTGGTTGTGTGGGGCTGTTGTGCATGCAGAGGGGAGGTCCCAGTGCCTGTGTACACCGGGGGGTTGCCTGTCTAGTAATAAAGCTCTGCACTTCTACAACACCTTTCCTGTGAGGATCTCAGAGTGCTTTACAAGCATCAAACTTCATGACATACCCATGCGGTGGCCTCATCTCCCCATTTTATGTGGGGAAACTGAGGCACAGAACGACACTTGACTTGCTTAAGAACACAAAGCATTCCATGGCAGAGCCAGGGTTAGAACCCAGGAGTCTTCTCCCTTTTCATGTGCTGTGACTCCCACTATGCTTGTGTAGATATAATTGTTATTTTTTGTTACTTACATAGCCCTATAGATGTGCCTGGTGCTTTAGGAAACATATAAATTCTGCCTACCCAAATCACTGACAGTCTAAGTGAGGGATACAACAGGGGGATGCGATCAGAACATGAGAAAGGTAAGGAGGAGTATGAGGGTCATTTTATGAAACTCGTGCAGACCTCTTGAGGGTTATTAAAGTTTAATATATTAATTTTTATTCAGTCAGACACACGTGTCCGTGCACGTCTTTGCAATTGTAACTTTTCTATATTAAAATAAAAGTGCTTGTAAAGTGTTTAGAAAGTGTCTCACTGAGCCAGAGTTGCATTCAGCAAATGCCTGGCATGAACTCCCTTATCAATGCTTCTTGCAAAAATAAAAAAATAGACATCCAGTAAAAAACCAGACCTGCTCCGTTAGCCCCACTAACTGAGGGCCCTCTCACGTGTCGGGGCAGGATTCATAGCTCATGTTGTGCTTATTCTACAGTGTTATTTCTGTACCCCAGTGTCCAGGCCGTTACAAGGCACTAGACTGTTTTCTTTGTTGTGCCTTTCCACCTCTTCAGTACTAAGTTAAGAGCTGTTATTCTTGGCTTGGAGTAATTATGAGAAAATAAAACCGCAGCTGCTTCTAGCAAAGGAAGGAAACTGAATGAAGGAATTAGAAGAAAACTCCACGGGCCAGGCCCTACAAGCAAGGGGGTAATTATCAAGTCGAGGGGTGAGGACATGTAGCCTGCCCCTTTCAGCCTAGCAGGAACAATGTCTTCCCTGCCCCGCAAAATCTTTTGGATCTCTGTGAAGGGAAGGGAGTGGGAGGACTCCTACAGGGGAAGAAAAAGAGGGTCAGAAGCTATTTTGTGCAGCAGTGCTCAAAATTCCCTGTTTTTCAGCTGCTGCTGCTCCCTCAGTTGGTAGCTTTGCTACCTAACCACACTCAGGAGGCTTGCACATAGCAGGCCAGCTGCCTCCTCCATGTGGCCTGTCACTTATAGCAGCAGGTCACCAGCTGGCTGACTGCAGATCAAGGCCACTGAAATCTCCAGATCCTGAGCTTTCGGTGAGCGCCACGTCCAGACAACCAGACGGGTGAGAATTTGATGTGAAGGATTATTTCGCCAGCCTCTTTAGGGGATGAGGGTGCACGGTGTAAGAAGGGCTGTGATGTGATAGCCTCCACAAAAGCAGCTGAGCAGGGAGAAAGCATGAGGCTTCCCGTGCCCCCCAAAAGTGGGCTTTTGACTTGGAAGAGCATAATGAATGTGTGATGAACATTCCCTGGCTAGCTGGATGCCATCGGTGCCCTTTGCAAAGTGCAAGCATGTATTTTTCATCACTGTATAGAACCCAAAGGCTTCTGCAGAAGATGGGAGCTGTGGTTCTGGCGTCTGTGGAAAACTGGATGACACAGATCCTGGGCAGATCTTTGTGAGTTTAATTGGGGTAGAGAGCTAAGAATCTCAGTTTAGAAATATGAAACTCAAATGTCTCTTGGCTCTCTGCTATGCCATTGTATGCTGTAAACTTGAGATTGTGCTGTGCTAGACTGAGGTGACAAGTCATGCAGTGCATCTGAGTCTTGGCAGAGCTTTGCACGGGAGAGGAATAGCAGCAGATTACTAGAGCAAAAGAGACATAAATTGACCATCAGCAAGTCACTGTGCAATATAGTGTCACAATGCAGGATCCCACCGCATTTGGAATTCTTGGGCCACGACCACAACACAGAACAGCCAAACTACGTGCAGGAATCAAATACAAGAAAATTTATCACAGTTTCTGCTGTCTTGGCCAAATCAACTTCTCTCTGTTGTTTCAAATAGAGAAGATATTCTTCACTTCCCTGCCTAGAAGCTGATGTTGGTACAAATGGCTGCACTGTTGCGATCCAGAGGTGGCTGCATTTCAGTGGGGGCCGAGTAATCCTTGTATTACTGTAAAATGCTCCGGGACGCTCCAAGATGAAAGGTACTTATACAGGTCTCTGTTATTATTACTACTATTATTTCTGCCCCTCAGCAAATTTGGGTATCTCTCAGGCTTTGTTCTATACACTGGAAATAAACCATACAGTCTCTTGTCTCTGCAGACAATCGCTGCTGCTTCTGCCTCTGTCCTGCTGAATGTAAACACGTATAACTTAGAAAATGAATCATTTTTGCACTTATTTTATTCCTACGTAGAACAGGAATAAAAATGGAGCAAACGTTCCAGTGCTGCTTCCATTGCCAGCAAGCTGACATTCGATAGCTCCCGAAATATTTATCTTTACTTATAACCAGGCACCAGACAAACCATGGGCGGGTGGGCTGAAGTCCTAGGTAGGCTTTCTCCATTGCGTGCTAGTGGGTCCTGGGAGTGGCTTAGGAAATTCAGTAGACTAAGGCAGCATCCTGGAGACGATGGCGCGAGCAGTTGGAATTGAGAGTCCTAGCTGCGCACGGCACCAGCTCCCTCGTAGCTCAGGGGCCTCACAAACGGAGCACCCAGCAATGAAACAAACCAATCCCCACAGCGCTTGGCAGCGATGATGGCAACCCCGATGCCAGTGTTAGGAGACAACATGCCCACTTCTCCAGGCCAAACACCTTCACTGAAACCAGCGGTGCTACGTGCGGTGTCACCATTGCCCCAGCTCAATTCCCAAAGCCAGGGAAATGGGGATTTTCTCCATGGAAAATGTTGCGCTTCATCAAAAAATCAAACTCCAGAATATTCCCGTTCTGAAATGCTGCTGCGGTGCCTCCTGGGAGTTGTAGTTCAGGTACCTCACGCTCCCATTCTTCTCTGTAGGTCTGACGACATCTCCCATGATGCACCACGGTATCTCCCCATGGAGCATCGTGGTAGTTACATGGACAGCAGACGCGTTTCATGACAAATGCCATTTAATTGAAAACCCAATTTTCTGTTGAAAAACAGTGTCGACAGAAAGTTTTGGACCAGCCAGAGTGGAGAACTAGGCCTTAAGGTACAGCCTTTCCCTGCATTCCCTGCCTTTTGTGGGATGAAGCCAAATCCCGGATATTTCTTTGATGCATTTCATGTGGTTTAATAATGAAATGACTTGTGCTTTTTTCATGTTGCTAAAGGAAAGGAAGAGATGTGAGACAGAGAGGGTAGATCAGATCAAGCTGGATCAGATTGGCCCTTTTCCCTCTTGCTGTAGATCTGCCAAACTGGGGGAGTAGGGTGGGTCACAATTTCACCTTGTGGCCATGGCCCTTTCATTTCCTTTGCCTTCTCTCCCATTAATGGCATCTGAGATTAACAGGGGGAAGTCAAGGATGGAGAACTGGGAGCCTGGATCTAGTGCTGACCAGGAAATTCCGATGGCACGTGATTCCTGCCCAGCTTCGGGTCTATGAAAGGGGAAGCTGAAAAGCTTTTGCAAAATAAAAAAATCACTAACCCAACCCATTGCAGATCACGGGGAAAGTTGGGATGCCAGGAAATGAGAAATGAACATGGACTGGATGAGGATGGGTCCTCCTTCCCAGCTTAGCCCTGAGTGCTGGCTCCCGCGTCCCCCTGTGACACGCATGGTTGGTAATAATATTCAGCAAGGCAAGTGTGTGGCAGAGCACATTACAGACACAGAGAGCTCCATCTTCAGTACATGCCCAGGAGAGAATGTATTTAACCCTCAGCTCTTCTTTAGTTAAACATTACAGAGCTCTAATGCAACAGCAACCACCGCCTGGTGCTGACTGCAGCCTGCGGGTCCCTGCAAGCCAGAACCCTGCCTCTCAACTTGGAGAATGTCCTGTGGTCTCTGCAGCCACATGCGGCAGAAGCAGCGACTGCACAAGAGGGTGGTGCTAAATTTCCTGAGAACCCACCAAAGAATCCCGCCCTGCTGCTTTTGTACCTTTCCTCATCTGCTCAAACAATTCCGGCTCTTTGCTCTGCCAAGGCAGTTGTGTGAGTATTATCAAAGATGCTATTCCAAAGGGGTTTAAGTGGTCATTAAAATAATGAAATATGATGGAGAATGACTAGCGGCAACAGCTGAGTAATGCGTCTTGAGAGCTGGATTTGAAGCTTTTTCAGTTTCCATTCTCAGCGTGTGCGTCCGTCTCCGATTAAGCGATAGTACTTCATCTCCACGCTAGCAGATTGCACCGTCTCCTTTGAAAGGCGCCAGGAATGCATTACACCGAGGAGCCACTCATGCTGACTGGGGAGAGGATGAGCTAGAGGAGACACCGATGGTGCATTGGGAGGAACAAGCCCCACATAAAATACACCGCATTTAACAAGGTCTTTATAATACACACTCCGGGCAGTGCCCAGCTGTTGATCTGCGGCTCGCAAAGGCCTTTGTGGGCGTGAAGCCAGCTAACAGGTGTTACTTTGCCAGTTGCGGGGTGGGGAAGAACAGTTTTCTGTGCAAAAGCTGCCCCTCACTTTGAACAACCATTCAAAGCGAGACCAAAAATTGGTTTACTTTTTCACAGTGTTTGCCTTTTCCTGTTTCCCTCACTCTGAAAGTTTGTTCAGCCAGCTCAAAACAGGAAGCAGAATTTGAACCGGGGCTGTCAAGGCACCTGACAAGGCTATTCCAGGTCTCACACACCCACAGAATTGATTCAGCCTGCACGTCTGGAGTGGCACAAAGCTGATGAAGTGGGTGGTTGAACCTCGCCCTTATAGTCTCCATGCACTTGTGCAATCACACACAGGAGTCGGGGGAAGAGGAACACTTTCTTGTATGAATACTGTTGAATGTGTGCTTTTCTCAGTGTTTTGTATCCAGCATGAAGAGTTAATGAGTTCTAACATACATATGCGTGGAAGCTAAACAGGACTCTCTATCTATCTCATCCCCATCCCATCCCATGCCCATCACCATGGCATCTGAAGTTACCTGAGTCTCTGTTTTCCTGTTGGCTAGAAATGCCTGGGAAGCCATGGTAAAATATACAAGCTGTTGAAAGAGCCAATGAGATCAGTAGGAAATCTGTGTGTGTGTTATCAAAGCTGCTATTCCAAAGGGGTTTATGTGGTCATTAAAATAATGAAATATGAAGGTGTCTGAAGGTGATACCTTGTTGCAAGCTGCGCGACTCAGCAGCTCTCTGTTTAAGTAGCTGGAGACTGGTTCTCTCTGCGTGTCCATGACTGAGGAACAAAGTTTTTGTGGCCCATTATTCCAACTCCAACGTCTCCTTCAGTTCACATTAGTCCTGATACTCTTTCTGATGTGTGCTCCTAGTAAAAATATATTCCTTCATTTTCATCTCTTGAAGCAAGCTGCCATTTCACATCAGAAACCCAGCCCACTCCTGAGATAGTACACTCAACAACAAAGGAACCTGGCAGCCTCTCCCAAAGGCCTGGCTGATGCTGTCATGGGTTAGGCTTTGATCTGAACACACCTTTCAATTGCGGATTGCACTCTAAAAACACACACATGTGGGTCTGAGTTGCAACCTTAAACTACATGTGTCACCTCTCCTCCTGACCTTGTAATAGTGAAACGCTAGGGGACATGGGAGATCTCCCAGATTTACTACTGACCTAACTGGCTGTTTCAATAGCTTGTATATTTTACCATGCCTTCTGTTATCCTTTTGTGACAGTCTGAACTGTCACATGGGGGGAGAATAAAAAACCCCAAGCAGCTGACCCCAATTAACCAATCCTTTCAGAGGGTTCTGGGAGCAGGAGAGGGTTGGGGAATATATAAGCCAGGCCTACTTTCATTCCCAGAAAGAGAGTGACAGCTAAATAATGAGGACAACACAACACCCAAGAAAACTGGGAGGCTGATGATGTGCCAAGGGGAAAAGACAGCTCCAGAAAGGAAAAAGGAGGAGAGGTGATCATCTTGTTAAAGAGGTACTGAGTTTGGCCAAAGTTGGGCATAGACTGGGGCCTGCCTCCCTATGGAATGGTGGACTTGCCTGAGAGGTAAGAGAATTAATGGGGGGATAGGAATAAAGGCATTTGGTGTAAATGATGATAAGGTAAATACTGACACACCCCTTTAATAAGTAGGTCTACGTGCTCTCTGGTGTCCTTTTTCTCCCCTCCATGCTTTCTGTGGTGGTCAAGTCATCCTGGCAATGGTGACATTGGGAGCTATGGGATTTGGAGGTTCCTGGAAGGCCAAATCACATCTGTGATTGTCTGCTGAACTCCGGGAGGCAGGTAAGACTCCACTGGCTCACCGTTAGGGGCCAGCTCAATAGCTATTCTTGTCTCTAACAATCAGTGCTGAGACTGCAGATGGCAGCATGCATGGTTCGCATCTGATCTGAATAGTCCAGGTAGCCATTGCATGGACTGGTAGGCACAGACCCTCCAAGGTATTTAGGGACCTCTCTCCCCGCAGGAATCAGGCACCTAAATACGTTTGAGAATCTGCACCGTAGTTGCTGCTCTTCCATAAAAATACGGTTGGGGTGACATCTGTTCCAATCCACTGTGTCCCTCAAGATCCTGGACTCTTGCCAGCGTGCCTGCTGTGGGGCTCCATGTCTGGAGGAGGAGAAGGAAATGGTGCCCATGGAATACTTACAAATAATGTTCATTCTGACAGGGAAGGCAACACTCCCTGTGGTCTCCATTGACTCGTGTACGTCAAAGTTCCACATTGTTGTCAGAACAAAGAGGAGGCTACCTACAAAGAAGGGGGCTGATGTGCAGACAGACTTTATCTCTACTGAGCTAGGATGAATGAAGAGATCATGAGATGGTTGAAGCATCTACAAGTCCCAGACCGTCCACCCACCCCACGCACCCTTTATGTCTGGCTATGTGGTGAGAATTGCCGTTATTGTGTGTCGTGCAGTGTTAACGGACATTTGCATCTCTTTGATCTGTATATTTTGGGTTGTTTGTGCAGCTCCCGGGAAAGTGCTTTAGAAATAAAACCCTTATCGTCTGGATGACAGTGGCCCTGGAGCTGCGTTTAGAGAAGGCTGATCGCTGTACATCTACACAGCCAAACTCCCCCCCACCCCTCCGCCCTGTGACAGTGAGTGTGAATCTGGGGTCCACCAGCTCAGGCTTGCACTGTGGGGCTAAAAATAGTGTTGAAGCTTCAGCTCAGACTTGGGCTACAAGACCCTCCCCTTCCTGCCTTGCTGGGTTTCCATGCCCAGGCTTCAATCTGTGCCCAAATGTCTACAAGGCTATTTTTAGCCCCACAAGCCCAAATCTGCTGATCCGGGATCTGAGACTTGCTGACCTGGGTCTTTTTCACCGTGTAGATTTATCCTTTGACCCTTAATGATGCCATAGACTTGTCTGTTGTATTCCTGGTGTGTGTTTGGAAGCACAGAGAATGGAATTCTCTCCTTGCTCTGAGCTTTGGTGATCTGGGGGCCTTTGGGTTGAACATTGCTATTGAAGCGTCACTTACTATTATGATTATCTGCCATGTGTGCATTTCAGTGAATTCCCTAGCTTTGCCCCACCAATGCAAAGGCCGGAGAGGGCTTTAGCTGCACATGATGGTGTGAATGAGCATAAACAGCTGTTAAGGAACTGCCAAGCATGGTGTTGGCTCCCCACTGGCTAATGGTATTATCAGCCCCAGTGAGATAGCAGGATCCTGTTGAAAAGGCAGGGAACAGAGGAAGGAAGCTGCTTCCACGGAGATGAAGCAGGGGGATTTGTTAAGACAGCTACACTTGTGAATGGTCTTAGTATTACCTTGAGATCCTATTTCCACCTCCGAACTCTCATTAAAATGATAAGAAACCAGAAACGGGACTCACAGGCAGATCAGAGGGAGGTGAGAGGAAACAGGGGTAATAACATGAATCAGAAATGGCTTCTAGGCCACACACCAGGACACTTCCCAGATTGCGCATCAGAGGATCATAGATGACAGAGATGGAAAAGACTCGTAAATCCATCCTCATCGATGCAGGATTATTCCCTCTCCGGCACGTAAGTGTGCCATGCAGAGTTTTAAACGTGCCAAGCAATGGGGCTCCCTCAAGAGATGGAGGCCTTGCACTGTCAAAGCCACTGGGGCGGCTGAGTGCAAACTTCAGCAGGTCTGTTGGGCCCAGTGACTAACTCCAGCAGGTCAGGTTCTTCTCTCTATGCTCATGAGTCCCCTTCACCCTTATGACTTAGAATTGAAAGAATCTGAGTTAATTTATTAGATGATAATAGTTCACACACGAAACCGCAGTGGGCCTGAACAGCTGAGGCGGTTGGAAATCAAGTGTAGCTTCCTGTTCTGGAGAGCTTGGTGTGATCTGGCAGTTGCTGAGCTCTTTGGGTTCTTCACAAGGGAAGGCCCTGGTGTGGGAAGAGGCTGGATTGAGAAGCCAGGTAACTGAAGGCCTCTATTGCATGGGCAATGGCAGTGCAAGCTTCCCCCCTCCCCCTGAGACTATCTCACGAAGGGGCCTTCCTGTTCTGGAGGGAGCACCTGGACAGGGCGGTACTTCCAGTGCTCATATCACAGGGCTGGCCATTGATGTTGCCCTGCAAATCAATTTATTGTTTCTTCCCATGTCCAGGAGTGACAAGATTTAAACGGGCAGCACCCAACAGCTAGAAGGTCAGTGGAAGATTGAGGTGGGGGGCCATCCAGGCTGAAAGCTGCACAGCAGTTCAGATCCGTCTCCATGTCCTGAGATAGAGTGCTCTTAAAAGCAGGCAGTCGTACAGTGGCTGAAAGCCACAGCATGGCCCAAGATCATGTGTTCCACGTTCAGAGACCTGGTGTCCCGTCTGAGGATCTTGGGCCAGATCTTCAACAGGTTTCAGTCAGCAAAACTCCAGACTGTCAGTGTTGCTCCCTTAAAGCCAATATGAACCGATTTACACCAGTTGAAGACCTGCTCCCTGGAGCCCCTATCGTGTGTGTGGGGGGGGGTCATGTGCCCCCCCAGATTTGCTGCTTGGCTTGTACTGAGCATGCTCACACAGACTGTGCACGCTTAGTAACACTGCTGAAGCCGGCTGTCCTCACTCTCTCCCCCTTCCCCCCATTGTCGTCACTCACGGGTTGTCTCTGGTCCCTATATTATAAGACCTGGGGTAGCAACTTTCCACCTGGTTGCCTGTTTACTGAAGGGAATCTGGCTGCAGGGCTGACATAAGCTTATCTCCTGTGATGTAAAGGAATGGCAAGGCTTAGCATGTTAACATGCATTTTGGATTGTCTAGTGACACAAACTTTATCAGCAAAGATACATGCCAGGCCTGGAGTTCTGTGCCTTAATCAAACCTATTAGTCATGTAATCTTGTTAACAAACCATAATTGCAGTGCTATCACATTAACCAGCAGCATGGAAATGCCGGCGAATAGCTGATAATAGCTACTCCTGATAGAGAAGAGAATTCTGTGATGTATGAACAGGTATCAGAAAATCATACCCGTCTCCCCTCAACCGTCATAGGAACTGCCCTACTGGCTCAGACGTTGGGACCATCCGATCCAGTATGCACCAGATATGCTGGAAGAAGGTGTGAGAAAGCCCATAGATTCCAAGGCCAGACAGGACCATTGTATCATCTAGATTGTCCTCCTGCATAACCCAGACCAGAGAATTTCACCCAGTTACTACTGTGCTGAGCCCAATCACTTGTGTTTGGCTAACACATCTCCTCCAGAAATGCCTCCAGTTGAGATCTGAAGACCCCAAGAGACGGCGAATCCACCACTTCCCTTCGTAGTTTGTTTCAGCGATTAATCACCATCACTGATTTCAAAAACAAAAATCTGTGCCTCATTTCTAATTTGACTTTGTCTGCCTTCAGCGTCAGGCCATTTGGTTCTTGTTCTGACTTTCTCTGCTACATTAAAGAACGCTTAGTACCTAGTATTTTCTCCCTGTGAAGGTTCTCATAGACTGTCATCAAATTACGTCTTGATCTCATTAATAACTGAAAAGATTGAGCTCCTTCAGTCTCTCACTAAAAAGCATTCCCCCCCCCAACCTTTTATATAATTTTGGGGGTTCTTTTCTGAACCCTCTTCAATTTTTCAACAATTGTGCATAAATAAGGAATAACCTGCGCCGAGGGGAAGTTTCTTCCTAATCATAGACAGTTAGAGGTTTGTTTTTTGCCCTGGAGCATGAGAGATTTTATCTCCTGTAGATTTTACCTGTGGATGCTCTGAACACCGATATAAACGTCCAATCATTTTCTGAATCCTGCTAAGCTCTTAGCCTCAGTGGTACCTTGTGGCAGTGAGCTTCAATAATTGTATCTTGTATGAAAAAGTATTGCCTTTTATCAGTTTGCCTTTCAATGTGATGGGGTGTCCCCACTACACTCCTCCATGGGCTCCGGCCACCCCAGGATACCTTCTCTGTCGTGCAAACTGTGCATCACAGCACTGGCTTGAAATGGGTGATTGTGACTGGCTAGATTTATTACCGGGGGTCAGACAATCACTCACCTAGATTTTAGGGCATCCATTCTGTGCCCCACCTAATAGCAGTTTAGAGAATCTGTTTCTTTTGCTTCCTTAGAAAGAATCTGTGCTGTAGGATGAATTTGTGCTGCCCCCTGGCTACCAGTCTGGCACCAACAACCAGCTCTTTCGTCTGGGGATACTTCACATGCTTCAGTGAAGCTTCTCAAATGGAAGGAGACAGAGACCCTCAGAGTCTCCTGGCCACCGACATGTAACCATTGCTGAGGCTTTCTTGGGGGCCTATACAACTGTAAAACACATTAGAATCTGCAAAGGGCAACAGAGAAGAGGGGGTGTGAAGCAATTGTACTACAGGGCTTTGTACCACCTGAATAACAAAGGACATACATAGCTGCTGCATGAACAAGAGTATTTGCTACAATGCCTGGGGTGTCAGCCAACCCTCATTACAGAGTGTGAGAGATTGAAGAGATCCCCAGCCCCACCCAATGATTTCCCCTAATCCTGTTCCCAGGCAGTGAGAGACACAAGGGCGGGATTGTGAATCACAATACTGCTCAACAGAATTAAAATATGAGGTCTCCCCACTCCCTCTGTACTGCCCAGGCAGGGTCTGATGGGCAGAGCTTTTCTCTTGATGAGGGAGAGGTGAGTGTGGGTGTGGTGAAAAGCAAGAGACAAATGGGCAGAGCATAGCGTCTTCTGCCAGAGACATTCCCCTAAGGTGCCAGATCACAGAGCCCTTCCTCAACGCTCAAGGTGTCTGTGACACTCCGTCCCCAGCCCCTTTGCAAGCCAGGATCCTCGTGTCTGTGAGTAGGCATGGTGTGGGATGATTTCCTAAAGCTGGTGTCACGGCTTCTCCTGGAGACACTCTCAGCCAGTTTGGAAAGCAGGAAGTTACACTAGAAAAAAGGAAAGTGGTCAGAGGGACCAAGAGGAAATCCTATAGTGTAAAAACCCAGTCCCTGGAACAGCTCCAACTTCCATGAACACACCCCAGCCCAGAAACTGTCACGGTCTGTCCAAGACTGGAAGATTTCCACCTGCCAACTCAGTGAAACCAAGAGGGGGTGGAGCATCCCCAAAACCCAGTTACTCCAGGAAGGTGTGGGGATTGGGGGGGGTGGGGGTGCAGGATCAAACTTTCTACCTTGGGGTGGCACTTAATCCTGAGCTAAATTGCTCAGTGGACTAAGCTGTCCTAGTTTGTGTCCCCCTCCCATCCAGTCACTTCTGACCCTGTTGTCTCTAAAGAATGGCTGTTGGACTAAACCCAGTCAGTAACCTCCTCCCTTCTTTTCTGGCCACAGATGCAGCATCCTGTAGGTTTCCAGGTGTAGCGTCTCAAACTGGATCTCCTCTGCCTGTTTCCCAGGTGGAGCCAGCTTTCATCTCACAGCACTGCAAAGTTGACTTGATAGAAAGGCGTATTTTCCTTTCCCCATCTTCTGCCACTGATGCTGGTACAGTCCCTCTTTCCTGAGCTGCTTCCAGGGATCTGGGCTGGATCCATTTCAGCCCTGAGCTTCTCCCTGGCATCCCAGAGTGCTGGAGAGTCTAGGAAGGTGCCAAGTGCCCAGCCCCTTCTGTAGTAAAAATGTTGAGGCCCCTGGAGGTCAGGTCTGATCAGTGCTGTGGGCTCTGCTGGAAGCCATGGATTGAAACGCCCTTTCCCATAGACCCCCTGTGGCACAGCTGGAGCAGGAGTGATCTCAGCGTAGAGAGAGGTTATATAAATATTGTGTTAGGCTGGTACCTTCAGTGCATCCCCTTGGGTAAGTACATTTCCTCCCACAGAAAGTCTCACAGCACTTCTTGAATCCTGGACACGAGTGGCAGCGATTCGGGGGATTGTACATAGCACGCTTAAATATGAAGTCTGGACACAGCCCAGGTTTTCTTGCAAGAGAAGATCACCGCACAAACAAGTCTTGTATCCCAGCATAACATCAGCTGTAATCTACTTGGGACAGGGACAGTAAAGTCTCTGCACCCAGCACAAGGGGTCTCCTGACGTACAAATCCAAATGATAACAATTCAGAGGCCTTGTGGTTATTCCAGGCTGCCGTGTATATTATGCTGCAAGTAGTTGGGGCATCGCTTCAGGATCTGTAGTTGTATTTGCCTCTGCATTTTTCCACAGGCGTGTGAGGTGAAACAGACAAGTTGAGTGTGGAAGAGAAATGCAGTGTAACCAGTGAACGCCCCCTGCGTCCAATCCGCTGCCCGGGTGCATTTCCCAGGCTGATGCCGTGGGGCCAGAGCTCCTGAATCTAGCACTGCCAGGGGGGTTTCCTTTCCAAACCCAACAGGATTGCCACCATGAAGGGGTTAAACACGGCCACAGTTCCCCCGACAGGTCATGCTCCACCTTGTGGGAATCTCAAAATCAAGGAGGTGACTAAAAGGAACGGCAGGCTGCAGCCCTTACTAGTCAGTAGCTCACTGAGGGGGGCCTCTCTGGCTAGTGCTGCCCTGGACTCTGGAGGAGGGACAGTCACTACAGGAACTGGCAGGGGACCTGCCCATAAGAACTGGGAGGGGTGGGGGATCCGCCCTACAACCAGCTGAGCTAGTTGTGCCCATCAGCGTCAGTCGTCAAATGGGGTGTGAGTCTGGTGCCCGAGGCTGTTGGCGGGGCACAAGCTGGTAGCACTCAGTATTGACCTCTCGCTACGACAGGAAAAGGGTCACAATCCTAGAGAGTCCCTTCTAACCCGGACAGGGCTTGATTGTTCCTTACTCTGCAGTTACTAGAACTTTGTCCAGTCTAGTGTTAAAATGCCCCAAGCCGTATAGTCCCCACCCCTTTCCTCAGGAGACTCATCACACTCTAATCCATCTCACAGCCAGGAGGAGTGTCTTAAATGTTCCCCCGAAATGTTCATTTCACCCCGCTCTGCCCCTGCCACATGATACTCTAACGGTGCACTCACACGCCGTGGGTTCACGCACTTAGCATAGTGCATGTAGTTCGGTGAAGAGGGATCTATCTCTAGCCATGCTCTACAGATTTAGCACCTTTCACCTATCTCCTGCTCACCTAGACCCATCCCCTGCCCCCTGATCATTTCAGTTACTTTTCTCTGAACTCAGACAAACTCAGAGTTTGTCACTCAGAGCGGACATCCTCCACGATGCTGGCGGCAGCTCGGCACAGAGGATGAGGAGCCCCACAAAAGAGGAAGACGCCCAGTGACTTCATGGTGTTGTCTCAAGAGGCAGGTCTAAATGGCCAGAGATGAGTCGGGCTGGTGTTGAAAAATCTCACTTAAGGAGGAGGAAGAGGGGGGCAGGAGAGGGGAGCAGAGAATGAGGTGCCTAGGTCGATGCCAATATTTGTGTCCTTGTCTTGTGCCATTTCACAATCAGGTTCACGTGTCTTCCTGGAGCTCTTTGCACAAGAAAAACACGAGATTGACCCATTGCTGGAGAGAGTGAAATTCTCCCTTTGCTCCAGAGCCAGCTGCAGAGATTGTTTCGATTTGGAGTGGGGCAAACTCACATGGGAGACACCACAAGAGAAGCCTCGCCCCAGACAAGATGGAAGCTACTAAACTATTGATTCTGGGTAGGGGCCTCTGTCTGATGGAGAGGGTTGCAGAGACCCCACTGCTGTCAGTTCACAGGGTATTACAGGCTGTCGGTGTCACTTGGTGCTTTGGGTTTGTGAATGTGAGAACTAGCCCCCGCAGAGCACAGCAGGTTCATGCAACCCTAGCAAATCTGGCCACCCTCTAGCTCCACACAGGCCAGCTCTTTGCCACAGGAGGTTTTAGGGTGACACTCCCACATCCTGGCCCAAACCCAGCTCAGTGTCTGCTGGGGCAGCCACCCCACCCACTTCTCCCAGCTGCAGTTTTGGGGGGTGATCCCTCCTCTCCAATGGTTAAAGGAGTATTTTGGGGAGATGGGAGTCCAGCCTACCCATATGTCCCTGCCTCTGCTGGGCCATTGCTCACAGTAGGTCATGTAGTGCTGCCACTGGTGCTAGTTTAGGAATGAGTCTGGTATAATGGTCACAGCAGAGTCTAGTGCAACGGGATCAGCCAGGCATCGGCAAGTGCGGAGGCATCTACCAGGGTGACACTGGCCCTTTAAAAGGGAGCAGGGCCCTGTAGCTGTGATGGTCAGCTGACCCTAACTGAGCTTTAAAAGGGGGCACCTGGCCAGGGCTTAAGGAGAGCAAGAGCTGGTGAGGGGGTGCACAGATGGGTCAGGCTGAGAGAGTGACTGTATGGCTCTTGTTTCCTATGTGTAGGGGGCTCTAAGACTTGTGTGCAGGGAGGCCGAAGGAGCCTGGGAACTAAAGACTGTGGGAGCTGTAGCCTGTGGTGAGTTGAGGAGCTGCGTTTTTGTAGATTTGACCTGTGTTTAGGTAATAAATCTGCATGAAAAAAGACGGTGGGTGTGGCAGGGAGTCTCTAGCAAGCTGCGGAGAAGCCCTACCTTGTTACTTGATGTCTCATTTTTGAAGTGCTGGGTGGCTTCCTGGGAAACCAGGGTTTCTGGGGCTTTTCCCCCCCTTTCCTTTACAAAGGGGTCAAATAATCCCCAGAGAGCTTTAGCGTATGGACAATCAGCCCTTGCTGGTTCTTGGAGCCCTGCTGCCTTCTAGCTGCTGCGTACAGGGCAGCCCCGCAAGAAGCGCTCTCAGCTGGGCGTTAGTCAGCTAGCTAAAGGGAACAAGTCAGGAGAGCCCAGGGCTCCGCGTGCTGGCCTGGCTGCTTCTTAGCGTCTCTGGGAAGGGCCTTACCCACGATAACATACAGCAGAATCCACGGCTGGCTGGGGGCGATGAGGGAGATGAAAAACGCTGCCTCAGTGAGAGCAGCTGTCCTGCAGGATTCCTTCTGTCTCAGCACTGATAAGCCCAGGGGTCGGACCCCAAACAATCAAGAGAGTGGCTCAGAAATCGTTAATCCCTTTGTATCTGTGGAGCAGCTGTGCCACTCCCTGCTAAGGGATGCTGCCTACCTCTAGCTCAGGTCTGATTAGCTCAGGTTCAGCAGCCAGTGTTAAATACACACACACTGGTGGCCCTCCCTGCGCTGCGAGCCCCCTGCTCACCCCCTCTGACCCCAGAAGGTTCTGAGGGGGGCAGTGCTTGGTGCCAGGGGGGCAGGGTGGGGTTGGCAGCTCTGTGGCACATCTACCTCTGTGCTGCACTCATGGGCCCTGGGTCTGGGCCTCGGATCATGAACTCGGGGATCTCTAGCTCCTGCTGAACCTGTGGAAAGTTGCAGCTGGGGAGGGCTGATGCCATTCTCTCCTTGCTTGACAGTTACAGGCCTGCATGCACAGATGTTTGTCAGCATTCTGGGCTGGGAACAGTGTGAATGGGATGGGAATGGTTTCAGGTTCATCAGCAAGCTGGCCCCAGCACCCCTGCATAATGAGTGCTGGGGAAGCTGGGATGCACCCAGTTTCTTCACTGCTAATTAAAGGGTCATGTTGTGCTCACTGGAGAGGCGCTCTGGTCAGTGCAGTGGTTTCAGTCTAAAGTCATGCACTAACATATCATTCCCTAAGCACTGACGCAGCTGGAACTGGCTGTGATGGCAGTGCATGGCACTGAGCGAGAGCTGAGATACATGCCCATAATTTCTCAGGCAGAACACATTTCCGCCCACAGAAAAGCTCACAGCACTTCTTGAGTCCTGGACACTGGTGGTCAGAGTGGTAGCTGTTTGGGGGACGGTACAAAGCACACCTGAGAAGGCCCTTTGGGCAGATCTCCGGTTTCCCTGCAAGAGAAGAAAGTCACTGACTAAACAAATCTTGTAGTAGAGGATAATGTCAAGTGTGAGCTTCTTGGGACAGGTGCATTCATTCATGCATGCACAGCATCCTCTCAGGGTAAGGTTGCCTCTTCCTCTCCCCACCCCCAGATGAAGTTGTTTTTATTGGTGCAATAAATCTGGTGCAATGGGGAAGCTCCCCCCTTCCCACCAATGGGGCAATTTCCTGTTTTTCTTGTGCAGTAAGCTCCAGAGCGCTGTAGCTGGGATTTCTCCAAAAGAGGGCTGCCTGCACGCACTTTCTTCTCATCGCAGATCTGGGGATCAGTGTTTTGTGTACATTTTGTAAGTCGAGAAAATACCCTGAATCTAGACCACCAATTTCAGATCCAAACAGAAACTACCTTGCCAGGCCCTCGGTTCGGTGACTGCTCGGCCAAAGGGGCAAGAGAACGAGCCCCAGCAGAGTGCACCAGTCAGATTCATACAAACCCAGCCAGTTTGAGAACCCTGCTCCTTCCCTAAGCCGAGCCCAGCCCACCCTTCTCCTTAAGAAGATGTCTGGGGACCTGCAACCTCTGGACCCTCCATCTGCTGGGGCAGCCAACCGGGACATGGCTCTCTGGTGCAGTTTTTGCTAGGTGATTCCTCCCTATGAGCTCACTATCCTTCGGTATCTTGCCTGAAGGAACTTCTCTGGGGTGGAGGCCTGCGCACCAGATCCACGTGGCCTGCTTGTCCATTGCAACCAGCACGTACGTGGTGCTGCTCTTTGTGCTTGACTTGGAATGAGTCCAGCATCGTGATCGCAGCTAAGACAAATAAGATGGAAACTCACAAGCATCAATGGACGCAGGAAGCTCTAATGAGACTGCCTTTCTGGGTGCTGGCTGGATTCCTGTGGAATCAGCTTCATGAGTTTCCTTTGGAAAGTAGCTGAATATGCCATGGAGAGCTTTTAAATGAAAAAAGGGCCCCCTGCTAGATCGCCTGTTCTAGGGGCTCTGCTGCCCTCTGACAGCTGGTTACCAGGACAGCATCTGCAAGAAACACATACGGGCATTATTCATGAAATGGAACAGCTGAAAGAGCCCAGAGCCTCCTATCCACTGAACAGCTCCATCTAAGCAGTATGGTTTGGGGCCTTTCCAACAACCATACACATCAGAACCCACTGCCAGCATCAAGCAACGGCAAAGAGGGCAGGATAGAGCTGAAATTGCTGCTTTATTTGGGAGACGAGGTGGGGAAGGTGATATCTTTGATTGGACCAGCTTCTGCTAGTGAGAGAGATGGGCTTTCGAGCTTAAACAGAACTCCTCTTCAGGTCTGGGAAAGGGACTCCCTGAGGCAAAATGCAAGGTGGCCCAGATTGTTTGGTGTCAGTAGTTAGCACATCTTGTGTGGGACCATTCAAGGGAGAGTGGCCAGTTAACACCTCTGCCTACTTTATTTGGGAGCAGCTGGACTGCAGGACTCCCAAATAACATGTAAAATCCCACCCCGTGTCTCTTGTGACAACAGTAACTAATGACAGAAATAGTCACTTTCTTCCATCACTGAACAAGGAACTCTGTTAGGCCAGGGAAAGCATCTTATCTCTCCAACTCCACTTCCTGTGCCCCAGCTTTGCCTCGAGACCTGCTACCTGGAAGCTTCCCCTCCCCTTGCCCAGTGTCCTGATGCAGATTTGATTGGTCAAGACATATCATCCCACATCATGGCTCTCTCTTGTGGTCCAGGGAGGCGGCATTTGGTGGATTTGTAGCTGGCACCTGAGATGACCCCAGCTCCATTCTGAATGGACCCTCCTCACAGTCGTTGGCACTCATAGGCTGGCAGTGCCAGGGTTGGGTTCTGATGCTGGAGGCTTTCAGGGCTATAGCGCAGGGCAGCTCTGGCAGCTCAGGGGCATATCTACCAAACTTAGCCTCAGTGCACTCCTCCGAGGCCCTGGGATGGGCATTCAGCTCGGGAGCAAAGTGGCTTCTAGCCCACCCTGTGAGGGGCAGCGCCCCTTGCCCTGTGTTGGAGAGACACTCGGGGTGCTTTGATGCTACTGTCACTGGAGACCCTTCTTTTAAGGGTCCCAAAGGCTTTCCTAGAAAGAGACAGATCAAGGTCCCAAACCAACAGGGGCTGTTCCCTGGGGAAAGAGGTTCCTGGCTGCGAACTCCCTTGAGAGCGTAGGGGGGCCTGAGAAGGGGAATGAGGGGGAGAATCCCCCTCACTCATGCAGATGGGAGGCATCAGGGCCCCCATCAAGGAACCAGGGAGAATTGGAATCGAGGTAGGAACTTGTCCTCTAATCATGGCCAGGTCCCGATGTGACTGACCAATGAGACAGGAGGGGCAGAGGCAGTGAGGGGGGAGGAACCTGCAGGTGGAGGAAGAAGTGGACTGGCCAGACCGGAATCACAGATTACAAACCATTAGCTGGACAAGCTCCTTTATTTGTAGCAGTGCAAGAGGCGGCAGTGACACCTAATTATACAGAGTCAGAGCAAGAGGAGACTCTCCTGCCCCCCTTTCGCACCCCCCCCCCCCGCCATAACCCTGCCCAAAGCCTTCCCTGGAAGGAAGGGAAAGAGCCGCTGCAAAGGAACTGGGAATCGGACATCTCAGGTCCCTCACGGGATGGGGCCTCAGCTCAATCCCCTCTGTGCTACACTGGCAGGGTCTGAAATCCCATGGCCACTCCCCTGACAGGTAGCCGCACCCGCGGTTGGTGCTAACGGCAAGACTGATGAAGCGTGCAGGCGCTGGGCAGGCGTTGCGCAGGCTGATTTCCTGGGCCCCCAGAGAGGACAGACGTGCTGCGCTGGTGTCACGGCTGCTCCTGGGGATGCCCTCATGAAGCAGGAAGTTACGCTGGAGAAAGGGAAAATGATCAGAAGGTCCAGTCCTTCTCTACAAACCCGGCCTCTGGCTCATCCCTAGCTCCCATGAACACAACCCAATCTGGCCCGGCCCAGCCCTGCAGCTACCATGGCTTTGTCCCAGACTGGGATACAGAGTGGGAGATTTCCACCTGCAAAATCGGTGGACCCCAAGAAAGGGCACAAGTATCCGCACAGCCCAGTTACCCCAAGGATGTGTGTGGGGGGGTCAAACTTCCTGCCTTGCAGATGGCATTGAATCCCGAGCTAACTATCCATGTTAGTGTTTCCCCATGCAGACCCTTCTTACCCTGTTCCTATCTCCACGGAGCAGGGATGAAGGCATTCCAGCCCTGTCCTCCATTCCCATCCCAAGGGAGCATCCTAGTATCATCTCCTTGACTCTTCTATTTCTAGTGGATAGGAATTGGGTAGTATTCCTTTAAATTGCTTGTGAGCCCTTTAATGGCCTTCACTGTCATGTATGTTTGGAGAAGTCACCAAAATTCTGCCAGAGCTGCAGTTTGCGTTTAGTCCTGGCGTGTTTCTCTCATTAGGAAACACAGTTATTGGCCCTCATTGTGCCAATGTTGTGCATTCACATTGCGACGTGTGTAAAGAGCAACACACACAACATCATTGTCCTCTCTAGATCCTGGATGAGCTTATGGGTGGGGTAGAGGGAGGTTATAGCTAAAGACAGAGAGGTCATTGGACTGTCAACCCAATCAGTAATGTTCACTTCCCTTTTCCTGGCCACAGATGCACCACCCCAATATTTTCCAGTGCAGCTTCTCAAACTGAAGCTCCCTGGATCCCCTTTGCCCATTTCCCAGATAGACCCAACTTTTATCTTTGTGACACAACAAATGTCTTGTGACACCACAAAGTCTTCGTAATACAAAGGCGTGTTTTCCTTCCCCAACTCCAGCCACTGACACCGTTATAGGCCCGCTTTCCCAAGCTGCTCCCAGGGACCTGGGCTGGGTCCATCTTAGCCCTGAGCTCATCCCTGTACTGAGGACTGTGTGAATGAGGACGTCTGAGGCTCAGCACCAGCCTGTTCTCAGAATTTCAGTGTAACAAGCACTGTGCCCAGTACCCAGTCTGTTCCCTGGTAAACCAGAATGTTGAGGCCTTTGGAGATAGCTTTGATCAAAATTGATCTCTGCGGGAAGCCATGGGTCGAAATGCCCTTCCCTATAGTACCCCGGAGGCTCAGCTGAAGCAGGGAGTGATCTAAGGAGAGAACCCCAAGAGAGGATAGCTAAACACTATATTAGGCTGGTACCTTCACCATATCCATTACGGTAAACACAGTTCCTCCCACAGAACGTCTCACAGCACTTCTTGAATTTTGGACACTGGTGATCAGAGTGGCAGCGATTTGGGGGATTGTACATAGCACACCTAAATATGACATCTGGACAGGTTCCAGGTCTCCCTGCAAGAGAAGATCACTGCATAAACAATTTTTTTATTGGTTCCTGGGGTTTCTCAGAGCCCACAGCAGTGGTAATTTAACTGGTTAGCGCCAGGCAGGATCAGGAATAAATCAATGGGAACACAGCACTTCCATCTGAAAAATAATTGATACAAGCAAATGCTTTTATCTAAAACTACTATTTATTAGATTTTTAGCACATCCCCTTCCACCCATGCAATAGCTTTCAGACATCCTAGATATAATTACTCACAGTCTGAGATGGTTTTGAGTGATCACCAGCCAGACTTCCAGGGGCCCTCTTTCTGTCTAGCTGATGAGTTTAGATGTCAGCTCCGTGCCTGAAGAAAAGCCCCCTCGGACTGCACCAAGGTATTTACTTTTACCTAATCTTTTATAGCTATCTCTAACAAAGCATGTAACCTATAGTGACTCCTAGTGGGTCACCAATTCGCGTAATTTCAGCAAAACTGCTCATTATCTCAAAACATTTCTAGTATTTCTAGCCATAGCAACAAAATGTCAGGGACACCTACAACTAAGGTTGCTGTTCACTCACTCTTTTCCATAACTTTTGGTTCCATCCTCCCACTCTGACTAGCAATCGGCAAGCGTGCAGTGGTGTGACCTTGCTTTCCAATGGCCTAGGATTATTCCTCGCTGTGTGGCGTTTGGTTTTCAGCTGGCAGTGGTTGAACATACGAAATGGCTGACTGTAGTATTGTCAAGTTGTGGGGTACGTGCAGGAATGTCAAATTCTGGGGTAACCGTATCACAGCATAATATCAGCTGTAAGCTACTTGGGACAGGAATAATGATGTCTGTGCAGCACTCAGCACAAAGGGTTCTCCCTAGCACTTAATTTGTGCCAGAGCTTACGAGGGCAGAGGTCCGGCACCTTTAGGCTTAGCAGTTCATAGCCAAAATATGAATCAAAATAGTAATAATTCAGAGGCCTTGTGGTTATTCCAGGCTGCAAGTAGCTGGGATGAGGGGGGCAGAGCTTCAGGACTTGTGCTGCAACTGTCTGTAGTTGCCTCTGCATTTTCCACAGGCTTGGTTACAACTTGTGGAGGTGAAACAAAGAAGTGGTGGATGGAGGAGAAATGCAATCTACCCAGTGAACACCCCCTGCATCCACTCTGCTGCCTGGCTGCATTTCCCAGGCTAATGCCATGGGGTGAGAGCTCCCAAGTCCAGCCGCCAAGGGTGGTTCCTTTCTAAACCCAACATGATTTCCACCATGAAGGGGTTAAACACTGTCACAAATGCTCCAGCCTGTGGAAATCACGAAATCAAAGAGGTGACTAAAAGGAGCAGCCTTTTCACTGCAGCTCACTGAGGGGGCCTCTCTGGTTGGTGCCATGGAGGGACTGTAAGAATTAGGACCTGCCGGACAACCAGCTGAGCGACTTGTGCCCATCAGTGTTGTCTGTCGTCCAATGAAATGCCCTCGGCTGTTGGCTGGGGCGGGAGCTGGCAGCTCTCAGGACGTACCTCTCACTACTGTAGGAAAAGGCGCAGAACCCTAGAGACAGAAAATCCCTGTCTGATGCTTTCTAACCCATACCTCCAGGAAAGGGCAGGATTGTTTCCTACTCTACATCAGAAGCGCTCTACTTGTCCAGACTACTGTACCCCTTTCTGCAGGCTTATGTGTCTTGTGCACCCCCAAGTTTCACCTCACTAAAGAACTGCTTGCTTACAAAATCAGACATAAAAAGACAAAGTGTCACAGTGCACTCTTACCGAAAAATGGCTCACTTTCTCTTTTTTACCATATAATTATAAAATAAATCAACTGAGATATAAGTATTGTGCTTACGTTTCAGTGCACAGTATACAGAGAAGAATAAAAAAAATCGTCTGTATGCAATTTTAGTTTGTACTGGCTTTGCTAGTGCTTTTTATGTAACCTGCTGTAAAAGTAGACAAATATCTAGATGAGCTGATGTACCCCTGGAAGACCTCTGTGTACCCCCAGGGGTATGTGTGCCTTTTGTTGAGAACCACTGCTCTACATGGACTAGAGATGTGGCCAGACGTGTTTTAATTGTCCCAAGCAATGCAGCTCCCAAGGAGTGGTGCTAGCCATTTTGCTGGTCAGAGAAGGAAATGCTTTCAGTGCTTCCCCGAGCTGAGCGAACCTCTCCCTCCCCCAATCAGCTACTCAGTAGAGCCAAAACGTTTTTTAAAAGCTGAGTGGCACTGAGGTATAGCACCCATGATGACTGTCCTGCTGCCCCCGCCCCTAGAGCTGGCCCTAGAGCTTCCACCCTATGGCTGGGAGACTCGTCAGAGCCGGATACCTCCGACAGCCAGGAAGATTCTCCTAATGTTCACCCGAAAACTTCCCTTTTTTCATCTCAGCCCGTTAAACGCACACCCCCAGGCCCATGTAACACCTCAACTGTGTCCTCTTCTCCCTCGAGGGTCGCACCTTGCGAGTACCCAGAGAAGGGCTCCTCCCTGAGCGATGTCCTAGCTACGCCGTATGGATTTTGCACTTTCCACCTCTCTCCCTCAGCCAGCCCCCGAGCCTTTCAGCTGCCTTTCTCTGCGTCTGAACTCCAGTTTGTCGCTCAGAAGGGACATCCTACCCGATGCTGGCGGCAGCTCAGCCCAGAGGAAGAGGAGCCCCACGCAGAGGAAGACACCCAGTGACCTCATGGTGTTGCCAGGAGGCAGTTCTGAATGCCCAGAGCTGAGTCAGGCCGGTATTTAAAATCTCACTCGAGGGGGAGGGGCGGGAGGGGGGCAGAGAATGAGGCGCCTGGCTCGAAGCCAATATTTGTACCCTTGTCTTGTGCCATTTCACAGTCAGGTTCCCGTGTCTTCCTGGAGCTCTTTGCACAAGAAAAACACGAGATTGACCCACTGCCGGAGAGAGTGAAATTCTCCCTTTGCTCAAGAGCCAGCTGCAGAGATGGTTTCGATTTGGAGTGGGGCAAACTCACATGGAGGGAGCTGTGGGAGATGCCTCAAGAGAAGCCTCACCCCAGACAAAATGAAAGCTACTGAACTATTGACTTCTGGGCAGGGGCCTCTGTCCAATGGAGACAGCTGCAGAGACCCCTCTACTTTCAGCTCAAGGGGAAGGTGCTGCTAGCTCCAAGCTATGGCTCCCATCATCCTGCTCTCAAGTCTCTTTAAGACCCGCACCTAGGCTAGGGGCCTGTTACCCCAATTCCCAGCCCTGAGCTTGGAACGATGCTTTGATTCTGGCTCTGACTGCATTGGCAGAGGTGTGATTGCATAGGCTTTGGAAACACAAACAACAGAGACGAGGCATGAAAGAAAATTTTTTATTTGTAGAGTGTGCAGGTGGTTCTAATTAAACCCTATGAGCAACGAGTTAGGGCAGCAAAAAGGGAAGGGATCCAGGCCCAGCAAAGTCTGTTTCTGCTCAGGAACATTTACAAAAGCACCATGAATAAAAAAATCCCAGCGACATCACAGTACAACGCTCACCCTGGTCTCTCTAGACTGCCTAGGCAGGATCCGAACCGGCAAAGGAATCTTCCCAGTGAGGTAACAAGTGACAGTAGAAGAGACATGTGGAAAGTGCTTAAAAACACCCTCCCCATGGCTGGTCCTTGATCTGGAGTTATTTTGAAGAAGCTGATGGCGTTTAGATACTATTAGATCACATACAACTTTTGTACAGAAACATTCTTGTCCAAAAAGGGGAAAAGGTCTTCTGTAATTTTGGTGGTGGGGCGGCTGAGGGGTTGGATTACCCGGAATTCCCTTTTCTTTTCCCAATGATTCCCTCAACCTGCTTTCACCGACAGAGTTGGGCAAATGTTGATAAAGATGCAGATTTGATATAGGATGCTCTTCGTACAGATATGTGGACCGTCATCTTGCTTAGTAAGCATTTCTGCAAGACTGGACCAACGCAGCAACTGGATATCATCTTCGTGCTGGACTGCAGGCTAAACTGTAAGAATCTGTGCTAAAAATCGCCTCTTGTGTGACCTTGTGTGAATTACATCATTGCTTTTATCACCGTCTCATTTAAGTGATAGGAGTCTTTGCTTTTCTGTGTTGATTCAAATATCTAGAGCCTGCTTTCTTTCCAAAGTTTTATGTAGAGAGCTGGAGTTATGTGAGGTGATTTCCTGCATTGGGATCCAGTGATATTCAGTGAGGACAGGCTTCAGGGATCTGGTGTCATTGATGCTCCTGGGCATCTATTGGTGATGTTAGTTACACTGGGAAAAAAGCAAAGTAGTCAGAAGCCTTAAGGAGAAAATCTTGTTCTATATCAGAGGGGAAGCTGTGATCTTAGAATGAGCATGGGACTGGGAGCCAGGGCTCCTGATTTCTATTCCAAAATCTTGGCCTATGTGGCCCCAACACTTTTTTCTCTCATGGCACCACAAGTTTTCTGACATCAAACCTGTATTTTCTTTCTCCTGTTTCCTGCTGCAACTCTGCTACTCATTCAGGGTTTCACATGCACTGCCTGATACGGACCTTGGGCTGATCTCTGCTGGGGACAGTCTGAATGGGGATGTTTCTGGCTCAGCACCAGTGTCATGAGTGTTGGGGAAGCTGGGAAGGTGTCAAGTACGCAGATCCTTTCTCAGTAAAGCAGCATATTGTGCCTCTGGATTTCAGCTTTGGTCAGTGCAGTGATTTGGGCCTGCGGCCTTGGGCTTGTACAACCCTTCCCAATGAGCAGCCCCCTGGCTCAGCTAGAGCAGGAAGGGATCTCATTGCAGAGGCTGGGGAAATATGATAGAAACATGAATGGAGGTAGGTGTCTTTCCAAGCCTTAATGCAGTCCAGCCGTCAGCTGGTGTCACAGCATGCCTCGGTTCCTGGCCTCTGACTGTCCTGTACGCACTGGGTTAGAAGGATACAGGGAGAGACCTTCTACTGACTGCTGGACAGATGTCATGTTTCCCTGCATCACAGGAAAATCATAGCATAAGCCACCCCCTGCACTGGAAGCTGGGATTGTCAGTGCAGGTGGGTGGTGGCACCGAGGGTTAACCAGAGTTCTTGGGTATCTGAGAAGCTTCTGCCCAAATGCTCTGTGAACTCTGGGGTCCAACCACTGAAAACCCATCCCCTGGAAATCAGAAAAGTGACTGAACTGGCTGAGCACCCCAGGTACATTTAGCCACAGCCCCTTGTCATCAAGACAAAGGGGACCCAGTTACATTCTGAGCAGAACCTTCCTAAGGTCCTTCTACCTGTTTGTGCAATAAGCGGGACCAGTTAATTGGTTAAGTATCCTGTGAAGGTGCACAGTGGTAGAACAAATGTCCTCATGATTAATTACGTCAATGATCTCTCAAGATCCAAATGATGGATACAAATAACTGATTCCTTCAGGAAAGCTACAATTCTGTGGGATTCATCCTCTTAGTGCCAACGATTCTCTTTGTCATCCCCGCATCAAAATTCTTTCTTTCAGGCTGAAATAGCCTTTGACAATAAAAGTCCAGGAATGCCACGTTTGTGTGGAATGAAGGTAACACTGGGACTAGAAATGACTGGTATCCCTTGAAGTGAGGGATGAATAAGAGGCATGCTTGGAGAAGCCCTCTTCTCCCCAACGATTGGCTGGAAGAGAGAAAGATCTGACCTCAAAGCATGGTAGGCTTAGAAATACTGGCCCAGCGTGGTACCTTGGTTGGGCTGAAGACAGTCCTTCCCACAGATGGACATGCAGCACTTCTTGGTGTTGGGGCAGTCACTGTCTTCCTGACACTTATTAGGAGGATTTAACATGCGACATGTACTCGCGATCAATGGACAGGTCCCAGATTTCACTGTAACTAATAAACAACTTGTGTTATAAGGTGACAAATGAAGATTTCAGCACAAAGATCTCTTCCTGCACAAGGCTGAAATCCTGTCCCGGGCTCAGCAGGGACAGAGTGAGAGCTCCCCGCAGACCTCACTCTCCCCATCTCTTCCCAGGTTACAAACAATGAGGCAGGTACCTTTCTGAGGTGGAATGCAGCCCAATCCACAGCCGGTGTCACAGCACTTCTCTGCCCCAGCACACTGACTGTCTGATCGACAACGATTAGGGGGATTGTGCATCTTGCACCTGAAAGCAACCATTGGGCAGGTCCCGAGTTTCTCTGCAAGAAAGATGTGCACGGTATAAACAGCAGCATAGTGCGTTCCCGTGAGAGGCACCCCTACCGGGCCGAGTACAGACTGCAGTACACAGATGCGTCTCAGGGGGAGTGACTGAAGTCTCATCATTGGGAAACGAGAATTATGGAGGAAAAGGACCTGGGCATGTCTCTAGGCAAACTCTCTGAACTCTGCAATCCCAGACCCCCTCCCTAATATGTGAGTCTTGCCCACATACTCAGGGTTTAGCTGATCGCCATATTTGGGGTCAGGAAGGAATTTTCCTCCGGGGCAGATTGGCAGGGGCCCCGGAGGTTTTTCGGCTTCCTCTGCAGCATGGGGCATGCGTCACTTGCTGGTGTATTCCCTGCAGCTTGAGGTCTTCAAATCTCACTTTTGAGGATTTCAATAACTCAGTCATGGGTTCGGGGTTGTTATAAATATGTATGGGTAGGGTTTTGTGGCCTGCCTTGTGCAGGAGGTCAGACTAGATGATCATATTGGTCCCTTCTGACCTATGTTTCTATGTTTCTATGTTTCTAATATGGGACAGGATAGTCTGCAGCACTTGGGATTGCCCCCTGTAGAAATGGCTGCTCCCCAGAGTTGATCTCACATTACAGATGCTTAGACATTGGGTGTACAGCGTGAATCTCAAGCGAAAGGATGAAAGCCCTAGAAGGCACAATGCCCCCAGAAGTATGTGCAGTGAGACAACAGCGAAGAAGAGAAGGAGGCCTGGGATCCATATCCATAATGAGGTGCATTTATTGTTGGAGACAGCATGTGCGGATACAGGAGAAGGGCCATGCACTAGGTTAGCATTGCAAGGAATGTGACAAGTCGAACCGTTTTAGCAGTGTGTGCAAGAGCAGAAGAAGCTCTCAGCAGATTGTCAGTCGGGTATAAGAGGGAGAGGCACATCGGACAGTGGTGATGACACTTTCACTCTCTCCTGGAGTCCAAGAGCATATGAGATTCAGGCTGTCGTGAGAGGAAAGCACAAGAGACAATACCAGCCTCTGTGCATGCAAGACTGGTAATAGGAAATGGCCATGAGCAATTTCAGCTGGATAATGAGGCTTACTGCAACATGATTCCTTCAGGTGAATTGACTCAAACACATCATTACAAAGAGCACTTGCAACCTAGTCATGTACAATGAGAACATAACGCAGCCTGTAGGAAAACAGGACCTCATAGGAACTAACATGAAAAGTAACAAATGGTATCAACTGAAGTTTGTGGTGCTGGGTGGTAAGCACCCTGGCCCTCTTGGAAAATACAACCACAACATGGATCTAACCAGGGTGCAGAATCAGAATTGCGTAGCTGCAATGCACGAAGTAAAAGGAAGAGTCCCATGGACAATGGAGACAATTTTTAAAGGCAGCAGATTTTTAAAGGTAGAAGGAAAACGGTGACTGGAAGTAGGCCCCACGGTGCAACCTGTATGCTAACCACAAAGGAAAATTCCATCAGCATCTTATTATCCCATATGGAAGAAGCTTGAAAGTCTGCAGAGCAGCGGTACCATAGCACCTCTAGAGGTCAGTACAGCCTGAGTAAGGAGCATGGTGGTGGTAGAGAAGCCATCAAGTGAACTACACATCTGCATCGACCCGAAGCCACATCCTGCCACAACTCTCCAAAGCTGGAAGTGCTCCAGAGCAGACCCAAGAGCTGGAAGGGCTGCGTGGGATGGCAATAACTACAGATGCTTGCCTCATTGTAGGTGATGGGAGCACTGATACAGAAGCTGAACAAGACTGTCAGAGGATGACAAACTTTTCTACAGCAATGCAGAGACGAACATGAAACTCGACCCAGAAAAAGTTTCACTCTCTGTGAGGTGACATCCATTGGACATCTGTTCACAGCAGGGGGACTGAAAGCAGGTGCCAACAAGATCCAGGCAGTCAGAGATGTGCCAGTTCCAATGGATGCGGAAGGGGTACAGCATGTCGAAGGAATGATACATTTGCTTTTCACATTTTGTGCACCCCTGACTCACAGAGCAGAGTGCTGAATGGGACTAAGCAGGTTCCCAACAGCAAGCAGCTGACATGATGAAACAAATAATAAATGTCTCTGTGCTGAAGTACTACCACCCAGAGAGAGCCACGGACACGTCAGCATGATGCATCCCAGAGAGGATTGGGTGTAGCTCTTTCGCAAGAGCAGCTGGTCACCTATGGCCACCAGTGCAATCAGACCACAACCTTCTAGAGACAACCACAGCAAAACCCCTTCTTAGTGCCCCAAAGAGAGGGGCAACACACGTTGATGCACTTCTCTCTCTACCAGACAGAGATCAACTGTTGTCCAGGATGACTACTGGTGTTAGCAGACACCTTGAGACCAGCACCAGCAAGATGGGGGAAGGGGATCAGGACACTGAACCCATTGATATGATGCGCTATTTTCCAGTTTCAACAGCAAAGCTGATGGAAATCAAGGGGGCTATGGAAAAGAACATCCAAGTATAGGCACTCAGCAGAGCAATCCTGACAGAGTGGCCAGCAGACAAAAGGCAAGCACCAGGAGGAGCAGAACCATATTTTCAAATTAAAGATGAGCTGAGGGTGCAGGATGGAATCACATTTTGTGGACAGAACGCTGTTGTCCCCACCCAGTTATATAAGAATGTCATGCAAAAAACATTTGCCTTATACCTGGCATTGACAGCTGTCTTGGACAGGCTCAAGAGTGTGTTTACTGGCCAGGATTGAAAACACAACTCTGTTCCTTGATGGAAGGGTGTGACAGCTGCCAGGCATGTGATAAGCAGTGGGCAAAAGAGATTCTCTTATCACCATACCTTGGGAAAAGGTGGGAGCTAACTTATGTGCTTTCAAAGAAAAGCACTACTTGCTTGTAGTGGACTACTATTCAAATTGTTGGGAGGTCGATGCCCCACCTGATACAAGAAGCAAGTTGGTTATTGGCAAACTGGAGGCCCACCTTGTGAGGCATGGCAGTCTGGACACCGCATTCACTGAAAATGAACCCTAATTTGCCTTGGAAGAAGTCAAGGAATTTGCATGCCACCCCTGCACCTCAGCTTATCCACAGACTAATGGTAAGGTGGAATCAGCTGGGAAAATACCTGAGAGACTGTTACACAAGGCTGTTTCTTATGGTTCAGTCCCTTTGTTAGAATTTTTGGCGTGCTGGAATACCCTCTACAGGGGTGCCAGAACTGTACCAATGCAGCCACAGATGGGCTGAAGGACTGAAACCCTGCTACCCATGTGGGGAGATCACTTGCAGCCAGAAGGATGGGAACAATGGCAAGAGGAAATGGCCAGCAATCCGAGACAGCAGGCACCAGAGTGGGATAGGTCAGCCAAGGACCTACCGGCTCTGGAGACAAACACTCCTGTGAAGATCCAGCCATCAGAGAGATACTAGAAGGTGTGAGTAAAAGGAGCTGAGAGGGGTGGTGATATCAAGGTCATATGACATGACTATACAAGAGGGCAGAGGCGATCTGAAGGAACAGGAGGCACTTACAATCCAGCAGAGGCAACTCTTAGAGCGAGCCCACCCTACAGGGATACAGAGCTCATCAGAGAATGAAGAGACAGAACCACCAGACAGAACCCCAAGGGGAGAGAGAAGACTCCACAGAAAGATACTTTGCTAGACATGGAAAAGATGGCAGGGAGAGAGAGATGGGTCACTCCTGCTGTGGTCGCCAGATGAGGAGATCAAACTATCTCAAAGACTATGTAACCACCTAGTCTGTGGTGAAGCCCAGACACTAACTGGGCTACGTACTAGCAACCTCTAGCTGAAAGGACACAGGGTGAGGGTTTAAGCGTTGATTATTTGTTTTTAATGTTTATATTTAAATGTTTGTAAAAAAGGGAAGATGTATCCCAGTGGAACTGGAATCAGAGAGCCCATGTTTCCTGGAGAGACTGTTATTGAGGGACATTGAGAACGTGAAGGGTTGGATTGAAAGGAACACAGCCACATGGACAGAGCAATTCACAGGATTTAATTAAGTTCCACTGGTTCAACTTAACCTGCATTCAGCATCACTTATTGCTAATGAAACACACCTGATGGACAACAATTTACTCCAGGACCTTTGAGTTCAACATTGCCCCACAATGAGATAACCTTATCCAAGAAATGATAGGAGCCACTGAACTGGGCAGAAACACTGGCTTTCTTTAGAGAGAAAGGATGGTACAATGATTAGGGTACAGACTTGGGGGACCTGGATTTGATTCTAGCCCACTCTCCCTGGCTGACCTTGGACAAGTCACTTAGGACTCAAAGAGAGGCTACTGGATAGATGGACGGATGATCTCATCTGACAGGCAATTCCTACATCCTTTGAACAGGAAACAAAGCCAGAGGGAGCCCTGGGAAATTTTCTATCTAGCAAACTCCTGCTTGTTGCCAACAGACTAACATACAAATGCAAACTGTGAGCAAGGAACAACATAACACCTCCTCTCCCCCAAAGACTTCCACTTGTGCGCTCCTGAGAGAGAAGAACCTGATAGACATCAAGAGAAGAGATAGGAGACACAGGAAGGAAAACTTGTGAGGCCTTTAAGAAACAGACTGATGGATAGGAAAATGGACCAGACTTAGCTTTCAGCTGACCAAGAGAATCAGCAAAATTGGTGTCCTTCAACCTGTTTGTGCAATAAGAGGGACCAGTAACTTGATTAAGTATCCTGTGAAGGTGCACAGTGGTAGAACAAATGTCCTCATGATTAATTATGTCAATGATCTCTCAAGATCCAAATGATGGATACCAATAATGGATTCCTTCAGGAAAGCTACAGTTCTGTGGGATTCATCCCCTTAGTGCCAGTGATTCTCTTTGTCATCCCAGTATCAAAATTCTTTCTTTCAGATCCAAATAACCTTTGACAATAAAAGTCCAGGAATGCCACGTTTGTGTGGAATGAAGGTAACACTGGGACTAGAAATGACTGGCATCCCTTGAAGTGAGGGATGAATAAGAAACATGTTTGGATAAGCTCCCTCCCACCCCCTGATGGGCTGCAACAGGGAAAGATATGATTGCAAACAATGGTAGAAGGTTTAGAAATACTAGCCCAGCGTGGTGCCTTGGTTGGGCTGAAGACAGTCCTTCCCACAGATGGACATGCAGCACTTCTTGGTGTCGGGGCAGTCACTGTCTTCCTGACACTTATTAGGAGGATTTAACATGCAACATGTACTCGCGATCAATGGACAGGTCCCAGATTTCACTGTAACTAATAAACAACTTGTGTTATAAGGTGACAAATGAAGATTTCAGCACAAAGATCTCTTCCTGCACAAGGCTGAAATCCTGTCCCTGGCTCAACAGGGATAGAGTGAGAGCTTCCTGCAGAACCCACCCTCCCCGTCTCCTTCCAGGCTACAATGAGGTACCTTTCTGAGGTGGAACGCAGCCCAATCCACAGCCGGTATCACAGCACTTCTCTGCCCCAGCACACTGACTGTCTGATTGACAACGATTAGGGGGATTGTGCATCTTGCACCTGAAAGCAACCATTGGGCAGGTCCCGAGTTTCTCTGCAAGAAAGACGTGCACGGTATAAACAGCAGCATAGTGCGTTCCCGTGAGAGGCACCCCCTACCGGGCCGAGTGCAGACTGCAGTACGCGGATGTAAAATGCTACCATGGGTCAAAGCACAAGACTGCCTACAAAGGGGGCATGGCAGGGGAACCGGGCCCTCTGCGTCTCAGGGGGAGTGACTGAAGTCTCATCATTGGGAAACGAGAATTATGGAGGAAAAGGACCTGGGCATGTCTCTAGGCAAATCCTCTGGACTCTGCAATCCAGACCCCTGCTAGCCAATGCTTCTGTTTGATCACACATAACACATCTCCGCAGCTTCCCAGCCTGGAGGGGCCTCAGCTGCTATGTCTCATGCTAATGGCTTGTGCTAATCTGGCTGTAACAATGGCTCCTCAGAGCCTGCCGGTCCCGGCCACTCAAAAGGGGAGTTTGCTGCTTTGCTCGAAAGGGGTAGGGCCAGAGCCTTAGCTGGGGCCAACCGCTATAGCTCTGTTGACTTCACTAGAGCTACAGCAGTCATTTTACACCAGGTGGGGACTTGGCCCAATCGATACGGAAATGCACTGGGGTGTCCGGCTGTGAGCCTTTCCACAGCGAAAGCCCCCAGTGCCGGGGCAGGCTTAGACCAAACGAATCTAATGAAATTCACAGAGAAATGGCAACTTCAGCACCTACTGAGGGACCTGCGTCACCTGCACTCCTTGGTCCCTGTGCCATCTCAGGCTCTGTACATGGACAGTACAAACCCTGAACAGAGCCAGGCTAGCGAGGTGACGTCTGGGCTCATATCAGGGCAAAAGGACTTTCCCTTTCCCTGGTACAGAAGCAGTTGTGATCCCAGAATGGCGGGTGCTGGGTGTCGGTAAAGAGAGCAGTCCGGTTAGTGCTGTCTGGGGAGGGGACCGCTCACGACAGACTGAAGAGCCCCCTGCTCCCTGCCCGGCCATGGGACAGGAGTCTGCTGCCCTCTGCTCCATGGGTAGAGCTGGCAGCAGCTATTCCCAGCCCTTACCTTTGGGGATCTGTCGCACAGGTAAGACTGTGCCTGACAAGGACGGCAGTGCCAAGCAGAGGGTGAGGAGCCCCACAAGCAGGAAGATGCCCATTGACTTCATGGTGCTGTTGGAAGGCAGATAAGAATGCCCATAGCTGAGCCAGGCTGGGATTTAAGCTCTGATGGGTGGGGCTGGGAAGGAGAGGAGGCACTTAAATTCCTGTGATCATCCTGGCCTTCCTTCCCATGAACTTGTGCATGTGTCTGCCTCACCCTTTGTTGGGTAAGAACAAAATAGCTGCTTAGCTGCTGGGAGGTTCTGCCTGTGGCAGAAGTAGGGAGTGCCCCACATTACTCAGGAGCAGCCTGGGACAATGCCTCCACGTGTCAGCACCCCCCCTCGTCTCTGCCCCCAAAGGCGCATGAACCCAAGGAGTTTAAAGCAATAGGTTTAAGCTGAGCAGAAAATGAGAACCTGAGACATGAGGCCCAGTATAATAGGCCAGGTGTGAGGCCTGAGCTAAAGTAATAGTCAAGCCCTGATAGCAGAGCAGGAGCGTTCCAGGGCTCTGGAGCTCTTCTTAATTCTTTTAACTCTTTCTTTGTTTCTGTTAGTTGCCCTGCCAATTTTGTGGCGTGTTTTGTACATTTTTACTCTTATTGTTTTCCCAGGCTGTAGTCTCTGCCCTGGCTTTACAGATTCCTTTCCATATTTCTTCCCCGCTACCTTTTTAAATGAATATGGCCAGCCTTTGCTTGCAACCCAGCTGTCCATAACTTATTAAACTGTGGGGATTTGCAGGGAGGAGTTACATGATTTCCCTAGCTCATGGTTTTCTGCCATGTTAGATTGCAATTCCTACAGGGGACAGCTTGTTTACTTACCAGATCAACAGTTGGGGTCACCAGCGTTGTCAGCTGCTGGCTGCGTGTGTGTTCTTCCAGTGTGTATGCTGTCTCAGGTCTGCAGATAACCAATACAGCTAACCATGAGTGGATTACTCAGTAAGACTGGAGATTCACTGCAATAACAAAGGCACCAGGCCAGGTTTATTGCCAATGAAGCATGGTAAAAAGTGATCTCTTCGTGCTTCAAATATGTTTAATACATGTATGCCCATGACAATGCCTCTGCTCAGTAAATGGAAGGATTTTCCGTTCCTCAGCCAGACAAAGACACTCCCTGTGAGACCTTCTTTTATATACTGATACAAACAAGTTGTGTATTGCCCCTCTGACATGTGTAGTTGCTACCCTCTGATGTGGTAAGATACCACCCTTTGGTGTGGTAAGATAACACCCTTTACTTGTACCAAATAGTTCGGTCAAAACCTCTCTATGCCTCATATTATCATTCTGAGGGATCAGTAAGCCCTCGTTATCTTTGGGGTATTGGGATGTCTTGGTACCTTTCTGGAATTTGCTCGTGTGAGTGCTTTTTATATAATGCTTCTTTAGGAATGTGTGTGTTTGAAATACCAGCTCTGTTCTTGCCAGTTACTGTATGTCTGCCAGCATTCAGAGCCTGACTTCTGCTAACTTTGCTTTATAACAGCAGGGCTTGACTATTATACTAGGCCTCATGTCTCAGGTTCTCACTTTCTACTATATTTCTCAGAAATATGCTAACAGACTTGCGACTTGGTCGGTCCAACCTGCATAGACCACACTCAGCTCTTCTATGAGTTGATTCCCAAACCATTCGAAAACCAGATGAGTGAACAACAATTCACTCCAAAACTGTTAGGTTCAGCATTGCCCCTAGAGGAGCTGTGATAATTACCTCAACATAACTTCACACAGGACCCACTGGGAGACACTGAATGGGCAGAAACAGTTTAGATTGGAATGTAGATGCAAGGCTTGGGAGATCTGGGTTCAATTCTATCTCACTCTTTCTGTCTGACCTTGGGCAAGTCACACAGAGTCACACTTGCAAAGGTGTATAGGTGACTAAAGATGCAGATAGGTGACTAATCAGATTCTTCAAACAACTAGGCATCCGACTCCTATTGAAATACAAATATTTAGGGTTCCCTCTGACACAGTTTCCTGGTCATAGGGGAATCAATGGACGTTGGGGGCGTATGTGCTTTTGGAAATACCTCAAGGCTCCTATCTGCCTTGGCCTAAATACCTCTGAAAATCTGGCCCTGAGTCTCTGTGTTTCTGTTCCTTTTCTGTAAAATGGGAATAATAGCACTTCTCTGTCTCACAGGGTGTTGTGAGGGCAAATACATGAAAGGTGTGTCTACACCAGGTGCTGGGGGGGGGGTTGATGCCCCAGCTTGCATGTACGTACTCATGCTAGCTCTCATCAAGCTAGCAAGCTAGAAACAACAGTGTAGTCAGAGTACAATGGGCAGAGGCAATCAGTGACACCAGCGAGCCATGCTGAGTACAAACCCACCAGAAACCCAGGGATACGTCGCTGACCCAGCTGGCCTGTGCCACTGCTTGTCCCTGCCTGTGCTACTCCGCCAGTATGTCTGTGTGTACTGGGGAATCCCACCTGCACCTCCTGGTGCTGACATACCATAAAGATGGTGAGATACTGCTCTGGTTTCTATGGGGGTGGGCCCAGATAAGGAAGTAGGGAGATAGATTTACAAAGTGGTCACATTATTCCATGATTGTCCAATCTGGACGTTTCTTACACCTCCTCAGAGAGAGGACACTGGATGGATGAACCATTGAGCTCCTATGGCAATTCTGACATTCCTGTGTTCATATGCAGAAGATGCCAGCTCATCTGCTATACAAAAAACTATTTCAGAGAGCATCATGGACATTTTCTATTTGCCAAACTCCTGCTTGTTGCCCATTAACTAAAATACAGATAAAAACTGTGAGAAAGGAATGAGATAACACTTTCTCTTCCTCTTCCTAGCCATGCTCTCCTGAGAGGGAACAATCAGCTTATCATCAGGGTGACAGACAGGGAGAAATTAGAAAGAAAAGCTTTGAGAACTTTAAGAAACGTTGGGAAATGGACTGGATGTGGCTCAAAAGCATCTATGTTATTCTACACCTACCTGTTTGTGCAATATGAGGGACCAGTTGCTTGATCAGAAACCTATTCAGGTGGACAATGGTAGAACAAATGTTTCGATGATTAATTACTCCACTGATCTCCCAAGGTCCAGTGCAATATACTGGGCCTGATTCTCCTCTATGTTACCCCAGCGTGATTCCACTGAAGTGAGCCAAAGTATAGCAGTGTAAAACTAGTGTCATGCCATGAAGAATCAGGACCACTTTTAATTGGTTTACAAAATTCTTGCAGGCACAGAGTGACAAATGCAGCTTTCTTTAGACCCTGCTTTGCCTTGATCATATTTTAATGAAGTAGCAAGGTTGTCCTGGTGGCAGCTGGAAAACTGACAATCAGACAAGCTGATGGGTATACAGCGTAATGGAAACAGCAGTGGTTGCATCGCTAAGTCTGAACACTTACGTGGTTTGTTGATTACACCTTATTCAGTGCTTCCCTGACGTATTTCCCTTTATCATCCTAATCAAGCTGACCATTTGCAGGCAAACAGAAATGACACTAGTATGTGAAACAGAGATAACACTACTACTAGAATGGATTTACTGTGGGGTGTGTTAGTTGTTAGCTCAGCCAAGTCCTGTAGCTCAAGGATTAGGAGCCAAACCCTTGGCTCTTATTTCACTTACTTGGAGCTACTCAGGCGGAGCAAAGGAGCCAGCAAGATGAGCTAAAGGGGCAGCTGAGGATTCGCCCGATGGGGAAGAATCCATAGGTGCCATTCAGCTGGTGTAGCCAGCCCTTGCCATCCACTCCACCAGTCTCTGCGTAGAGGGTAGAGAGGGGCAGTTTCGGGGCTGGATCTAGCTGGTCCTTGGTTGGCAGAGTGATTTCTGGCTGACACGACGTGGAGCAGCTCTTTGGCTGTTCTAAATTCTGCCAGAGGCTGCGTCAGCCCCGAGGGCAGAGGAGCAGCAAGATGGCTTAAAGACACATTTGTCCCTCTACACGCCCCATTTGAAGATGCAGCCCCAGGAGCTCCCAGCCATGATGATCGTAGCGCCGCCAGGGTCAGCGTGACATTTTATTTCTCACAGTATTTAATTTGTGCTGCTGCTTTTATAAATAGCTGGGATCTGTTGGGTTGAGCTCTCCCCTTGGCTGAAGTCTCTAATTGTCCGGAGACTGTGAAAGGTGACGGGGTGTCACTGTGACCTTTAAGCATGTCAGGAAAGAAACTTCCGAGTGGAGTGAAAGAACTGGTGTGAGCAGAGTTTGTGTGGAGTGAAAGAATGGCTGAGCGGGGTTTACCAAAATGCTAGAACAGCAGAGCAGACTCTTCTCAAGATGAGAGGACATGGCTGCATCTGGGCTACTGGAAAATTGTGTTGCCTGGGCACTATTCTTGGGACAAAATTGCCATGCTTGCTGGACGTTTCTTTTCAGAGGAGCACGTGGCAATTTATTCAGCCTGGGAGGGGCTGCGGGCAGCTTCAACCTCTCCACATCATCCAGCGTGACCATCATGAGCACTAAGAGCTGAGACCCAGGTGTTCAACAGACTTCCAGCTCCTGACCCTGAAACGTGTCCTCAGGAGACCAGCTGAGGGAGGAACAAAATGAAATTACAATCTCCTTGGCTGTACCCGAGCAGCTCCTGAGGTGTGAACCTAAGGTGCCTTCTCTTCCTCCCTCTCTGGAATGGCAGCTGCAACTCCACCTTGTTCCTCCTCACTCTTCTCTGTCTCTCCCTTTTTGACGTCTGTCTAATAAAAGCCTGGCTGAGTCACTTTGAGAAATCTATCCTTGCAACACTCTGCTGCAACCTGTTGAGCAAGCTACAAGCCATACCAAACAACCTGGTCATCGTAGAAATTTCACTAGTACAGACTGGCCAGAAGAAAATATTAATACTAGTAAGTTTTACCCACATGTTTTCCAAGTGGGGTCAGTGCATGGGCGTGATTAACTGGCTCGTGTGTCATGTGCTGTGTGTGGCCATGATCTTCCAGCAATGGACCTACAGCTGTCAGACAGACTCTGTATTTTCCTCCTCTTTTGCTTTTCTTTTCTCACTCCTGCTCTGTGTGCATTTGTCTTACGGTGCAGCGGGATGGGTTTACCAGCTGAAAGCCACTATCTGAAACTGATCCTTTTTCTTTCTCAGGAAAGATATATGATGCTACTTAAGAGACTTTTAAGTAAAGGATTTTATCCACCCTCAAAGAAACATGAAATAGAGAAAACATGTAACTCTCTTCTTTAGTCCTGATTATGTTATTTGCTGTCTGAGAAAGACATCTTAGATGTTTGACTCTCCAGGGTTAAGATTTCCATTCAGGTTCATTTAACTAGGACCTGTCAAAAATTTTCCATCAAAACTTTATTTCAGTGAAGAATTGAGTTTTAGACAAAATGAAATTTTGTATGGAGAGTATTTGCTTTCCTCTACAATTTTCCACAAAAGCCCCTTCCCCACCATTTTCCAAACACTTCTGCATTTAACAGCCATTGCAGGCACCTAATGCTGAATATTGCCATATGCAAGGACTGTTGTTAAATCTGTGCAGCACCAAGCCCTAAGTTGGATTCCAATGGAGGGATCACATCTGCACAATGCATTCATCTGTCTCCTTCCCTACTAGCAAATCAGACCTTCCTCCCACCTCCACAACACCTCAGCGGACAGAGGAGCTGGCCTACCCATCAGGCCAACTCCCCTCTCCCCTCATGGCTAGCACTATCTCTGCATAATCCCCACATAGCTCAACGAACTGTCTGTTCCATCTCTCAAAGCCGCTCTCTCGGTGATGGCCTGTTCACCCGGCAGATCAGAGATGCAGTGTTTTCTAACCGGTTCAGGGTAGCATGAACAGTTTCTCACTCTCTCCTCCATTTTTTAAAACAGGGCACCTTTTATTTTGCTCACAGAGGGTTCGGCGCAGATGGATAGCATGTGGGATGAAGCCAGGATGGGTTGTAGTTCCTGCCTTAATCCTGGCATTTCAGGGGAGCAATTGGGGAGTTCTGCATGCAAATCCCTATGCCTGTTATCAGATGTTGGTTCTTCTCCTCAATGTGAGTGTGTGACGTCAGCGCTGTTTATGTAACATGAGCCTTGAGACCCTGACACACTCTATTAAATCGAGGGGGAGGCAAATTGTGTTCTTTCTCAGTCCCAACAGGGGCTGACTGGTGCAGATCGTGCATGTATCCATGCAATGTGTCTATTTGTGACGGGCTGAGGGGCCAATTGCAGGAGGATTTTCAGCCCTTTGTTATTGGGGGATGGTTGAAGGAGGATTCTGCTGAGCAAAGGAAATATGAAGAAAAGCAAATATATGAATCTGGATTCTGTGGGGCTCCCGCTGCCCTGAGCCTTGCTGAGCGCAGCAGGAGGACATGCGGGAGGCCCGTGGGCACGACAGGAGTCGGACCTTTGCAGGCTATGCTGAGTTCAGTGTTTAACCTGTGGAAACCAGGAGTGTTCCAAAACTGGGGAAAGTCAGCACGTGGCGCTCCCTTCCAGGGCCACTCGCCTTTCACAGCCCCCTTCATCGGCACGCTCAGGCAGTCCAGTTGTTTAGCTCTTCTGTGCATTCCAGGAAGAAAACCTGCTTCTTCTGGAAAGTCCCCTGGGGGAGATAGCTTGCAGGAAGCCTCACGGAGGGAGTTTAAGGGCTTTGTGTTCAGTGGCTCCCTGATTTTGAATGGGGCCTTCTGTATCTCTGATAGTAAAAGACGTTTGGAGCAGGACAGTTTAGATCCGGGGCAAAGCTCCTAACTAACACCCCTTCTGAGATCTGCCTAGAGATATTGTCAGGAAAATTTTCTCTGGCAGTAACAAGATTATTTGGCCCGGTTTTTACAATAACTGGCTCAGGAGCTTGAGTAATCAACCCCGTTCCCTTCCTCATGTACCTCCTGGCCTCACACCCCTGGTCCCTGCCATTCGTTAATTCATTATTAATAGATTGTTCAATAAACAACTGACGGAGAGACGATGAGACTCAGTAATCCCAATAGCAAAGCTGAGGCATAAAAGGCTTTATTTGTAACCATGCCCCTATATACAGCCTGCAGGGTCAGGGATCAGGAGGGATCTGGATCAGCACTGTCCTTGGGGTGCCCTCGGTCTGTCCAGGAAGCAGGGAGTTATTCTGGAAAAAGAAAAAGTGATCAGAGGAACCATGTGAAAATCTTGCTCTGTACAAACTCAGCTGCCAATGGCCATCCTTGGCAGAAAACCAATAGGGCCCAGCTACAGTCCTGGCTTGGGGATTACAAGGTTCTCAGCTGTACGGGACTGTGTCTTGTACCGGGATGTGGGCAGTCCATCAGAGGCAGCCATATCCTTCCAGTCTCCGTAATGTACGTGGCGGATGACAGCCTAGGTATGATCTGGCTAGCTATACCCGATTATGTGTGTGCTGCAGAGCTGAGCTTATAAAGAATGACCCCTGCCCACAAATAAAGTCTGCTGCATGCATCCTCAGGAACCCACTATTACAGAATTCACAGTGGAAGAGGATTTTCCTCATTCCCCTCATGGCAGAGCCCTCTAGCACCCTCTCTCATGCTTGCCACCTTGGATTTGAAATCTAGTCAGTTTCAGGTTTAGCATCAGCTTCTCCCCAGCGTAACAAGTGCTGGGGTAGCCAGGGACCCAAGTCTATCGCATCTAAAGCAGCATGTCCTGACCCAGGCGTGAGCTCTGGTCAGTACAGCGCTCTGGGTCTGCAGCTCAGAGCGGTCATTCCCTTCCTGTGGGCGGGCACCCCCCTGGCTCAGCGGGAGCAGGATGTGAGCTCACTGCAGAGCTGTGCTGAGATGACTCAGATGTTAGAGGGGATGGGTACTGTTCTCAGGCCAGACACAATCTATTCCGCAGCCGGTATCACAGCACTTCTTCTTTGCTGGACAATCTCTGTCATTTTCACAGTGGTCAGGAGGATCAACCACGGGACAAACTGCAGTGATGGCGGGACAAGTTCCAGGTGTTTCTGCAAGAGAAGAAATTAATAGTATTGAAAAATCCTACATGGTTCATTGACCATCAGTATGTGGTGCCACGTAGCTGACCTTATCTACCTCTCCATCATGGACCCTGCACTCCGCTGGCCAGGCCAACATGGGAGGATGTCATATTTGCCCTGTTAGTGACTGTGCTTCTTGTTACTTGGCAAAACTCTGATGAAACACCCTGGGCTTTGTTCTGGACCCCACTGAAGACCCTCTGTGCCTGGGCTGGGAGTGTCTAGGGATCTCCTCA
>ML675625.1:10854400-10894861 GCA_007922155.1 Mesoclemmys tuberculata | reverse complement strand
ATGTTCACTGCCGTGACGAAGCCGAACCCTAGGACAGGCTGTGCTGAGTGCTGGATATGCCCCGGCTTTCACTGCACTCCACGCTCAAAACCCCTGCAGAGACCATGCACTAAGATCCAGCACATGGTGCCACCTCGTGCACATTTTAGGTCACAGATAAGGGCTCTGGAGTTTCAACACTGGATGCTGCAGAGCCTGCTGGTAAGCGGAGGGATCCAGCGACTGAACTCCCATGAGCAGAAGATAAGCGATTTGGAGAGAAACGAGCTCAGGCAGTAATGGGCTGAGGCCTCTGGACACCTTTAGTCCCAGCTTGGTGTTACCCAGGGAGCTATTTAATTACACACGGCCCATCAACACCAGTTTCCCCCAGTGGCAGGGTCACTTTTAGGCTTAGCAGGAGGAAATTAACAGCAGAGGAAAAGATGCTGGACTGGCTGCTGGAGACGCGTCTAACTGAGGACAGTCCCTTCTTCCTCTTTCCCCCCCAGTTTAATCCAGGTGCTGTGAGAGCGTTGGATGGTGTGATGCGAACTTTCTCAGATTCATGAATTTCTCACTCTGAGCTCCTCAGAGGAGATCCCACCCTTTTCAGCCAATGACACTGCAGACTTCTGCAAAAACACAGCTGTATTTTCTTCCTCTCCCTTTCCTGCAGCAGACTTCCTTGCTCGCTAAGTTTCCCAAACACTCCAGTTTTATGTCAGCCCCAAGCTGATCTCTGCACTGGGAAAAATGGGAATGGGACATTTCAGGCTTAGCACCGCCTGTCCATGTTATCCTAGTGAAACAACTGCCGGGGGAACTGGGAAAGGAACATGCTAGGTATCCAGGTTCTCCCTTGGTAGAGTGACGTTTTGGTTCTCTAGCCATCAGCTCTGGTCAGTGCAGTGATCTTTGCTGGCAGCTCAGGTCTGTAACACCCTTCAGTATTTAAAAGTAACAGTATTGCCAACCCCAAATGTTCATAAATCATGAGTTAGGCTCACCAATAATGATGAGATTGGCTTTAAAAATCATGAGATTATGTAAAAAATAATAGCTTTGGTTTTCCTTTGATTTGTGTTCTGCTTTTTGAGCCTTTTGGGTGTGTTGGGGTCAGATTTTGAAGCTTTCTCCACAGCCACGAGTACAAAAACTTACTTTTTCTTTAAGAATGAAGACTAAAATCATCACATATCCACTTGACTCCGGGAGCTGTGGCTGTAAGGAAAAAACAATAATGTCAAAATCATGAGAGTTGGCCTCACTGACCCGGTTGGCAGCATTAGACTGATAATATCAATGGTTATTTTTAAGCATTTTTGATATTTCTATCAATTTACATTTTCACAGTTGTGGGGAAATATGGGGGGAGGGATTCAGACACTAATTACTTAATGATAGTAACCGAGATTCCAAAAGTTAAAGCTTTATAACCATTAAAACACAAATTGTCAATGTCACAGGTCAAAATATGCACAGTATATGTTAAATCAAACTTTAATAAGTTTTCAAGTATTATTTCTTTTATTTTGCCCATTTGCAAATTTTGATTATTATAGATTAATTTTTGTTTCTGTTGGTTTATGTGCGTACAGTGAAATGGACATTTACACAGATACAAATCTAATGCTTCCAAGCCAAACTGCAACCTAGTATCGTATGTGCTGGTCTGTTGTGCCACCTAGTGTAATTTAATTAGCTAACGTTTGTACAGGAATTTGTGTACTTGGCTTGCTACATGCTCCCTCCCACTAAACGCAGAGTCCAGCTGAAGATGTTAATATTCTAAGCCTACACTGGAAAGCTGGTAGAAAAACTCCAGCAAAACATTTGTTGCTGGAATGTGCCAATTCGCTGAAATTGAAATGCTTTCTGGTGATGGTTTGATTTCAGTGCAGTTGCAATGGAACAAAAGCAGGTTTCAAAAGCAGAGCTTTCGGGGTTTGTACCTCAGGGACAGACTAGCAGGCAGATTGCCCTGGCACTGGGACCCCATTCCCTGTCACAGAGAATTTGGAAATTTTTGCTTTTCAGTCCAAATCAGAATGAAATCAAATTTTGAAATATCCAGATCCTCTGTGAAATGGTCTTATCTCTGGCTGTAGGACTGTCCCTTTAAAGCCATGAAAAGCCAAGCTGGAATCTGAAAAATAAATTAATTAAAGAACGAAGGTGTTCAGTTTATAGTGGTGCAGCAGCACCAATATAGTTCAGGTCGCATCACAATTTCTGCTTAAAGGTCAACCTTTCATAGTCCTCCAATGTCGACATGTTTAGCCGCATTCCTCTGAAATATGCTGCGGCCCACAGTAGGGCTCGTGACCCAGATCTGGGACCATTTAAAATAGGATTGCAGGACATCAGCCCTGAAAAAAATAGCCAGTTTCCAAAAAGTTTCTGTGTGTTGTTGTTGGGTTTTTTTGTTTAGCCCCAGAGATCAAAATGTTGTTGAGATGCAGGTCAAAAGTGGTTTTAGTCTGTTGAGGTTTACCCAAGATAGTGCATGGCACACACTATATTTTTGAGGGACTCAGATTGAGAATAGTATTTAAGAACAGTATTTTTTATAGTGCACATGTGCCAAGACAGAAAAATGGCTAGAAGTTTTCCATGCCTGCTGTTTTATACGCCTTATAGCTTGGCATTTTTAAGTGCTCTATAATCCAAAAGGTTACTCAGATTACTCTGAAAATTGGTTGGTCTCATGGGGGTGAAGGATAACTTGAATGTTTCAAGGATACAAGTTCAAGGATCAAGGATACAAGTTCAAGGATAACTTGAATGTTTCAAATTTGGGGTCATTTGATTTAGGGGCTCCTGAGATACAGGCTTCCCAAATACGATTTCCTTCTGCTGTTAAACTGGGAGGTACTGATGACTGGATGAAGCACCGACGTCAATGAGATTGATGGCTGTGAACTCACTGTTCAATTAACATTAACTAATCCCCCACATAAAACAAAGGGAGTTTTGGACTGAGTGACTGGACTTGCTACAATTTGTGAGTCATGGGTGGCAATTTTATTTTGGTTTCGGGGAGGGGTTGCCCTTTTGGGAGGGTCTGAGGACTCCTCCTTGCCCCCTATGTGAGCCAGATAGCACCTCAGCCATCCGGGGTCCAAACTGGAGTCTGACACTAGTTGTTTTTTGAAGGCTGCTCTGTAGGAGGATCCCCAAACAGTGCAGTCCCTTGTAACTGCCCCAGCTCCCTCTGCGTTTGCAGTTAAATCACACCACACTCAGTCCATTTTGGCTGTTTTTAGTTCCTCTGTCACGCCCCAAATGCTTCACTTGTTTATACAAATGGTGCCTTTCACCAGCATCCCCATCTCGGGAACATCAAGGCAAAGATGATCATATGCCTGAGTTCAGCTTTCTACCCAACAGACTGTGGAAGGGCTAATTCAACAAGCCAGTCTCACAGGCTGGGGTTTGGGAGTTAGTTCAGCACCAGACCCACCCTAAGGTATATGGCAGGTGGTCAGGACTGGCTCCAATGTGGCAGAGCAGAGGATGGCATAAGAGAATGTGCTATGCTATGGATTTCATTAGTCTGTGTTTACATACTGGACCAGATTTGTCCCTAGTGTAACCCCACTGACATCAGGCTCTGTAAGCCGCATCCATTGATGCCTACAGAATTGCACTGGGAATGGACAGGTCGCCAAGCAATGCAGGTACGAGGGAGTGTGCTGCCCCTCAGAAAACTCCTGTTGTCATTGTCCTGGGACTGGGGCCTTTGCACGCACAACTGCATTTTGTTTGCAGAAAGCAAGAAAGAGAATGAAAGGGACGAATCCGTCCCTGTGTCTGCTGCACTCTGGGCTGCGTGTCCCAGCCACATTCGTGGCACACAGATAGGATTCCAGGAGAGCTCGCTGTGCATTCATGCTGGCACCCCTCCTTCCCGGACTCCATTAATAACAGCCCTGTGGGTCTGCGGTCAGCACACCTCTGATAGGCAGCCTGCTCTCCGGGTCAGCCTGTGTGGCTAGCAAGGAAACGATTTGCTTTCAGGGGCCGGGTGTGGTGGGGGGGAGTCTCTTTATTCAAGCATGGCAAGAGTAATTCACAGTGACACAGAGAAACATGAGCCCCCCGGCTCTCTCAGGAGCAGGAGCCTGCCTGGTTTGTGTATTTACTTAACCACATGCCAGGCTGAAGCATGCACTCGCTGGGGTACAGGGAGGGCTATGCTTCACAATAGCCCTTTCTGACTGGAAGACGGGGAACCCTCTGGGCTGCTGGACTGGAGTGAATGGGCCTCATCTGTGTGGTGTGTACTACAGACAGACTGCTAAGCAAAGACAAGGGCTGTCAGGCTCCCGGGTGAATCCATGGCAACTTGGGCCTTGTGTGACTACAAGAGACCAGAGGCATCAAAGTAGGCCTGAACCCATGGGTCTGAACCAAGAGCAGATTTTACTGACAAGCTTCTGAGACTGTGAAGCTGATCCTGCCCGCAGGTTGGAGGGGCTCGACGGTGCACATTAGCATTATGGCGTGTTGTGGAAGCCAAAGGGTGCCAGGCAGCTCCCAAAACAAACCCAAATCCAGCCCTGCTCCAAAGACGATAAGACTGACGTGTCATAACAAGGGAGAGTCAGAACCAGGCCCAGATGGGCGAGGGGAGAGGAAGGACGAAGATGGCAATGCCATTCCCAGAGCCATAGCTATTAAGACCAGCCAGGACCATTATGATCATCTGAGTCAGATCTCCTGCATAGCCTAGGCCAGAGAACCTCACCCAGTAATTCCTATATCGAATCCCTGCTAGTTAGAGCTATAGCACTTGGAGGTAATGTCTAAAGCAGCCCCTTGCTCTTTCCCCATATGATGGAGGGGGATGAGGGGTCACCTTTCTGCTAGCCCCATTGATAATCAGTTAGGGATCCGAATCTAAACGTGCTGCAGGGCCGAATAGTCCTCTTGCCTCAGTGATGTGTCAGAGGGGCAGAGGAGACACTCAGTGTCCAGCTAACACCATCGTCATGGCTTTCGCATGACACCTATTGTGCTGCCACTGCCCCGATACTCTCCCTGCACGTCAGTGGCGATGACCTGGCTGAGACGCCGGCCCTGCTGTGTAATGCTGCCTCAGGGCTAGTTTCACTTACTCAATGTCCTTAAGGTTTCAAAACATCTTAGGGAGGCCAATGCTTGAAACTTATTGTGGCCAGATCCTTCCTTCTGGCCCACCCTCTCCACCACTTGTCTGTCTAGGAGGCCAGGACTACATGGGCTGGGGGGGATTAAGCCATTCTTGCCTCTAGAAGTGAGTCCCCCCAGGTCGGGGCAAGGCCTGTTGGCAGAGAAGTGTGGAGACACTTGGCAGAGAAGTGTGGCCTCTGCTACGCCATTGCCTGTGCCTTGGAGAGGGGATGGTGCTGTCCCCCACTGCAATGGCGCAGCCACCCCTTGCTCACTGGCCTCATGTTATTCTTTCAGAATAAGGCAGCTCAGAGTCAGGCTGTCCATTCTCCTCTGATATTTTGCCTGGCTATGGTCTGAAATGACTTTAATCTGCCTAATTTCTCTTCCGACCTAGGTGTAATATGGTCAACACCCAAGTGTGCCATCCAGGGGCTCTGAATTCCCCCTAAAAATTCCCAGGCAGTCCTAGATGAGTACCTCAGTTCACCTCCCTGCCATCCTCCCTACCACAAACACACCTCTGGCAAAGCCTCCCGCTCAGCAAGCCAAGCCCATGCTCCCTTGTGGCTAGCGCCATTTCTGAATAACCTCCCCTTAGCTCAACAAGCCGTCTGTTCCCTCTCTCAAAGCCGCTCTCTCTGGGACGGGCCGTTCACCTGGCACTTCAGAGAGGCAGCGTTTTCTAACCAGCTCAGGGTAACATGAACACAGACTGCCTTTTTTCCCCCCTCCAACAGGGCACCTTTTGATTTTGCCCACAGAGGGGATGGGCATGGGTAGAGGGTGTGTGGGATGAAATCAGGGAGGTCTGGACACTGGAGTCCTTCCCTTAATCTTGACCCACCAGGGGAGCAGTTGTCAGACCCTGGAGAATGAATGGCCTATTTGGGATTGAAATACCTATGGGAGTTGGACTCTTCTGTGCACTGCCAAAGAGGAGAAATTAACATTTGAATTGGGTGTCAGCTCAGAGATACTCAGAGCTACTAATCTAAACAGCTTGGGGTGGGGGGTGTTCCTGCCACACTGAAATGTGTCCCCCTGCTCTGAGGGGGCTGGCAGCTCAGTGTGTGGGGGCAGCCAGGCCCTTACTGGATTAACAGGGAACGTCCGCCCAATGTGGAGTTCGGATTCTATGCTCTGTTCAGTGTTTCACCTGTGAAAACAAGGATTGTTCTTAGGAGTGGGTAAAAGGTCGGTACCTGGACTTCCTTTGCAGAGGGCAGTCGCCTTTCACAGTCCCCCCATTCATCCTCATAGTCAAACAGCCCGATTGTTTAGCTCTTCGGTTCACTCAAGGAAGAAAAACTGGGGGAGGGAACTCGGGGGGGGGGGGGCATTCCCTTAGAAATTCCCTGGAGAAAATAGCAGGATAAATGTTGTGGCTGGTTTCTAGTTGCTGTCTTTGTTCACAGAGTTAGTTAGCTCTGTGTGTGTTTGCATGTACAACACACACTTTCAGACCTGCTTGGATGTTGCTGTTCATTTTATCTACTTAGCTTCTGCTGGTTTCCTGGTTTCAGCTGAGATCTTGGCTGTTGCTGGCACTAATAGTTTTAAGCATTTGAGCTGGGCAGATGCACTGGCCCCAATCCTTGGATGCAGCTGAGCTCTGCTCAGTATGGAAGCAAAAGTGCCTATATGCCATCCTTGCTATCCCCTCATCCCCAAGGATGCTGGGGACTGGTTCAGCCCCTGACACAATTTAGAGTGGCCTCAGAGCTGCCCTAATGAATTCTGGCTGCAGCAGCCCACAAAGGGCTATATATGCCAGCCAGGGATTCCTCAATGCCAGGGGCAATCTTGGCTGCCCATTTAGGGCATTTTTCCAACTCCTTTGTGTCACTCTGTAGGTGCTGAGGGGATACAGTGGGCCCATTTGTCTCCCTTTCTGGGAAGTGTCTATGCTTCGAGACACCAATGAGCGCCTGACATTGTAAAGATCACATTTAAACACTTTAAATGTAAATTACAAGGAACTCTAGGTGTGTCAGATTTCCCAGCTGGCATGGAACTGTCGGCAGGTTTCCTTCCTCAATGTGCAAGGTCTTTATTGTTTTATTTTTCTCCAACTCTAATCATAAATGAAAAAGCTACAACCTGAAATTCAGGTTACACCTGCCACAAATGGTCCCAAGAGTTCCATGTCAAGCAAGACCATAATCCATTCCTGTCATTCACACCTTCCTGGGAAGGTCCGGGGAGGGGGGAGGAACATTCCAAGAAATAAAATTGGTCTCCAAACAACCTGCCAGAGTCGTTCTAGTCTGTGCAACCAGGGTGACCAGATGTCCCGGTTTTATAGGGACAGTCCCGATATTCAGGACTTTTTCTTATGTAGGCGCCTCTTCCCACCCACCCCGTCCTGATTTTTCACACTTGCTATCTGGTCACCCTATGTGCAACGCTCCCCGGTGACAAATCCTTTTGTGCCCTCCCCAGCAGCAAGTCTTCCATTACCACCATATCAGGGAAACCCAAGCAAGGCTCTCTTTATATCACCACACAGATAAGTTCCACCGTTTGATTTATGGATCTCAGTTGGGCTGTTAGTTAGCAGGTCCTCAGGCGATCAGGCTGGGTTTTGAAAAACAGTTGCCGATTAGTCCAGAGCTAGACACTTTAATCAGTGGTCTGATTTTCAAGTGTGGCAGACAAAGGGAGCTGCTGGGTGCTCACCATTTTTTAAAATCAGGTCACTTGTTTAGGTCCCTGACTGTGGACTTACGATTCCAAGGAGCCAAAAGATGGTCCTGTGGTTAGAATGTAGGCCTGCTCATGAGACCTGGCCTGCTGCACAATTCCTGCGTGGCCTTGGACAAGTCGCTTTGGATTAGACTTTTAAAGGTATGTAGGTGCCTACCTCCCATAGACTTCAAAGGGAGTTAGGCACCTAAATACCTTTAAAAATCTGTCTCTTTAGTCTTGCTGTGTCTCACGGTGAGATTGGTACTCCACTGCCTCTCAGGGTTTTTGTGAGGGTCAATCCGTTGGTGAAGCGGTCATTTGCTGTGGGAATGGGATCCTGCTCCCCCCGATAGAAACATGGGGCAGTATGATACCTAGGGGGTGTGCACGGATGTCTGCATGTGCCCTGGTAGTCGCTCACATGTTTGTCTTGCAGTATATTGAATGCCTGAAGAGTAAGCCGCTACAGGACAGCGGAAGCGAACCCACCCCTTACCAATGAGATTAGCGCCAGGGAGGAGCTGCCTGTGGGGGTGCAGGAAGAGTGGGGGCCCAGTGCACCCAACTGGGGAGTAGTGGATGAGCTGCTGGGAGTCTGGGCTGCTGAGTAAACAAGCTGCAGCTTCCTCTGTACAGCAATATTGCTCCGTAAACTTGGAAAATCTGGAGATTTGGAACCAAGTGCCAGATGTAGTAAACCTCAATGCCCAAGTCTACTGGTGGAGGTGAAGATTGTGGGGATGAGAGTTTAAGTGTGAAGTCTCCTTCCTGGAGAGTTCCGAGGAGGGTCGTATCTTCGCTGGACTTGAGACCTGATTGGTGTGGAGTCTCTCTTCCCTGGCAGGAGTTTGTGAAGCTTCAATAGAACCTTTAAGTTGAGAGTTGGTTGGCGTTGATTGATTTGGAGAGGAGCTCATGTTAACTCTGTTACCACACATTTTATGGCTCCCACCCACCCTTCCTTGCGGGCATCCAGGGAGTAAGGGACTCAACTCTACCTCTCCATGGGCTCAAGGTGCACACTTATTTCCAGTGGACATGTGACTAACACCCATTCTCTATGGATTCAGGTCTCTACGAGTCTGTAGGGCCTTTTACCAGGAAAGAACCCTACACAGTAGTATCCTTAACCTATATTTATTAATAATCGATCAACAGAATTGCAGGAACTGCTGTTTGCCAGAAGCTGGCCATGGGCAATAAGATGGATTACTTGATTACTGTTTTGTTCACTCCCTCTGAAGCATCTGGCATTGGCCACTGTTGGAACACAGGATACTGGGATAAATGGCCCATTGGTCTGATCCAGTATGGTCATTCTTATGTTCTTATGGTCTTAGAATACATACGCTAAGCATACAACGCTCACCACTCCTAATAAGACCGATGAATTTTTCTCGATGGCCAGTCAAGATTAGATCATCTGGGGACTCTGGTTTCTGCACAGTATATAATCAGTGGGGTCTTGAGGTCTAACAGTTCTGATCTTGGGCTAGGGTCAGGACAGGCAGCAAAAGGAAAGCAGATTCTCCCAAATCTGATGATTAACACTGAAATTATATTCACCAACCAGTCACAAGCAGTGCTTCTGATTCCCCACACTGGTTATCAAGAAGCCCAAAAAAGAAATCACGCAGTCCCTTTTACTGCATTTCAGTCTCTGGCTTCCAATCAGCAACTAGGTCCAGTAAAGAGAGAAATTATTTAAAGCTCTTTTCCCTTTACCAAAATATTCTTCTGATCCCCAAAGGGTCAGTCATATCACCAGATCAATATTAGTTTGGATCTTACCCAAAATATCATGCTCCGGCCAATCCTTTAGTATCTAAAACTAAAGGTTTATTATAAACATGAAGAGGGATGTTAAATGGTCAAAGCATCCAGATACATACGTATGACTTCAAAGTCCATATATATTAGATTATTAGCAATATTAGTGAGTTTGCTGGCTTGTAAAGTTCCTCTAGAGTACATCCAATACTTGGATGGGTCTCTCAGTCCTTTGTTCAAAGTTTCAGTTTGTAGAGAAGTTGATCCAGTGGTAAGAAGGAGGATTGAAGACAAAGATGGAGATGGTGCCAAACACAAGCTCACATCACAAGGGCAAGGAAAAGCACTTAGAGTCCCCTGTCCATAGGCATGTCCCTACATGTTCTTCCGACTCATGGGTGTAGCCCCTGGCTTCTCTCCCTTGGCGCATTGTATAGCTGATTGCCTTTGATGGGCCATCAAGCAGGCTGGATAGTGCCTGGCGGTGTCATCCAGTAGCACAAAACAAATTTTAGACACAGCCATATCACACATGTCGATAATTCATAGTACAAAAAGGTACATACATAGAAACAAGATTATCCTTCTTAGCAAATTATAACTTCTCCTTTGATACCTGGTATCTTGTAAGGTTCATTGCAGTTGTGTCACATTGATATTAAGAATATTATAAATGGTCACTCATATTTCATACAGAGTCACAGAAGATATAAAAGCTTATTATGTCATAAAAACCAAGAACACCTTACATCATTGTGGAAGGATTTTGAAGCAGCAGATAAAGCTAAAAATTCATCTGTGTTTTAGAAGATGGTGACCTTGACATACTGCAATTGAGGAACCCCATATTAATTATGAACCTGGGTAGCACAGTTTGGCCAGGTCTTTAATGATTCTTCCCAGCCAGTTTTTTAAATCTAATTCTACCACAACTGCTGCAATGAAGAAGCCTCTTTGTGATCTACCACTTTGGCCTTTAGTAATGGACAGGGAAGTGGAGTTATTTATTTTAGCCCAACGATGGAAAAAAGCTTCAGGGGAAGGTTTTCTTCCTGCTGCAGTTTTTCAGGAGAGTTTTGATTGGTGGTCAGCAGTCTTGGCTAAATTATTTACTGTAATTAATCATATTGGATGGCTTCCATCTGGCTGGAAGTCTAGTATTATAGTTCCCATTTTTTTTAAAAAAGGGACATAGGATCCTGTTTCATATAGATCTATTCATTTGTTGGATGTGGCAGGGAAAATGAATTCCAGATTTTTACTATATAACTTGAAATATGGGCTTTAGAGGCTAATTTATTACAAGAAGAGCAGTTTGGCTTTAGGGCTGGTGGAGCCATAATTCATGGTTGTTTAATTTTATCCTATATGATTTATAAATATACTGTGATTAAAGGTACTAGATTCTATGCTGCATTCATAGAGCTAAAGATGGCATTTGATTCTATTGACTGAGATACACTTTGTGCAAAATTAATAAGAATGGCTATCAATATAGGACTTTTTTATATATCGGGTACTCTACAGCAGGCAATATGGCTAGAATAGGTACTAAAGTCAATGGAGAATGTATGAACGTTTTCCCTACTTCTATGGGAATATGCCAGGGATGCCTTCTAGCACTTCTTCTTTTGAATGTATCTATTAATGATGTTGTGGATGTTTTAAAGAAAGATAATTCCTCTCCATGGCAAGTGAAGAGTAGCTCTGTTGCTATGTTATTATATGTTGCTGGCATGGTTGTTTTATTGCAAACTCCAAGAAGCCTCTGCCAGTTATTGTTGTGGTTTCCTTCTTGTTCTAATTCTCAAGATTTGGGTCTCATTTATAATAAGACCAAGGTCATGATTTTGGGGACGAACCCTCCACAAATTGAATGGAAGACAGAAGGCCACTGTGTAGAACAAGTCTCTGCCTTTAGTTATTTAGGAATAAAGGTTAATCCTTGGGCTGTTGGTTCCTTTGTCAGAAAGACTTAAAAACAAAGGCCCCCTTAGCTTTGCTCTAAGTGGTGCTCTGTTTTACCAGCTCATAATGTAGGAAGACAGTTTCTTCAGCACTAAGAATTGTTAATGCTGAAGTAACATTGCAGATGCTCTACAGAGCCAAAGTTTGGTTGAAAGGGATTACTTAAGGGATTACTCAAAATAATTTTTAGAAGAGACTTTTAATTTTCCCAAATTCTACCCCGGCCTCATTTTTATGTGCCAAAGTGGGTGTTTTTCCGTGAGTAGTAGAGCTTGGTTACTTTATTTAAATGTTGGTCTAAGATCTGTACTTTTCCAGATTACAGATTGCCCTATTTTTGTTTCAGAAGATGGAGGAAGAACCTGTGTACTTCTTATTTCCGTGGTATCAGACCCTCCAATGTAATATAGGCTTTGGTGGCATTTACTTCTGAGTAGACATATTTTGTAAGATCTCGCTTTGTCTCCTGCAAGGCGTCTTTGGTTTGGCTGAGAGAATATCCGTGGTTTCTTCTGAAAGCCAAAGCCCTGTGGGAGCTTAAGCAAGGAACAGCGTCTCCTAAACTCAGAAACTCTTCGTTATGGTGGCAAGAGCCAATTGCAGGAATTCACGCTCCCCAGCTACATGGCAGACGACATGGGAGCTAGGGAAAGGGCGAGAGGACAGCATGTATTTGGCTGGAGTCTGAGTTGGGGGACAGCCTCATGGATAAAGTAGAACCTCATTCTATTCCTGACACCACCGGTGACCCACTGCATGACACCAAGAAGTTGAAAACTTTTCAATTCATCTCAAATTGAAGAAGTCACTTCCTGGGAAAAAAAATCTAAACTGCTGCCCAATAATAATGCTTGGAGCTCTGCTTCCTCCTCCAGATCTTAGCTGAGCAAAAAATAATTGTCCTCAACCCTTCTTTCAGGCCAGATGCTGCCACCCTTTCTCTCTGAGGGTTTATTGTCTACACTGCAATCAGGAGTGTGATTGCAGCTTGGGTAAGCTTACCTGTGCTAGCTTTTGTTGTCAGTTGTAGTGCGTGTTGTCTGCGTGGTCTCTCCAGCTCTGTGCAGACAGCTGGCCCAGCAGACCTCAATAGTTCTACCCCGATCGATCACAGACTCAGTTCGGTGGCGAAGGTGCTCGGCCAGGTTTATTGTCAATGGCGCATGGTACTAGCTCCCTGTGTACAGGTACTCTAACACACGTATGCTCATGACAATGGACTCAGCTCAGTCCGCAGTGGGACTCTCTGCTGACTCCTTGGCTGGACAAGATGCCCCTCCTGTGAGTTCTCTTTTGTACATTGATACAAACTAGTTACCTATTACAGTCAGGACATAGTTAGTTCCCGACCCTGCACCTTGTACCTGCTGGTTTGAACAAAACACCTCCCTCCATCATCCTGCCCGTCCAGCCTTGTCCTTACTCAGGGTCGGTGTGTTCCTGAACCATCTCCCACAGGAGTGTGTTGACATGAATATCTAGTACCTAGTGCTTAGACGTGCCTGTTTTAGCAGTGCTAGCTGTGTTTTTTGCCACATGTTCATGCCTCAATCCGTGAACTTGTAAGCAAGCATCTGCTTTATGGCAGGGCCTGACTTTAGTTCATAGCATGGCTCTTGCTGACTTCGGTTCAGGCCTCAGACCTTGCCGGTGCCTCGTGCCCCAGGCCCTTTCTCTCTACTATAGCTTTAATATGGCTAAAAATAGCAGAGAAGACACAGCGGGCTAGGCGTCAGCATAGGCTAGCAAGATGAGAACATACCCAGGGTCCTCAGCGGGTTTGTGCAGCCTGTGCCAAAGCCCACATGTCTTCATTGCTATTTTTAACCATGCTAACTAGATGAAAGCTAGCCCGGGTATGCCTACCCAGGCTGCAATCACCCCTCTGCTTGCGGCGTATCATATGCTGCGTCTGCAGCGAGGTAGTGCTCAGTGTGAGAGTATGCAAGTCTGGCGCTTTACCAGGTAAAGTCCATTGCTGCTGATGAGACGGGGCTAGACTGTGCTCACTCAGAATCCCAAACGCCATGCGTCAGGCCAAGAGTGGCAATCAACATTAGGCATTTATTTCTCCCGAGAAGCTTAAATGACTGTTAGCAACATTTGTGGCCTATGAAAGCCCCATCTTCCCTGGACCCATAGGGATGAGTTGATCCGCACTGTTATTACTAGCACGGGCATTGCTGTGTCCCTCCTCCACCCTCCCTGCTGTTTGTGACTCCACCTGTCCTGTCCTGGGTAAGATCTTGTGGGCAGGGTCTGTGTCCATCAGCTTGTTCTGTGAAGTCACTAGACAGCGTGGGGTGCTGTACGAACACTCAGCGTGAGTGCGAAGCACTGGCTAGTATTTTAATAATACACAAGGAGCCTTCCCCCTGAGGACTGGCTATCGTCTGCACTAGTGACCCAGCTTTGATTCTTGTGGTCTCTAAGTCCAGCTGGGGCTCCCTGCAGGACGGGCAAGGAGGCAGGGCAGTGTGTGTGTGTGTGGGAAGCTCGCCCCATCGCTGCCAGGGCTATACCTGTTCCGTAGGGAAAGTCCCTCCCTGTTTGGCACATGAACTTCAGTCCCACGCATCCCTTCTCCTGGACCGCACATACAGCTTTACCAGGAACACCCCCCTTCCCAAGCCCTAGACCCAGGTGAGTCAGCAGCACAGAGGGATGCTGTCTGACAGCGCAGCAGAACCCCCTCTCTCTCACACACACACAGCGGCTGGAGCTGCGTACACATCAGGGCAAATTCTGCTATCTGAGGAGAAAGCGGCTGAAGGCTCGTGTAATTCTTTGAGCTGGGATTTGCACCCTGTGCTGCTCCACCTGTGCATTTAATGTCAGATTAGGGGGTCAATGCTCGTACCAAAACAGTCATGAGACTAAGACAACATTCAAAGCCAGGCGGTGTCTGGAAAAAGTCTCTTTATTAAAGGGATTCAATGCCAGGCAACAGTGGCCTCTGTAACAGATTCAGCTCCACTGAGGAAGAAGAGGCTTTGCTGTGCCCCTCTGCTTTCATTCTACAGCACAGATGGCATCTCAGGTGCTGTGGGCCTATAAGATCCTTGGTACGTGGCGGTCACTTAAATAAGGGTCAGGAACGGAAGGGCTCCGGCCCAGTTTCATGCATGGCACTCCCCTGAGAACACCCCACTGTTTGACCAGCAGCGCACATGCCCCAGATAATAGGGAGACACATGCACCCCACAGCAGTGCTGCTGTGCTGAAAGTGTGCGATGGGGTTTGAGGTCAAGCAGAGTTCCCTCGTCACATAGGAATGTGGCTTTCATAGCATCATAGTGGATAAGGATTAATGAGGGGCAGATTCTCCCATCTCCTTTCTGACCCCATATAAAATTCAGCTGCCATTATAACACACTTCAAGCACAACAGTCTCTGGCTGTCACAGGAGTCAGAGATGGAAAAGACCTAAAAGATCACCCATCCCACCCCAAGATGCTACGACAGGCCAATCTAATAAGGAAGACCACTTTTAATGCTGGTACATCTGTGGTATAGTCCTGCACACACTTTGTAGCAGGACTTTGCCACATGGTTAGCTTGCAAGGCTGAACCCCAGTTATTCATTGGCCCAAAGCAGGTCTTCAGCTGGGAATCAACTGGCATTGCTCCACCGACTTAGCTGATTTATACCAGCTGACTTCTGTGACACATAACACGGGTGACGAGCTGTCCTTGAAGGCATCGATCCATTATGCAACATGAACGGACGGAGGTGTCTATTTTGAGGAGGTGACAGGCATCAAAAAGGAAGGCGTCAGAGATAACAGCACTGTCACAATCCCAGGATGATTGCCCATCAAATGGAAGCGTCATCACATGAGGCACTTTCTGCAACACATTACGTGTGTTCTTTAAAGCAGAGATTTTACACTGGCCAGTTCTCTCGCCTTGGGAGAGGAGTAATAATGGCGCAGTGACTGGCTGGCTGGAGGTAGGTTGGCAGGGCTTTGTGAACGCTGGAGTCACATGAACGGAGTGTTCCCTGATGCACAGATGCCTGCGTAGACTTTATTTTCCAGGGTTCCCAGTGAAAAGGAGAGAGAAATGTCAAAAATCTTCAGCGTGTTTATTGTCAGGATAGATAGATATATATATATATATAATAGATGTTTAAAAATATTGCTATCCTGCTTTCAGAATTCAAGATATATACACACATATAGATGTATAGATTTTTTTGCTATTTGATTAGAAAAAGATAACGACAAATTCTGCAACAATCCTGCCAAAATCAGGGTGAAAAGGGATTTGATCAGGAATATCCTAGTTGTGTTCGATCAGCTTTTCTGTCTGATGTTTTAGTCTGGGCTTTTTTCCCCTCCCCCTTGAATTGAAATCAAATGTTACATTTAAATTCCTGTGCAATTAAAGCAAAAAGCTTCAGAGGCAAAGAGGTTGCTGCAGGTATTCTCATTTCACAGTCAGGATTAGCAGGACAGCCCAGGGATATTCCCACATAGAGTGGGAGGGGGGTAGAAAGTATATCAGAAGTGACCATAATTCCTTCCCCCGCTCACACAGAGTCTAGTTAGAGCTGAACAGGAGCTGAGGTACTGGAAACGTTCAGGATGGAATCGCCTGCTTCTCAAAGCATTTTGTTGCCTGATGGAAGCTCTTGGCTCTGCACAGGAGCCTTATTGGAGAAACTTGTGGTCAGTGACTGTCAGTTAATGGCAGTGCTGTAGAAGATGCTGATTGTCCTGAGGCCCGTCTCCTCTTTGAAGGTTCACATTGACCCCATTCGTCACACCTCGGCTGGACCCTGTTAGTTCAGAGGAATGGAACAGCGTCAAAGGCTGCGTCCACTCACTTTCGGAACACAGTTTGGTTTTTTTCACACTGTGAGTCCCCATCAGAATTTTGTGCTATAAGAACAAACAATGACCCTTTACAATAATCTAGGAGTAACAATGACGTGTAGCTACAGTACGTTCCGCCCCCCTCCCGGGTTCAAGTGCAGCCTGGCCATCTGCAGGGATCATTTCTTGTGGGCAATCTGGTTTTCCAAATCTTCGAGTCTGGCCGTCATCTGAGCGAGTGGGCGTGTTAAGGAAGCTGACACAGAAACGAGCCAATGTGGCCTGCTGGTGGAAAAAAGGCTGGGAGTCTTAGTGCTAGGTTATGAGTGTGTCAGCCCAACAAAATAGGGCTAATAACTAACTGCGTGAATATTTCCCACGCACTAAATGAAGAGAGTCCTCCTTTGTGTCTCCTGGAGCTGTCCTTTTCCTGGGAGGCCTGCACCCTGACAGAGAGAGATCTGCGATAGGCCACTGGTCACAATTTAAGTCTTCCCCAGAACAGCTTTTGGACAGCCACAAACATGAGCCTGTCCCCAATTTGCACTCATTTCCCCCTTCCAGTGGGGACCCAACAGACCTAAAGATCCCCTTAACTCTTCTGCTCGCCCACAGCCTCTGTGTTTCAGTCACCTCTCCCTCCAGCTGGAGAAAGCTGGATACAGCCCTATGATCCCATTGACACACACCCAACTCCCATTTAGCATAAGCATTTCACACTCATTACTATCCAATTGCTCAGGCACTTGGGAGCTCCTTGCTCTCCCTAAAGAGTGACAGGGAGCACAAATGAACTGGAACTCAGCTCTCCTAGCTATCACTGCCTGGCCCACATCAGAAATGTCATGGGTCAAACTCTGCCCTGGCAGACAGTGCAGCCCATGAAACCCGAATGGCCGAGTTACACAGAGGAATGATCAGGGCAGACACTGTCCTTACAGGAGCTGGAACAAACCCAGGTCCACCTAGTTCCTGCACTGGTTGCCGCTCAGGTAAGGCCCCTGCTGGTGACCCCAAAGGATATGTTTCTCTGTCAGGTTTTCCAGAATGGCCACGGTGTTTGATTGGAACTGCACGATGGCCTCACACTCACACGGGCTCCGGATCTCGGTCTCCCCTTTGCCCTCCTCTGAAAAACAAGAGTGTGAACGGCATCAGGCACCCTCCGTCCATCTGCAGCACCCTCTGAAAAGGCTTGATGGGCATTAACCATAGTTCTTCTGGGAGGTCAGCAACTCCTCTCCCCATGTCATGGATGGGGGGGTCCGGAAGTGACTTACCCAAAAATATACAGGCACTCAGCAACAGGGCCAGGAATAGGAGAGAAAGTGTAGTGGAACCCAGGAGTCCTGGCTCTCAGCCCTGTGTGATAGCCACTAAACCAGTCTTCTGATTTCCTCAGCCCGATCAGTTTGGGTGGAACATTTCATATCCGGTGAAAACACCAACCCCTGTGGGGGTGTTAGTCTCTCTGATTCCCATGGACCAGTGGCACATTGAGGGGGGGCAGGTGCAGGCCTGGGGGTGGCCACCGACTGGTCCCTTCTCCTCAGAGCCGCTTCCCACTGTCACAGGCGGCCAGGGCCCCACGACTGCACCAACCCAAGCTCTGGCCTGATGCCGGCTGAGGGCTCCCGCTATGGAGGGAGCTAGCCTCCGCTCCCACGCTGGGTGCAACGAGGGATTCAGGGGGACCGGAGCCCGTCCCACACACACCCCGCCACTGGGCGGCCTGGGGGTGTCTGCCCCTGTCAGTCCTGCTCCCAGCCACACCCACCACTCCCACAGCAAGGGGGGAGTGGGGGGGGAGCGGGAAAGGTGCCCACAAACACACCCTTCTCCCCTGTGGGGCGCTGCCACCATCACTAATTGCTGCTGCCAACAAGGGGGGGGGAGCACAAAAGAAATTTTTGGTCCCCGGGTGCTGGAAACTCACAGTATGCCACTGCCATGGACACCTCCCACACACATTAATGAGAGCTATGTTAGTTCCGTGAGGCGAAGAGAGCGTGCTAACAAGGGTGCAGTGCAGTGCATGTGCAGTGATGAGGGAATCAATCCCATAAGCTTTGCCATCACAGTCAACGCTCCTTTTGTAGTGCCCAGCAGAGCCCCGCGCTGCCCTGCTGCCCTGTGATTTTATTGAGTCACCCCTTGCAGTGAGCTCTCAAGCCAGGCATTTCTAGGTCCCAGGGAATTATCCTAACACTGTATCGCTGCTTATCTGAAAAAGCCCAGCACGTTTATCACAGGGAACACATAACGTTAATAATCCTGGACAACACGCTCCCATTTTCAGGTTCCCCATATTTGCTAAACGAGCTTCCAGGCAGTGCATCCGCGGCAGATAGCTATAAAAACACACAGGTTAGCTCTGTTGCTAACTATGGAAGACTTGGATTCTGAATGTCACAGATGCCACCATTCACTGCTTCGCCAAGGAAAGGTCTGTAGAGAATAAACTGAGTTTGTTTCTCTTATCCCAGAGGAGGAACATCTGAGCTCTACTGCAATATAAATATTAAATAATCATCAAGGTCACACAGCAAATCAAGGCTGAGAGGCCTGGCCCAGCCTGGGTGAAGCCACCGCTCAGGCCTGGCCAGCACCTACCCGGGCAGATGTTAACTTTCAGGTTGTCGACGATGTGCGTCATGGTGCTAAAATCTGCGGAGTATGAGAAATGCTGCTGCACCGGCTCCGAGGCGATTTCTCTCAGCTCCTCTTCAACAGCTTTTCCAACCCCCACCGCGAACATGATGATCCCTGCGCAAGGGAGTGAACGATGGTTCTATACAAGCTGAACATGCTCTGTGGGCAACCTGGACGCGATGGCCCCGGAACATGCCCACGCCGCACGTTCTAGAACAGCATTCTAGAATGACATCAGCTGTGCCAACGTTGCCACGGTGCTAGTGACGATAATTCCCTGGCTGCCTCTGGGAGCATCCTTTGAAAGTGGCAGCCACATGCACGGGCCAGCAGGCTAGTTGGGGTAAATATGGGGCTTGGTCAGGATGGCCAACCCCTCACTTTCTCTGCTTCAGTTGTAAGCTAATATGTATATGATCCTGTTGAGAGCCAGCAGGCTGTGTGTACCAGGGACTGGGTGCGTCAGCGTGCCAGACACCGAGGCTATGAGCATCTCGTGCTGCAAGCCCCCAGGGACCCCCCAGCTGTGTGCAGTGAGGGACAGCTATGGAAAACCTGCCTGGAATTCTGGGTGCATGGAGAGCAACCCCACCCACGCTGAGCCAATGAGCTGTGACGCCTCCGTGATTCGTCACCCATTTCCCATTGCACCCTCACCTGATTCCTTTGCTTTCCTGGCCCATTCGGAGATATCATCCTGAGAGCGCCCATCGGTGAAGACCAGCCCAATTCTGGGAATGTTTTGGGACAGAGGCCTGGCGCCTTCAGCCTCTGAGAAGCTGTGCTCTAGCATGTGCTTGAGGGCCAGGCCCGTCATGGTGCCCTTCTCCATATACTCCACCTTCAGCACCGCCTTCTTGATGTCTTCTGCTCGGTTGTACTGGCTGAGCGGGAACTCGGTGCGCACGCGGCTGGAGTACTGGACCAGCCCCACCCGCGTGCCGTGGGGTGAGACATCCAGGAAATCCACAATCTGGTTCACAAACTGCTTCACCAGCTCAAAGTTCTGAGGCCGGACGCTCTTGGAGCCATCAATTACCAGCACCAGGTCAACGTGGCCACTTTTGCACCCTGCACCAAAGGAGGAGGTGAGAGGTGAGACAGCACCAGCCCTGCCTCTCCAGGGCACAAGAGACCTTAGAGGTAGAGCAGAGTTAATGGCCTCTGAGACTCAATAGGGATTCTTCCCCCTGGATTCACTGCTGAGCTATTGCGCTGGCTGCAGCTGATGCAGGAAAACAGGGCAAAGTACAGCTGGGAAAAATGTGGCTACAATGCCACAGCCCTGAGACACAAATGGGGGAGGTAATATCTGTTGTTGGACCACCTTTGCTGGTGAGAGAGACAAGCCTACAGAGAGCTCTTCTTCAGGTCTGTGTAAAGCTGGAAAGCTTGTCTCTCCCCAGCAGAAGATGGGCCAGTAAAAGATATTACCTCACCCCTCCTGTCTCTCTAATATCCTGGGACCAACTCCGCTGCAGCTACACTACACACTTGCTGTCTGGTCACCCTACCTCCACCTGACCCCAGAGACTCTTGGGCACCCTTGTCAAAGCCCCCCAAATTCCCACCCCCAATTACTCCCTCAAAGGGCCCTATGCTTCCCTCTCACATCCCTTGCAAATCTCACATTAACACCCTTCACTGTTGCCTCCATCCCTCTGGCCAAGGAGGACCAGATGGAAACCTAACCCTTCCATTCAGAGCCAGTCATCCCCTCTCGGTTAGCCAGAGGCCTCTCTCCTGAGTGCCTTCCCTACTCGCAGGGCCCATGTTAGCTTCCCCAGCACATTCACCCCCTTGTGCCTCACGTCCCCCATTCCTCCCCCGGTTGTTTCATGCCCAATCCTGCCAGGCACAGAGCTGTTTTGTTATACAGCAGTTTCCTTAGTGGTGAGCCTCCTACTGTATTTTCTAACCAGAGAACTGCCTGGAACTCCTGCCCGTTTGGGTTTTGGATGTGAACAGGAGCTGGCAGGAGATGGGTCTGGAACAAAGGCCCAAGATCAAGCACTCTTGAACCTTAGGATGGTTTGAAATTCCCACTTGGATCTAGATTAAATTTCACATCTCGAGCTGCCCAGTTCTTACTGGAAGCACCTTGAATCTGGGTGCCAGTTGCTACAGACAGAAGCCCCATACATTGAGGATCCTGCCCTCAGGCCATGTCCCAGATACTCACTGTTGCATGTCTTTCCATCAGCCTGGAGTTGCTGTCCCTCTGGGCAAATGCAGTGGTAAGAGCCAGCGGTGCTGACACATTTAAACTCACAGCCGTGATCTATCCCATTGCAAATGTCACTGGCTAAAAGACACACCAAAGAGACAATGACACCATGTTACAGAACACATCATTTCCTGCGTGACTACCAAAGGAAATGTCATGCAGAGAATATCCCCTTCTCCGGGGGGCAGGGGAGGGGGCTTTGTGGAGCTGTAGAAATGAAGCTGATACACCCACATGCATCAATGAGAGCTGCATGAGCAATTACTAGCTTGCGGTAAGGTCTGTCCCTGATTGCAGATGCTGGGCTGTTTAGCTGCCTGGGCTGCACTGACAGTTCTCGTTCAGCTCAGTGGAGCTGGGGTCTGTGTACCCCAGACCTTGAGGGGGTTCAGAATTGGGACCCAAGTTTTGCAGGAATTCATTCTTCTTGGGACACGTCCCTACCTCCTGTTGTGACCACTGGGCACACACTGGTAAACTCCCCGCCCAATACACTAACATGCTGGAGGGGCATTCTGGGTAGCGACATGCAACTAAGCGCGTCACCCAAAAGGATCGCATTACTGTGAGACTTGCTTGGCTTCTAAGGCTAACAGCCCACTTTCGGCCTGCCGGGGCGCTCTGGAGTTACGGTGCCCTCTGCGGCAGCAATGCCGATGCAGCGCTCACTCACCTTGGCATGTCTTGCCGTCGGCCTGCAGAGCGAAGCCGTCGTTACAGCGGCAGTAGTGTCCATTCAGGATGCTCACACACTCATGCTGGCAGCTGTGGTTTCCAAACTTGCAGTAATTAATCACTGGAAAGGGAAGGAGACACACAGGAACGGGCTGGTGAGGGATATCGGCCTTGCACAGCTCACCCATGGCCCTTGCAAAGAGCTGGAAGGCTAACTGGCCATTGCTGGGCCTGTTTTTTACCAGCTCTTTGCTGCCACTTGTCCTCAGGCCCAACAAGGCTTTGGAAATATGGGGCTCCCAGAGATGGCTCGAGGCCAAGGCCCTGCCTCAAGATGGCGAATTAGCTCAGAGCACCATTGATAGAGGACAGGGGTCTGTTGACAGTACGCACGGGCCATGGAGCTCCCTCCTTGTCACCAATGGGATATTTGCTGTCCTTTCAGTCTGGATACATCATCTCTGCATGGGCCACCTCTCTAAGCTAAATTGCTCCTGTTGGACTGCAGCTGCTGGGAGCAGGTGGGCGAGTATGGGGACCCAAGGCCTGTTCCAGGTGCCAGACTCTCTCCTGCCCTTCTCCCCCGTCTCCTGTCATGAAGGAGCCTAAGGGAGCAGCACACCTGGGAGATGTCAAATGTCGCAGATGCTGGAGAGACAGATGGCTGGGCTCTCCGCAAGGGCTGACTAGAGGAGGGCAGGGGGAAATACAGAGAGGACATGGTGAGAAGGAAGGGAACATCTGGGGCGATGAGGGGAAAAGGACAGAGAATGAGAAACACGAGATGGAGGCATGGGGGAGACAGTCACATACTGGTACAGGTCTTTTTGTCCTGGTTGAGGTTGTAACCTGTCCGGCAGCGGCAGGTGTAGGACCCATGAGAGCTGACACACTGGTGCTCACAGCCATGCTTCCCATCAGCGCAGGCATCAATGGCTGCAGAGGAAAAGGAACCACCTTCTTACCCAACCCTTCACCATCTCCCTCCTCAGTGCCCCCATAGAGGGACCACTCTCACCTCTGCCCTGCTGGCCTCAGAACAGATAGTATGTGTCTGAAACAAGGATGGGGAGGCATGACAGGGGCATGATGGTCAGGGCTGGATATTCTTAGGGATCTCCCACCCGCACCCTGCCAGGGGCAGAAAGACAGGATCTGATGGGCTTTGCAGGATCACACATTTATAGCCACATTTCCAAAGCACCGAGCCTAGGCATTTTGTCTTTTGCTCGTTTGAATGCGTATTCCCCCCTCCCAGCACTAAGTCTGGTGACGCTGGGCAGGGACCATGTACAATGTTCGCGTGTATTTCTCACAAGGGTCTGTGTCCCCATTTACTCTGCCCCCGCGCGAACCCCAAATGAAAAGATTCTGCAGCTGCTGCGGATTATGTTTCAGATGAGCCGTTCCCATCTCGGAAGCACTTATCACCTAGCAATAGGACGAAGTCCCGTCTGCAGGCAGATCCTATTGCCGTCTGCAAGGATTCTTACCGCAGACCTGAGGCCAGGATCAAAAAGTACTAATAGCTAATTAGCGCTAGTACCTATGTCCGGCACAACACCAGCAAGTTAGTCAAATGGGAGGCAGTGTGGCCTAGTGAGTAGAACACTAGATTGGGACTCAGGAGACCTGTTTCTATTCCCTGTTCTGCCCCTGACCTGTATGGTGACCTTAGGCAAGTCTCCTTAGCCCTGTGAGTCAGTTTCCCCATTTGTAAAGCAGGGATATACAGCACGGCCTCCTTTGTAAAGTGCTTTGAGATCTAAGATATAAAAGCAGATCAAATAAAATATGTTCTTACGAGAACACGTCTTTCCATCTGCGTTGAGCTTGTAGCCACGGTTACATTCACAATAGAAGGAGCCTGGGACGCTGATACAGGCGTGCTGGCAGCCATGGTCCATCTCTGTGCACATATCCACACCTGAAAGACACAGTTGGCCATGCTGGGGATGCCCGGACTCGGAGCGTGTGTCAGGAGATCTGTCGAAGTTCCTGTGTGATCCCCATCACTGCAATATCTGCTGATGGTGTTCAGGTCACGGCTATCAGTTGTTACAACTGACATTCTCCGATGCTTTCATTCCCAAAAGCATCTCAGATTGATTTCTAGCCTACGTACACACAGAGACCCTCGCCCACCACTGAAGAAATATGACCAATACCAGCAGCACACTGCTGACACAACTCTGGATCCTCAGTAGCCACACAAGTTAGCAATTATTTCTTGCTAAACGTCTCCATGTTGCTGATAAAGCACATGCTAGTTGTTTAGGATTTCTTTAGCTAAACAAGGTCTCGGGTCTCTGGAACTTGACACAAAAGATTGAAGAAATGTTCCAAACTCAGTACGTACCCTGGAATTGGGAAAACCCACAGACACAGTAAGATTCAGGACTTGTCTACATGCAGATTTACACCAGTTTAACTAAAAGTGTGACTTTACACTGATATAGTTAAACCAGTGCAAAAGGCTGGATAAATGCCTTAAATTTTGGCTTAAGAATGGCCATATTGGGTCAAACCAATGGTCCATCTAATCCAGTATCCTGGATGCCAGATGCTTCAGAGGGACTGAACGGAACAGGGCAATTACCAAATGATCCATCCCATCATCCAGTCCCAGCATCTGGCAGTCAGAGGCCTAGGGACATCCAGAGTATGGGATTGCATCCCTGACCATCTTGGCTAATAGCCATCGACAGACCAAACCACCGTGAACTTCTCTAATGCTTTTTTTAATCCAGTTATAGTTTTGGCCTTCACAACATCCCCTGGCAATGAGTTCCACAGGTTGACGATGTGCTGTGTGACGAAGTACTTCCTTAAGCCACACTTACTTTGGTTAGAGGAGTCCGTGTGACCTAGCAGATAAAGCGCCAGTGACCCAGGAGACCAGCTTCTATTCCTGACTCTTCCCCTGGCCTGCTAGATGAGCATGAGCAAGTCAGCTTCTTTCTCAAGTGCTCTGAGATTTACTGATGATAAGTGCTGTGTAAGCGCTGGGTGTTGGCTGTTATGAGCAGGTAATGGCTTGTTTTGCATGAAAAGTGGCATATTGCAGTTTAGCTTAAGCCATTACCTGAGCTTTTGCATCGGTTTAACTAAATCAGTGCATGTTTGTGCCTACACAAAGCCTCCGATTTGGCCATGAAGTGGAGATCGAGATAGGGAACGGGACAGCAAGCTGTGGGGGCTGGACACTAGTTCACAGAGGCGTCAAGTTTCCCACAAAGAAAAGCTGACTGTGTCCTTTTGTCCTTTCCCTGAACAGTCACTTTAGAAATTGCAAAATCACAGCAAGTGGCTGCAACACAAGCTCTCAGGCAAAGTCCCCAAGGCTTAGTATCGTCTGTCAGCACAGGAGCTGCAAGCGGGCCCCAGCCTTTACAGTTACTGACATGCAGCAGTGCAAAGCAGCTTGCAGGAGAAACAAGCCTCCTCTCTTCAGGCCAAGACCAACAAGGTCTTGCAAGGAAGTAATACCAGACCAGGATTTCATTAAATTCTCAGTTACTGCACGGCATGTGCACGCCAGGTAGCTGGGCAGAAAATCTGCCCATCCAGAACTACGTGAAGCAAGGAGGATTCCAAACCTTGCAAAAGGCCTCTCAAGCAAACGACACTTCTGAGATCTGTGATCCCTCTCACCCTTCACTTTGGGGGAAGCCAGCTCTATGTTTCTGTGATTTAACATTCATAGTATCACTCAATTTGAGCTGTTTTCCCCCACCCTCAGCAAACGCAGCTCAGAAATGCTATGTAGGGCAGATCTGTCAGGCTAGAGGCAGGTAAATGTGCTGGCTTATGAACTGGTTGGAAACTTTCTGTAATATTATGTACAATAAGTGGTAAGGGTGAGAAAAAGAGAGACTCTCCTTAAAGGGACAATGGCAAGGAGTCTGACATGAGTGTTCTCTCCTCATCGTCTGTAGCAGCATGTCAGGGCCATCAGCGTCACATTTCCTCTTCTGCGCTACCCTTGGCAAGCATTGCTCCCTGACAGCTCAGTTCTTATGCAGCAGAAGTTGACTTGGCAACAGGCTGGTTTTGTTCTCTTAGGGCGTGGTTTGAAGCCCATTGATGTCAACAGAAGGAGCCTGGGATGCTGGCGCAGGTGTGCTAGCAAGCAGGGTCCAGCTCTGTGCACATGTTTGCACCTGGAAGACACTGATCTTCACTCAAGCATTTTCACAAACAGGTCTAGTGCGGACAGATGCTCTGCGAGCTTCCTGCACAAAGATCTGCCAATGCACCTCGTCCTGACTTTGCATCAGTGCCTGCTCTTCCTGTCCTGTTCCTCTCAACTGCACTGCCAATGACCTTCGTTCTGATGCTGCAGCACCTCCAGCCATCCCAATCCTGGGCACTAACCCTCAGTTCTTTAACCCTGCCCTTAGAGTTCTCTCTGCTCCTCCAGATTGGGTTTCTCTGGAGCACAGAGTCACAGCTGCTCTGAATTGCACCGTGGTTCTGTGAGGTGGGGGAGACACTCCCTGCACCCATGATCTCAGCAACACTCCAGCGGTGAAAGACAGGAGCAGCTGCCACTCCCCACACCACCCAGCATCTTGCCAGCTCACGTTTCGTTCCATCCCTCCACATTTGGGTGGTTAAACCCAGCTCCCGTCTGGTCCCACAGCAAGCTGTGGCTAGTGTTCTGCTCCCTTCACTCACCACACAGCTTGTCCTGGAACTGTTTGCCGAACTGCTGGATCAGATCGAAAGATTCCACCAGGAAGACATGCTGCTCCAGCGGGTGGGAGGCCATGGCTCGCAGCGAGTTCATGTCTGCCCGCTGGACACCCACGGCGTAGATCTCAATGCCAGCGTCCCGTGCCTGGGCCGCCACCTCCGTCACGCGGTCCTGGGGCCGCCCGTCTGTCACAATGACAGCCACCCGGGGGATCTTCTTGTGCAGCGGGCGTGCTCCCTCCTGGGCAGTGAAGGCCACCTTCATGGCATACTGGATGGCTAGCCCCGTCATGGTGCCCTGCGCCAGTGGCACAATGCTGTTGATGGCCTTCTCCATGTCAGCCCGCTTGAAGAAGGTCTTGAGGGAGAAGATGTTCTGCACCTGGCTGGAGTACTGGATCACCCCCACCCGTGTGGTGTTGGGCCCCACGTCCAGGTTGTGGATAATGTCGATCATGAACTGCCGCATGGTCTCGAACTCAAAGGGGCGCACGCTGCGCGAGCTGTCGATCACAAACACCATGTCCAGGGGGCCAGTCTTACATTTCACCGCTGGAGGAGGAGAAAGCAAAGAGCTGGTTTCATCTCCCTGCCTTTCTGTGTTTGGGGGGATGAGTGGGAGCTAGAGATGGGGGGAACAGGATTTTTTCCTTCTCCTTTACAGTCACCCCCACTGTATCAGGCTGCATAGAAAGAGCCCCAGCAGGTATATCTAGGGGAGAGGGGGAAAGATCGGGCTTGGAGCAGCCCCTCTTATCTCTGGAGTAACAGTTCCATGGAGACGGCAGGAGTCAGAGAAGAACTGGATCAAAATACAGACTGAGTGTGGAACTCCTCTACGCTCCATGCCATTACCACAGCGATGAGTGAGACGGGACCTCAGCAGAGGCTAGAGGAGATGGATGTGCCAGACTGGGAGAATAAAAGAGGGCAAGACATGCCATCTGTGCTGTCCCTGGGTTGGGGGCTCAGTAAGTGAAGGGCAACTCTTAACATTCCCAGGGCCACAGGTAGTGGGACAGAGTCCTCAGCTGCCCCAACATCATGGGGGGCCCCAACGAGCTCAGGGAATGAGGGACTCCCAGCAGCTGCACTCTTGCTGCAGAGGGAACAGAGTGGACATTCAGGTGTTAATAATGAGCCCCCATTGCTTGTGACAGCAGGGCGGGAGGCAGGGGGGCTGGAGGGACACAATATTGGCTCATGCTTAGGAGAGACACATGAAATCCCTCCACGTCGTGTTTCACTCTCTCCTGATGGCTCAGGGTCTCCCCAGTGCAGCTCTCTGGGACAGACCCTCATGTTTGAGGGAAGCTCGAAGCTTTCCTGGCTGAACTTGCCTGGAAATTTCTGGCCCTTCATCCGAGGCCCCAAACTCTCCTCCCAGCATCTGCCGCCAACATCCTGAGGGCTGTGATTTCGGCTAGCAGAGGAATGTAAATGAGAGAGGCCCGACGCAGACAACACCAGGGCACGGGCCTGGGCAGCCCAGATGGACTGGCACTGACAAGGTGCCAGCAGGGGCACGTGGGGCTCCCAGGTACAGAAGATGCTCACAGGCCCTCTCCTCCACCCCAAGCCCTGCCTGTGCCGGAATCAAAGAGTTTCTGAATCGTAGAGTTTTTCATGGTTTTTCACCTAGTGCTCAGCTCATTTCCAGAGTCAGGTTCTGCCGTGCTGATGGGTTTGGAAGCAAGAGCTGATGCTTTCTGGGGTACCCAGAGACTCTAGCTAGCTGTAGGGGGTATCCATTGCTCTGATTTACACACTTGCACTTCTGAACCAGCCAAGGCTTTGGGGCCTGGCTTATGATTTGCACAGCGTTGGCCAGCTACTCACCTGCAGGCTTTGGTCTGGCTTCTAACGTCGTTAAGACGAGCAAGAGGAGAGGCGCACTTAGTAGCAGCTTCATCATTCAGCTCCAAGACCCCGTGGCCGCGGGAGGCTAGAAGGTTCTCTGCAAGGAGGGGACAGGGAAATCACAGTATAGCTCTGGGCGGTTGATAAGGCAAATACGAATGTATCCTGGGAACTGAAAAGTCAGCCACAGTCACTGCCCTGGCCCAGGGCGAATGGCCCAAAATACCAACCCGCAGGAGTCTACGTGGATGCCCCAACATTTCAAAAAGATGTCTGATCGGTAATTATGGGAGAAGGTGGGAGTTCAAGCCAGTGACGGGGCTGGGGAAGGGAGAGCCAGCCAAAGATCAACAGCAAATGTTAAGGATGAGATTACCAAAGACTAGGTGATTCAGCCACCCATTTCCAGTTCATCTTAATGGGAACTGCGTACCCAAATTCCTTAGTCAACTTTGAAACCTCAGTCTAGCGCACCAGTAGTTGCAACCCAGCACCCTAAATTCCTCTTGATACAAGGGTGAGTTTTCCCTTCGTGGTTTAGCAACATCACTGCAATTAAATTTCATTCCAGTTGGTGATGACACACTGAACGGAGAGAGCTGAGTTTGATTTTCAAACAGTGGGCTGAGCTGGCAGTAAGACAAGCCTTATTGTATAAACTGGGCAGATCTGATTTAGTGCCAAACACTCTCATACCTGGCTGCACCACAGCCCTCTCTAGCCGACAGAGGAGCAGGACGTCTGTACCAGGGAAAGTGGGACAGCAGTTATCTATTCACCTTTCCTTATCATAGAAGATCATTAGACTGGCCTGAGGGGCCCTGCTTGTGTGCTGGACGCTGACAAATGAAATGCCAACACAGCCAAAAGCTGGTGTTCTTTGTTAATCACTTGCGGGGTCCATTTTTTCAAGGAGCCTCCCAATCTGAATCCATGACCATTCTGCACTTACCCTTGTATGCCCAAGCAAAAGCCCGCACACGCTCACACTAAATGGGTCAATTGCACTGGGGGTGCAAATTTTGTGGGTGCAATTTAGAAAGGACCTCGGGAAAAATGTGTCTTTTTTTCTGGTGGCCTTGTGTCAATCTGGTTTGAAATCCCCTCTCGACGGGTTGGAGTTCTGATTACTTCAGTTAACAGTGGGGGAAATAGATCTACATGACTCCGACCCTGAGTGTGTGAAACATGGCAGGCTCGAGGCTCAGAGTTCAGCTGCCACTGCTCTGCTGGTATCGAGTGCTTTGGAAGATGAGTGCAGCATCGCTCCATTTGAAGTCTTTAATACTCCTAGAGTCAAGTATTACTTTTCTTATCTAACATATGTACTGCGGTGGTGCCTAGAGGCCCACCAGGACAGGGTCCCATGGTGCTAGGTGTACGAACATAGAACAAATGACACTCCCTGCCCTGAGGAGCAGCGCCCACCTGTTCATGCCTGAGATCCTTCCCCACAGAATCCAGGAGAGCTGTCTGCAGGGAGATGTTACCTTGTTGAATCTCTGTTATTTAGCAGCTGTGTCTTCCTGGGATGATTCCCTGGTTGCTCTTCTATTGGCCCCTCTGTGCACCAAAATGTATTTTATTTGTCTGATGTGGATACCTGGGAGTTTGGGCTCTTAGGGAGAAAGGCATTTGGTTTCTTTTTTCAGGATGTCACATCATCCCCCCACTCCATTTCCCAGTTATGTGGATTCTTCACTGCATTTGCCTGTCTCCTTTTGGGAACACTTATTTATTTGTTTGCTTTTATTAATGCATTGATTGATTAGGCGCCAGTCATGGTGCAGTATGAGTAAAATAAACGAATACTAATATTAATGGCCAAACAACAGGCCTTTATGCCGGGTGAAAGCTAAATAGGGAGCAATTCTCTAGATACCTTCAGAATAACTTGATTCCTCTCTCCCCCTTTGCAGGTTTTCACACTGAAACTCAAACTCAGCCCTGGCCCTGAATCTTTAAATGCACAATGGAGCTCTTTGTGCTGAGGTCTCTGCGGGCAGCACATTCCATCCAAGAGGAGGCAAGGAGACCCCACATTCCCCACACACACAGGCCAATGTGGGAGAGCAGCTCTGGTCCCAAGGGGTGCTACAAATGGCCATTAAAATGCAAACTGCAGCACAACCCAAAGCGAGGAATGCAGCCAGCAGCAGCCACTTCCATAAAGCAATGGGAGGGGGATAGGTACCACAGCAAGGGGGGCAGCGGGATGGGCCTGGGGTCAGGTCTGGCACGTTTGTATGTTATCCAGTTCGCAGCCATGGGAAGGAAATAACAGGCAAGTCTCAGGAAATATCACTTTAAGGAGATAAAAGAGAGGTTTTAAGACACCATCTCTTTGGAATACAAACAAATTGATTGCAAGTCACATCAGCCCCAAGAGTCTCTCTCCCTCTCTGTCTTTTGCTTAGATTTGCGATAAACCCCTTACCATGCAATTGCTTTAGAGAGAGGAAGGTCAGTCAGAATAAGTCCTAAAGACCAGCTGAGACCTCTCATTCTTTGCCAAGGGAGGCAGATGTGTCAACTGGCATTGCCTGGTGCTACAGCCGTGGCACTAGAGGATCACACTGCAAGATGGGTGTCATCTGGAGTCACAGAATGTTGAACTACAATAAGGTATTGAACTAGGACCCTTCCGAAATGACAGGTTTCCAAAGACACCCACCATGGCAAGGGTCAATCTGGAGCCAGAAGATGAAGCCATTATTTGGGAGATGATCCCCCTTCCTTATGATGAAAGGAAAACTTAATTATAGTAAGGGTGAGACTCTATTCACTTCATCTAATTATCAAGAAAACAAAAATATTTAGGGCCAAGATTTTCAGGAATATCAGCTTACTTTCAAGCATGCAAAATACGTGTGCATTTGCATGCCTAATCTCTGCAGGCATGTACCTGGATCATGCGTGCAGTTGCAATAACTGTGCATGACAATATTCTGTGAGTCAGCCAGTGCAGAGCAGGACTGAGAGAGATGTGTTTCTCTTTAGAGGCATATGCCAGTTCCTATACCAGTTCTCATCTCCAGGACAGAAACCAATAACAAACTTCCTGCGGCTAAGAAGATTCCTCTTTCTTAGGTTACTGCATAATTCTTGTTTATGAGGACACCTTTTTGTTTTATACCTTCCTCTGAATCATTTGGTTCTGGCTTCTATTTGAGACAGGGCATCCGAATACGTGGTCCTTGATTCTGTATGGCAATTCCTATTCTCCTACACGTTGGAAACCAGTCTCTTCTAGTTGCTGAAGAGTTTACTGAGGCCCGGTCCACACTTACCTTTGCAATTCGGTGGCAGTCGACTGGAGATATGCAAGTGACGTAAATTACTTGCATTTCTCCCGTCGACTTTGCAGCGTCTCCTCCGCATGGCGTCCATATTGCACTGCGTCAAAGGGAACAGCGCTCCCTTCCACGCAGCACTACGCCACTTACCGGGGTGGTTTTCCTGCGTCGCTTGCTGGATCGACTGAGCGCATCTATACAGACTGTTCAGTCGATCCAGAGCAATCGATCTGATGGCAGCGAATTTGACGCCGTCAGTGTAGACCCAACCTGAGTCGAGATACTGAAAAAATTGCTTTTTTAGAAAGTCATTTTAAATCTAATCATCAGTAAATATTTATTTAGTGCTCTGAGGTCACAATCATAACTAATCAACGGCATGCTCATTTAACTGCCAACTGGTAATATACAATCCAATCTCTTGAAAGAAAGTTAGTAGGTTTTAAAGCTGTATCTTAAAACTGTCTCCAGTTCCGGTATCCACACTTCAGAAAGGATGTTGAAAAACTGGAAAGGATTGCAAGTCAGAAAAGAGCTATGAGAATTATTTGAGATCTGGAAAATATACCTTATACTGAGAGATTTAAGAGGCTCAATCTGTTTAGTTTAACCAAGAAACAGTTAAGAGTTGACTTGATCACGGTCTGTAAGCACCTACACAGGCAAGAGATTTCTGATAGTAGCCGGCTCTTTAACCCATTGAAAAAGGCACAATGAGGTCCAATGGTTGGAAGTTGAAGCGAGACAAGTTCAGACTAGGAACAAGGCACCAATTTTTAGCTATGAGCATAATTAAGCACTAGAATAAGAACATGCCTAGGGATGTAGTGGAATCTCCATCACTTGATGTCTCTAAATCAAGATTAGATACCTTTCTAAAAGAGATGCTATGGATCAACCAGACATTATGGGCTTGGTGTAGGAATTACTGGGTGAGGCTCTCTGACTTGGGCTGTGCAGGCTGTCAGAATTGAAGATCCTAATATCCCTCCTGCCCGTGAAATCTATGATGCGATGAATCTTTCTGAACAATGCAAGTTTGCTTGCAGCTTGGAATGCATGTTCCTGAAATGTGCAGTAAGAAGGTATTAAATTATCACATCACGCTAGCCAGCTGCCTTCTTTGACACAGGCTGACCCAGTTTAGTGGCACTTGTTTTGACACAGCTAAACATCTGCAAGTGAAATAGTTTGCAGGAAACACTTGCTCCCCATCGCAATGTGGTTTTTTTCACCTCTTTTTTTTTCAGAGACATTTTTCTGGGAAAAAGCAGTTGCTAACCACAAAATATTTCTAGGCAGCTGTGCCATGCATAACATTTCTGTAGGCTTCTAAAGTCCGAGGCTGACTCCAGTGGCAGACTGGCATGGAGCCTGTGTTTGTCGGTATCCAGGTAACTTCAAAGCCAGCACAGACAGAGGAATGAACTGTAAGAGAGAGAAACTAACAAGAACAGGTGGGGATTTTTTTTTATTTCCCCTTCATTTTTTGATAATTTTTAAAGTTCCACTGGACTGGTAAAAGGTTAATGGCTGCCTGGGGATAGTCTGTGTAATAATGCATGCCCCATCCAAGTCATGACATCAGCCATTACAGCATATTGCCCTGCAGCACGGGCTATAATGCCTGATGCCATGATTAGGAAAGCAGAGACAGTGCATCTGTGCCAGCTGCTATTTATGCCACGCCATCCACCCATGACAGCCCCCAGGGTGACCCTGTCATTTCTTCCTTCCTCCCTCCTCCAGGAAAAGTGGGGTTTGCCCACTGGCCTATGCCTGTTTGACTCTCTCTCCCTTCTCTGTCTCCCTCTGCCCCTGCTCCTGTTTGTCTGGCGGAGGTGGGAGAGGTGTGGGAAGCACGCAGCTGGGAAACAGGTGCTGAAAGGAAAAGCAAATACTGGGCAGGACTGAAAAATTAAGAAATAATCAGGAGACCTTGGAGATAATGGCTCGGCTATAAATGAAAGAGATACCGTCAGGATGTGATTGCTCAAGGGAAAGCACCACTGGGCGATAGGGTCTTTGGCTCAAGCTAAGGAGACAAAAAGGTTTCCGAAACACGAGGGGCATCAGGATGGAACTTCTTTGATTTTCAGAGCAGCACATGGACATAAAGAGCCAGCTGCTTTGCACGAGTCAGAAGGATGCCTCCCTGGTGGCTGATATGTGACCAACAGAAGGGAGCACAGAGGAAGTAAGCCACTGAAGGGTAGATGGTGGTTACAGTCTCCTCTCAACTCACAGAGTGATCACAGGCTAGGAGGCCTCCCCCATCTCACGATGGATCCCCAAGGGCAAACAGGTAAGTCAGCACAGCACCGTGTGTGAGCTGCTGCTTCCACACACTGGCACATCCGAGCAAAGTGCCAACTAGCTTGCAATGCTCTCTGCTCAGATTGCCTGTCTGTCTGTCTGTCTGGATTATCTGCCAAATCCTGAGTCTCAGGAAAAACAGCAGCTTCAGGTTTCAGTGTGGCCTCCTTGGCAATTTGTTTCCTGGCTACAGGTTAACAGAAATGTTTTGAATATTCCACTTCTGACCCATAATCACAGGACAGAGACCTGAAAGCATTGGGGATGCGGATCAGCTCTGTACTCCAGTTGCTGTGTGGGTGAGTGGGTGGACGAGAGAGGGGAGTGGAAGTCGGAAGGGGCCGAAGCACTTTCACAGACTGAGAAAATTCTCTGAATCTCGTGTTTTAGGACTAGAAACGGATTCTGGATTAGACCCTGGGAGTCACAGCCATTTCACTTGGACTTGTCATGGTGTTCCTGTGACTCACGCAGCTTGTCTGCATTTCTAGCATTTCTGCTGTTTTACTCAGCACCCCAAGAGCAAACAAGTCTCATGCTCAGAACGGCATGTTCCACTGGCTAAAACTGCAATAGCAAAGATGGTTAGATCAAGAGCCAGAGAAGACTGGGGCATATCCCCAAGGGTCTGTGGGTGGGTGCAAGTCACAAAGCACACAAGAAAGAGACTTTTTGGAAATTGATGGAGGACAGGGAAGGACAATAGCCAGAATGTTTCCTGAGCTGCTCCAGTGGCACCTGGTGTGCACACAGGGGACAAGAGTAATAATTAGAACTGGTTGGAAAAATTCCAGCTAAACAAGGTTTTGTCAGAATTTGCCAATTTGGTGAAATTGAAACGTGTCGCAGAGAACATCTGATTTTGCCGCAGTTCTGATGGAACCCAGGCAAGGTTCCGATGGAGTCTTGCCGACCAGGCAGGTTTGAAGGCAGGTTTTGCTTGGGAGCCCAAGTTTCCAGCGTCTGCAGCTCTGAGGCAGCCAGCCATGTGAACTGTCACAGGGCCAGGGAGGACCTTTTAGGGTCTGTGGCAATCCAACAGGTGGACTGCCCCAGAACTGGGCCTCCATTCCCTTTTGTGGAGAATTTTGAAATGTTTGGTTTTTGTTCCTAATCAGAACAAAATCCTCCATGTAATGGATTTCCCTGTCTCCACCCAGCTGTGGTAGTAATAATAATACTGGGGTCTTTGACCGAGCTTTATAGCCATAGATCTGAAAGCAGGGTGGGTCCGTTTCACAGAGGGAGAAGCTACGTGACAGAGGGGATTTGTCCAAGGTCACACAGCAGGTCAGTGGCAGAGCCTGGAACCCAGCTCTCTTGGATCCCTAAGAGCAACCTCTAGCTGAGCCGTCATTAGATCAGTCGGGCTGCAGAGCCGGGGCAGGCAGACTATTCAGTTGGTTTTTGATAAAGCTGTACTCCTCACTGGCTGGCTACATTGTGCCTGCACCTAGCTAATTATTTAGCAACACTCACAGCACTTTGAGCACGGAAGCTGGCGTAGGGAACAACCAAAACAGGCCACAAGCATCCTCATTCTTCAGTGGCTTTCAGGGGTGTTCATTGCAAAAAGGAAAGGGAAAACCAAACAGTCACGCAGCACCTTCCCATGTGGAAATCCCTGTCCTCACTGGGTGCAGACACGTGGCCTTTCTCAAGCAGTTTCTCCTTCTGCTTTGCAAGAAGCTGTTCTTACAGCATTCCCTGCCTCAACTCCCAAGTCTGATGGAGCCATTTCTCCCCAGCCCACTTCATTACTTCCCCTGAGCACCTGCATGAACCCGAGCAAGGAGTTAACCCCTTTCTTGCTGGAAATTAGGGCCCAGCCCCCTGAAACACACCCTGTTATTCAGCTATTTCCTTCCCACTCAGGCTGAAGAAACCTTCTCACAAATATGTGCCTCGTGCTAAACTAAAAAGGGCAGGTCCTCCATTCCAGAGCATCCTGGGAGAAGGCAGGGGAGAGGCCATTTAAACAGCTGGCTGAGGGGTGAAAATTCTCATGCTGCTAGGCAGGATGAGCACACCACCACTGTACTTTAGCCTTGGAAAATGCGAACTCCCCAAGAAAGTGCTGGGCTTGGAGACTCCTTGGGGCAGTGACTCATTCTGTGTTTTGCAGCACCTAGTGGAATGGCACCCTGGTCTGTGATCGCGGCCCGTACATGCTACCACAATACACTAATAATAGGCCACTCCTGATTTACCGGAGGGCTGAAGCTTTATTATGTTGCATGAAATTCCAGTCCTTTTCACTAGTGGGGGAAGCAAATCCTAGGTCTTTCGAATGTTTTGGGAGTCGTTTTTTATCCTCCAAGACCCACATTTTCTCTCTCTCTCTCACCCACACCCCTTATGTGTACTAACGACACACAGCTTTGTAGGACCCTTTTCCAGTAGCATGGTAAAAGAGACTGAGGTTGAATGTTGCCTTCCCCACCAGCTGTGATGAGTTCACCCAGCTGGAGATGTTATGTAAACCAAGTGAAAGAGAAAGACAGAATAGTATGACAGCCAGTGTCTGCTCTCAGACACCCACAGCACAACAGAGAGGAGATCAGCCAATGCTTCTCATCAAGGGCTGTGATTATTCCTCCATATCCTCTGGCTGGACACCCCATTCCAAAGCAGGCAAGACTCCACAAAGGAGTCAGACGTGATGCTCTCTGGATACCTCTCTGGCCCAAACATTGTCCCTCTCAATGACCAATTGCTTCCACCGTGGGTTCAGTTCCAGACCCGCAGCTCTCGCTGCTGGGATCAGAGATCGTTGAGGGTGTAAAGAGCAGCTGCACAGTTTTATAAAAGGGAAATATTCTTCTCTCATCTGAAGTTAATTTATTTTAACTGAATCCAACTATACTCCCAAATCAAAGGCTTCTACGGACTCATAGTCAGCAGGCATGTGGCTCCCTCCCAGGGTATCTGCTCTCGCTACCCTGATAAATCGCTACTGTCTTGTGTACAGTCAAACCAGATACAGAAGCATTTCCAGGACTATTTTATTAGCAGCACTGGCCCCACAATAACGGTTCAAGCGTTCATGACTGATCCTCCCAGAACTGCTGGGCAATTGGGTCCAGATCACTAGAAGCTTAGAATTAATACTATCAATTCAGTTTCAGTAGGTGAAATGTTACCAGCTTTATGGACGACATACACTTGGGATGTCCCATGGCACTAACACCTAAAGACTAAAGTGCCCTGTCTAAGCAGAGGGCCTCCTGTAAAATCTTGGATGGATTCTTTTAGGGAACTGATTCTTTAGAATGGACTAAAGACCAAGATTTCTGAATGGTCCAGAAATGCATGTATGAGAGCAGGGGAGCAGAGCATTTCCAAGACCTCATGGCATTCTCAGGTTATGGCTGGATGGCAGCCAGGAGAGACAGTGCTCTGTTTAAAAGGGAACGAAGAGTTTCTTTAATAATACATAATGCTCCACACCCAATGCAAGCAGATCATATTGCAACATACGTCTGCCATGCAGACTTCCCTTGCTGAGCGCTAAGGGGACTTTTCTCCTCCTTCTCCTCAAAGGATATAACATCAACACACAGTTTTTCCAAATCTGATCCTTCGCTCTGTGTCACTCCATTTGGTGCTCCTGGGGCATGCAGCGTCCTGCATGGGACGGTTACAGCAGCACGAATTCAGGCTATTTGTCCACATTCTTTTGGAGGCTGAGACTTTAAAGCCACGTCCCTCCAGTCTCAGGCTCCCTTCTGAGTGGACTCAGCTGATCACTGTCCTTTTAGGCTGTAAGTGGTGGCATCTGAAATGCTTCTGCAAAGGAAACTTTGGGGTGAGATGCTGGGTAGTAAGTTCCCCCTTCAATGGAATCTGTTCCTTTTTTGGATGTTCTCTATGATAACATGAGCACAGCTGACCACTAGACTTCCGTAGGTCTCTGACCTGCCCCTGCAATACTTCTAAGTGCAGAGTAGCACAAAAAGCCTCTTCTTTGACCTGGTTTCTGCTCTAAGATTGACTACACTTGGCCTCTGAACCGGTCGTGTTGCAGCAGTAGGAGATATGAATTAACTCTACAAATACTAGTGAACTTGACATTGCCTTTCAAAATATATATGAAAGGTCTAACAAATGAGAAAACAGCAGGTGAATTAAGGAGCCCATCTTTAACTGTTTCACTCGAACCAAAATAATTTTGGGGTGTTGAGACAGTTGGAGAACCCACATATTCTACCCTAGGCCTTTTCTCTATTCTACTCTATTCATATTCTTACGCAATGCCTCTCACCGTGGGATGTGAATGCCAAATTCAGACTTAGTGTCTATGGGTGCTGCTGGAGTTGCACCCATATCTACCCGGTCTCCGTTTGATCCTGTCAGTGCAGCAGTGCGTTGGCATGAAGAGCCAAGTGAAGGGGAGTCCCCCTGTAATCCAATTATTCAGGGAGAGCCTGAGGGAAATTAGTTTATAGTAAGAACTGCTGCCAAGCATTCAAGGTATTTCCTGACATTGCACTGGAATGTAAAAAGGGTGATCAGCAGTCAAAGGCTTGGGTGCTTTCTGTTTGTACATACAAAAGCACCTGCTCTGCAGTGCAAAATCCGCAGCTTCCCTTGGTACTTTCATACATGGAGGGTGACAAGAAAGAAACTTAAAACTAGAGCTGGCTGGAAAAAGGGAATTTCTGTCCTGAAGGAAATGCCAACATTTCAAAATCTGTTTTCATTCCAAATTGGCACAAAATGTCAACATTCTGAATTTACCATGGAACTGAAATTCTGAAAAATATCAATCTTGAAACATCAAAATGTTTCATTTCAATAGTGTTAAATCATTTCAGTCTGATAATGTCAAAATAGTGAAATATAATATTAAAAAGAATGTTAAATGTAATATATCATATCAACATTCATATTATAATTACAGCATCCGTTTATCAATTTTATTTTGGGGGGATTATTTTTAGCAATTTTTGCATTTTTATATAGATATATACAAATTGTGAGTCTAAAGGCTTTCTCTTTGTATATACTGTAATGAATAATACATATAATGTACATCACTCATTATGGTAGTATATAATATAGTGAATAATCTCTTTGCAATGCTCCCGAGTGCGTTTTAATGTAGCAGTGTTTCAAACAACGCACTTGGGAGTCTTTAGTGCACAACAGCAGGACGTACAAGAACCAATTAATGTGCAACACCCTTCGTGCGCTTAAGAAATCACACTGCCATAGCCCGCATTACTGTTCCGTGTAGCTAGTGCATGTTTGTCTACTTGAGCTGTGAAGCACACTGCACACAGTGGCACATAATGGAAACATTCAGCAAATGTCTCAACAATTCCCCAAAGCAGGATTTAGATCCCTGCTGAGAAGCATTTGACTTCAACTTCAGAGGCGTTTGAAATCAGCCCCAGTTTGAGTCTGATCTGCATACGTGAACTGGCTGAAATTTGTGCTATCTCAGCTTGTGTCCACCAAGTTCTCATCAGAGCTGAGTGCAAACTTTGCTGCTGCATTTGGAGAGCCAGGAATATTCTGAGGGCTCTGCTGCTCCTCATGTTCTCCAGAGGGTTTTGACACCAAACTGTGTTCTCCAGAAAAAGTCATGTAGTAATTGCAATATAGTCACAGGTCCTCTGTCTGGTTTGTACAAACCCATGGTAAACTTGAACCTCTTCTCTTAGTTTTTACAATTAGGAAAAGGGTTCTTTTGAGCCCAAGACTTTCCCAATATCGGGACTTGCAAATCTATGTGAAATGCTTCTGCCATACAAAATGGCATCTTGACATCTGCTAAGGAGCTCATTGGAAGACGACAAAGCTTCCTAACATGCCCAGGTGTGAGACCCAGCAGAAATGAACTAAACCGTTCCCATGAGCATCTAGGGAAGTATGTGAAATTTGGGTCTGAAAGATGCAGTTATCTGCCATCTGAGATATCAGCTTCTCTCCAACCCACTGGGACAATCTTGCAGCTCCACCACATCCCACCTTTAAAATAAAATCCTTAGTTAGGAACAGCAACCCTTTCATGAACTGTAGCGCCCGTGTCACCAGTCAACCACTTACACCTAATCCTGCCTTCAGTCCCTAGTTTTCTAGTCTTCTCCTCCAAGTCCTTATTTCTAAATGCAAAAACATGAAAAATGGCCTCAGGCTTTTAAATAGTGTGTTTGAAGCATATATTGCCTGCCTGGATGTTTTATACTGATCATGTACAGGGTTTAAGAGAATATACCTTTGATAAGATAGGTCACTGTAGTCAAAAGAAAGGAAAGGAGCTTAGATATTAAGTTGTTAGGTGCCTTACAATATGATAGATAGATAGATAGATAGATAGATAGATAGATAGATAGATAGATAGATA